>JBBPFJ010000116.1:0-377966 GCA_037975025.1 Excoecaria agallocha
TTCATCATTACATGAAAATGGAAATTATTTGTGTATTTCTGTCAAAAAGAAACCTCATTCATAATCCACCAAATATCAAACTGAAACAATTGAACTGCACCAACATATTTTTCCAAAGCAATTTGGAGCCATGGCTTTCTTCCCACTGATTTACGTGTAAACTAACTCTAACCACCATCGTCAGCCCAAGCTAGTTGAAACAGTCTCAAATACCACGGTGTGGGATTAATGGTTTTTTTGATCTGCAAAATGCTGCTTCTCCTCTGCCCTACTCAGTCAAAACAAATAATCTTCCTTTCTTCAAGGTGCACGCTTTTGGCCAAATCTAGAAAATGCTACCATGCAAAACGGCTTCCGGTTCCATTCAAAAAGCGGTCAGTGTGCCATCCTTTGGACTGCAACTCAGACAAAAATGAATCGAATGTGCTGTTCATTTTTGCGTAAGCATCGTGCAAGACAATAGAGCTCGATTTGTGGACAGATTTCTCCATTTTTGCAGCATATGCAGCAACCAGCCATCCCCTTAATGCATCTTCGCCTGAAGCATTTTGCTCTAGTACCATGTCAGTCCATTTACTCCCACGATTCAAAAGAAATTTCTCCTCTGGGAATAAATCTTTCAATTCGTGGAGTTTTGAAGGTGTAAAAACTTTGTGGATAGGACGTCCTACTTTTACATTTCCAGCATCTTCTATAAGCCTTCCAGGAAATAAAAGATCTTCACGATATCTTAGATCAGCAGGACTTGATATTTTTCCTTTCTGGTTTGCATTGCAGCTGTAAAGATTAGGCTCGAAATATAGAGCAAGTAAGAACATAGTTCTGAGTTTTTGAAACAATACCGTGACAAAATCAGCTACAACCATTGCTGTCCTCTGTGGATTCAGTGTATTGACAGGAGCAGCTCGCATTTCTTCAACGACACTATAAACATGTATGACAGAGAGAAGAGGGCCAACGACCAACTGCAAGAAACTTTTCAGCTATAAGAGCATAATTGCATAGAGTTTTCATCAACCCAGCACGTCATTAAATCCATTATGTCAAAAACAAACAGATCCATTTTATTTTCTCTAGCAGATAACTAAAAAACAAAGAATTGAACAATTATATTATGTGCATATGGGAAAATTTATTAGTTGATCAAACCGAGATACTCCAGTGGAAAAACTCATGTAAGATCAAACTAATGCTCTTCACTACATGAGAAAGCAAAAGGACTTTCAATTTCAGGAAAACATAATAATTCACCAAACTATCCAACACCCGTTATCAGAATGTAGTGAAAAACCTCATACTTTGCCCTGCATTGATGAACAAACAGTAGATACCAACTGAATCCCTGCTCCCAATCCTACAGCATTAAAAAGTGTTGAAATGGCCTCCCCTTTTGCAAATAGGTCACTAAGATTGCCTTCTTTGGCAAATGATGAATATATAGGTAACCTTGTTGCTCTCGCTGCAACTACTGCCATTCCCTACCAAATTCAAGAAACGAACAAACAAAGTGAACAGAATGGAAAGGGTAATAAACTAAAGTGCTGAAGTACACATATACAGTAAACATGGAGCCATTAATTATGGAGGAGTACAGCAACCACAGTAAGAAGAAGAAAAACCCAAGAAATTGCAAATTAGATACCTTAACATTTTTACGCAGATAAGTTGCTAGAAACATACCTTTGCAAAATTACCAAGGCCTGCGACCTCAAGGAAAAGCTGAGGACATAAGGGAGAAAGAACTTCTAAGCCAGTGCCCAAGTCATAAAGCACATCCGCTGCAATATGGATAGCTTCTTTGAGTTAAAGAGCAGGTAATAACACATGGCACAAAGCTAAACAGGCAAAATTGAATACAACGTGAAACTGAAGAGCATATATATATATATATATAGACCTAGAATTCTCCAGCGTTTTGGCTCCGAATCCATTCTAGCACCCAAATTGCTACATATTAGCTTTCCCACGTGTTGCATTCCATCCTTCAATACCTACCCATTTGAAAAATGAACAAAAAGAATTCAAAAGATCTAGTGTATTAGGTACTTGCTTATTATTTGGTAAAAGATAACTTACCCAACTCACAGCAGTTGCTTGTGCAGGTGTAGGACGTAACCCTGCAGCAAATAGTAGTGACTGCAAAGCAGTAAGATATAGAGAAATAATCCACATATTATAATTGTCATTCCATGTAACAAAAACTGATGAATCATGGAACTTGCTAAAGAGCTTCGTCTGAAGAATCAACCAAGATTGGCATTCAGCATTTCATACAGAGAAATATTTAAACTGGAGGATTACAAATTAAACATAATGATTTAAATTATTCTCCCAGTAATCTGCAGATGTTTTTTTTAGCATTGAAAGAAGACCTGAGTTGACAGCACAGATAATGCTGCACTGGAAAAATGCTGCAACGCCCGAAATTGTGTATATCTAAGGTATCCCTCGTTCACGCTGCATTAGTAAAATACCAGAAACTAAGCAAAGGAAACTATCTATCCAGATTTTTGTCTCCATATCATGCAGACATTAGTATCAAACAACTCACCTGTATGGATATCCCGAGGGAAAAAACTTATTCAGGAAGGATTCAACCGCCCGATGGAATATTGATCTTTCATCATCAATTACTTTCGTCTTTATCAGCATGGTTCACAGGAAAAAGAATAACAAAAACAAAGAAAGAAAAATATAAATCAGTCATCCAAACATTGCAATAGAAGCAGATGATAAATTCAACAATTAAATTTCAAGAACGATCTTAAATAGTGAAGCTCAAGAACAGAATATTTTGAAAAATATGGGAACATACTTTAACCATCTCTCCAATGTGAAAGTCAGCACGATCAGAAAAGTAGTTACTAGACATGGACGATAAGATATTGGCTGTGACCTCAAACAAGTGCTTAGTTAAGGAGAGCAGTGAACATTTGAGAACACATAAAAGGCTATTGCCCACTTAGTTAAGTTCAAACTTGAAGCAGAGAAATCAAGTAAAACGAATCCCTGGCTGGAGGAAAGCAATAGATATTGCATTTATTTTCAGTTCATTGCTTCTCCACATATATTATCCATGCAGCACAAAAGCAAAATTTCCTTTTAGCATTCTCACGTTTCCCAATCATACAGTACGCACAAAGTAGCCCAAAAAGTACAACAAGATAAAAAAAAGAGTAAGAAGCTAATAGTTTCGCGTTGCCACCATATCTCTCTTTTCCTACCTGACTAGAATTTATATCCAAATATTCGAAATTAAACATACATTTCCAAATCTGAAAACTTTATGATGACTGCGGCATGTTAAAACAAAATTGAAGCAACCTATTATTATAAATCCATTAACAATCACGCGCACCATGTGTTCGTGAAATTGGTTATGAAAAAACATGATTTTATGGATAAAAAAGTTGGTAAAAACTGAAAAGACTCACAGAGAGGTGACCATCGGGCTGAAATTGGAAGTGACGAGAAACAGAATCAGAAGTTTCGATCCAATAGAGTGGGACTTTGGGTGATGGTGGTGCCTTGTCGGGCTCCTTCTTCTGCATCGTAATCTTGTTCTAGTTGTAATTGAAAAGGAAGATGTTCAGTAGAGAAAGGGAACACAAAAGATTAGTAAAGAACTGTTTGGTATGGTTAATAAATTGGTACCAGTAAGTTCATGACTGCGAAATGAAAGCCACTAGCAGGCCCAGATAAGATTCAAGCTCTGCAAGGTTCCAAATCTTTGCCTCCAAGCTGGGAAGGTAGACTGTGGACGTTAAACAAAAGCGCCGCGCGGGTGTGCTGGGGAGAGAATAAAATGGAAGTTAAACTATGTCGTTTCTCTTTTAAATAGGAAGAATGCGGTTACGCGGTTAGATTTTTTTACATTTGACTTATCGCAATAATTTTTATTTTTTATTTAATACAATAATTTTTATATTTTAAAGATTGTTAATTATATATTTTTTGTTCTTCCTTTATATATATATATATAAAATAAAATTATATAACTATAAACTATTAGTGAAATAATATTTTAATATATTATAATGAATATTTATTGAATATGATGTTAATTAATAATTTTATTAATGTGTATAAATAACTGAAAATTATTACATTTAATAGGCCGAATAAAATTATAACATAGGGAATATTATAATCGTATGGAAATTAAGTAAGGGTAAACCTATAGGTAGACATCCCAACTTATAGCAAAATTTCGTTTTGACATTTCAACTCAGCCACTAATCAAATAAACACTTAAATTTTCAATTTAATTGATTAATAAATACAATTTGCTGTAGCGACTGTATTTCACCTGTTAACACCGGCGCGTCAGAATAGAAAATAAAAATATGTTTCGGTAAAATAATGGACTAGGATGAAATTTTGCCCATGAACTTTTTAAAATTGGGTAATTTTATCCTTATTCTTTTTTTTTTAGCCATTTAAACCTTTATACTCATTTTTTTTTTGACAATTTTTTGCCACTGAATTATGGATCAAAGGGTTAAAAAAATCCTTTAAACTAACAGACGTTAAAAGTGGCAAATAGCAAAAAAATAGGCCAATCACATGATGCCACATCATTAATATCACTCATAGTAATCGGTCTAGTCAGCAAAGAAAAAGAAAAAGAAAATCAAATTAAGCGTATAACGTGAAAAATTTAAAAAAGGAAAAATAAATGGATTAACGTTTTTCACATTTAATGTTATCACCAACTCCTCCCCTTCCTCCTTTTGCGAAACGTAGAGAGGAAGACAAAGATACATAGTTTTTTTTTCCATTTGAAAGTAGAAGAATAAAATCTTGCATTTAGGGTTGGTTTGCAATATATCGAAGGCATTGCTTGTGAAATTTATGAGAAAAAAAGTATCGTGAAGTTGTCTGCCATTGCTGTAAACGGTATGTATTCATTCATGTATTAGGTTGTGGTATTTTTTGTGTTCATGCATTCTCTGTTGGTTTATTGAATGTACCAAAATATTGAGTTAAAATTTCATTATTTTTGTGTAATTTTAGGGATGGTGGTAGAAAGCATTAGTCTTTGGTATTATTTTGGGGAAATTTGAAAAACAGAGCACTATTTGGATTATAATGGAGGCCATATGCATGTTGATAATCGAGTAGATCCTAATCACCTTTGTTATTTTGATCTTATGGCAACATTTAAGAAAAAGTTAGGATTAAATAAAGCGAAGAAAATATGCTTATTATTGGATTATGGTAAGAGGCATCAGAAATTTTAGAAGATTGATGGTGATAAGGGTATTAGAGCCCTTCAAATATTATTATCTGAAGAATTTAATATAATAGGTTTTTACCTTGTTCAAGAAGGTGAATTAGAGGGTGTTATGATTCAACTTTTGTCTGAACATCCAAGGTGTAGAGTGAGGTCTGCTAATGCATTGCGCGATGATGGTGAGAGAGAAGTTAATAATTTCAATGTAAGAACTGAAGATGCAATGGACAATGTAGCTGCGGATGGAAGTTGTTTGGACAGTACAAGTGGAGGGAATAATGAGGAAAGGACAGATGCTACTGGTGAGGGCAGTGGACATGGTGTTTGTGAAGATGAAATGCATGCCAATGTATGTGAGGACTCTGCAGACAGTGAGATTGAGGATTATGCTGTGAATGCGATGAAGTTGCTAGTGTCTTTGATATAGAGTTGAGGGAGGAAATTAGAGAGTCTAGGCAAAGAGTAATAGATGTGAAATTGGAGGCTTTCAAAGAAATTACAACTAAAATGATTTTTAAGGATTTGACTGAGGCGAGGAAATATGTCAATATGTATGCTGTTGCGAATGGATATGGGATTCAAGTTGTCAAGTTTAACAAATCTAGACTTAGATGCAAGTGCCAACCAAGTTGTCCTTTTGTATTGTTAATTTCTAGAAATGATAAAGGGGAGGGCTTCAAGGTGAAAACTCTAAACTCAGAGCACACTTGCTTGATTGAGTATTTTAATTTGAGAGTGAACTTTAAATTGGTGGGAGACTATTTAAGGCTTAGGGTCCAGAATGACCCTCAGTATAAGCTAAAGGCAATGAGGACTGAAGTTGTTGATGAGTTAAAACTGAATGTATCAGAACACAAGCTTCAATTAGCGAAGAAGTTAATTTTAACATCTCTTGAGGGATCTTATAATGATGACTATAAGATATTGGAGGCTTATACACAAAAGTTAAGGGATTCTAACCCAAAAAGTAGAATTAAAGTGAATATTAGCAAGGATGCTATGCATGAGGGTAGCAGAGTCTTCTATAGGATGTTTGTCTGCTTTAAAGCTTTATAGTTGGGGTTCAAAATAGGATGTAGGCCTCTCTTTGGCTTGGATGGGACTTCTTTACTTGGAAAATGTAAAGGCCAATTGTAACGTCACCGGATCAACCGCCAGTACAGTATTATCTGCTTTGCCACCTTGAATTGTGTCCCAATCCCACATCAATTATTGAAGGCGAGGAACATTGCCTTATAAACGTGTGACTCCCTTCCCCCAGCATAGCACGGTTTGGGCTTAGGCTCAAGGACAAAACCGTGAGCAACCTGAGATGGACATGTACCCAAAAACGGACAGGCACCTTTCAAGGTGGCAAAGCGGACAATACTGTGCTGACGGTCGATCCGGGGACGTTACACCAATTGCTAGTAGCTATAAGCCAAGATAGTGAGAATCATTTCTATCCCACTGCTTAGACAATTATGCTTAATGAAATAAAAAAGACGTGGGGCTGGTTTGTGGAGCTGCTCGGACAGTGTTTAGGTCTAGACAAGAGTGAAGGAATTACCTTCATGTCTGACATGCAAAAGGTAAAATTGACTAAATTATTGATGTCTTACAAGTAAGATTCAATTATTGCAAGTTAAAATTAATGTGAAAATAACTGTTGTACATAATATTTATAGGGATTAATTGATGCAATTAAGACAAAGTTACCTGAATCAAGCCATAAATTTTGTGTAAAGCACATTGAAGCTAACTGGTGTTCAAAATGGAGAGGTGTAGAGTTTAAAAAGTTGCTATAGTGGTATGCATGAAGCACATATATACGAGGAGGAGTTCAAAGACAATTTGAAGTAGTTAGGCAACTTGAATGAGATGGCAGCTCAGACTCTAATCAAGTATCCTCCTCAAACATGGTGTAGAGCTTACTTCATAACAAATTGCAAGAATGATATAGTTAACAACAACTTCACTGAGTCTTTCAATTCTTGGATAAAAGAGGTAAGGCAAAAAGTTATCATTGGAATGTTTGAAGAAATAAGGGTTATGTGTATGAATAGACTTGTGGAGTTGGAAAGTGAAGTTAAACATTGGAAGCATGATTGGTCTCCAAGGTGTATGTTATTATTTTCTGATTATCTAAAAATTGCCCATAGTTGCAAAGTGGAATACAAAGGGGATGATGGTTTTGAGGTAACAGAAGGAGAGGACATGCATATAATGAATTTGAATACCAAGAAATGTACATGCAGGGCATGGAATTTGTCTGGTATTCCTTGTCCTCATGCAATAAAATCATTACAGCACCTCAACTAGGATCCAATGCAAGAAATTTCTAAGTGGTATCACAAAGAAACATACAAGTATGCTTATTTCCACAAGTTAAAGCCTGTGAGGGGTAGGAACTTTTGAAAAATCTCTAAAGCATTACCAATGGAACCACCACCTACCAAGAAGCAAATTAGAAGACCTAAAGTTAACAGAGTCAAAGAGAGGAACGAAATCACACACAAGAAAGGAACATAGAAAGCATCCAGGAAAAGAAGCATAATCAAATGTTTTAATCGTGGATCTGAAGGGCATAACTAAAAAAAATGTAACAATGTAATTTTAGTAAAACACTTATTTATATTCAGTTGAATATTAGTGAACATGTAGTTGAGATGCTGTAAAATATATCTTTGTACAGGAAAGTTCAATTCCAGCCCAAAATAAAGAGAGTACAACTGACATTTCTGGACATTTCGAGAATGAGCATGGGACATTTATTCATGTGAACAGCCTATTCAAGAACCAATCTCAGCAGGAATCATTCACCACATAAAGTGCAGATACACATGAAGTGTAATGCTCCTCATTATACCCTAGGAGAATTATCACTAATTAATTATTAGTGCCTATGTTTAATTAAGAATAATTGTATAGAGAATGACCTAATTGAAAAGCTAAAGGGTAAGTTTTGGGGTAGATTTAGAAATAAAGTAAAGTAAAGGATCACATAGCAACTTTTGTGTTTATGTGACATTTGGGCCAATTAAAAAGAAGGAGAGAGGGATATTTTTAAGGGAGAGTGCCGGCCAAGAGGGTGTCTTCATCCTCCATTCTCCTCTTCTCACAAACTCTAAATACTCTCTCTCAAATTCTCTCTCTAAATTTCTTGGTTTTGGTAGAAAGAAAGGAAAATCTAGTTGGGGTTTAGTGGTAAGGTAACCTTGTTTCTTCTTTGATATGTGTTGCTCATTGGCTAGCTTGAGAAGTAGTCATGTAAATGTCTTATTTTATAGAAGGAGAAGCAAGCAAGGGAAAAGGGAAAGAGATTACTCAAGGTTGAAGAAAAAGTGGAGCTTAAGCAAGGTATGGGAACTTGTGTGTGTTTATATGTGTATGTTTGATGTATTAATATGATAACTTTTTTCATCACTTTTATTAGGTGTTTTATGGATGATTATAAGCTTAGGAGTGGTTTAGAGTTGAAAATATACAAGTTTTGGTTGAAAACATGAAAATCTGTTTTAAAGATCACTTGACTAGTATGTATACTTTTGCTCATATCTTGAGCTACAGTTGTCTAAATGAAGAAATTCAAGGGATATAGAAACTAGACTTATATATCTTGATTTTGTTAAAAGAGACTGAAATCTGATTTTCACTGCCTGATAGTGAAAATCGGTATTGAAATTTGATTGTGATGGTTATTTTGTCTTCATGAACAATTTGTGGTTTTTCTTGAATATCTAAAGATTTACAGGTCCTATTGAAGAGGTTTTTAGTGTTTTGAAAACTAGAAATATAAGCCTAAAACTTTGTAGAAGATAGTATTTTCAGAAAAAGTCGTTTGGTATGTTGAAATTGAGATGCAATCTGAGTTTTGAAATTGATTTACAAGATTTTTGAGCAACAAGCGTTGAAGCTTTTTAAGCCATCGCTTTGTGTCGCGAGCGTGACTTATGTCGCGAGCACAACATCAAACCATCGCTTTGTGTCACGAGCACGACTTTTGTCGCGAGCGCGATATCAAGGAATACTCTTTTAGGCAATTGCTGACTGTCGCGGGCGTGACACTCATCGCGAGCGCGACAATAAGCATTTATTTTCTATCTTTGATACTTGTATTTTATGACTCCAATTGAGATCTAAACTTGCCTAAGCCCTTCCTAAGCTTATGAATCATCCTAAATTGTAAGGATATAGTAATATATTCCTTTTTAATTAAAAGGTTTATTTAAAGATAGAAGTTCAAGATTTTATTATTCAAGTTCAAAGTATAGAAGTGTTTACTTTAATAAAATCATAGTACAATGATTACTCTCTATGCTATGAAAGTAACAATGCATAGTATTATAGTACTTCACATTTGTTGGTGTTAAATTAAATTATAGTAATGTGATTTCACAATATGAGATATGATTTATTATGCCTGCACATAAAGACTTGGTTGTGGATAAATAGGCATAGCTATAGGGTTACAGTCGTAGCTGCTATAGTCTGACTCTTATGAGTCCATAGTTTGTCTCTAAATGGGACCATAGTTCTAACCCAAATGGGTTCACAGATTTAATATCTTCGGGTATTCATAGATTTGATACCTTATGGTATCCACAGCACCCGTTATCCATACCCACAGGAAATTAAGCAGGCAAATTTATATGATGAATACTATGCATATACAGTTTATAATCTTTCATTCTATAATTTAATGGAAGAATCATTCCTTCAAATAGTTCATTTTATTCATTCATTATTACTTTATTCTTTATTAATGAAGTATATGCAATTTATGTTATATTATTGTTGCATGCTTGGTGATACCCCCTGTGAGTGGTTATCAATATATTAGTTGTTCCCCACTAAGTTTTATAGCTTAGCACGGGTGTTTATCCGTGTAGGTTCGCAGGGTAGAACTTTTATCCAGGGACAAAGCCAACAATCTCCCAAGTCAACATCAGAATAGGAGTAGCCTTTTGATGTATGAGATTAACTTTGCATCTCTTTTTGGTTATATAAAGATAAATGTGTGTTTAAAGGCATGTAATTATTAAGTTATGTAAAGAATAACCAATAGCATGCGAAAGTGTCACCCTTAATCGTATATGATATGTATAGTATAAATGTATGTATGCTCATATATGCATCATTAACAGATAAATCACAAGATTAATAAGATCAATGAATGTAATTAGTAACAGTAATCAAAATTATCTAGTATAGTCATTACATAAAGAATGTATAGATCTTGCATCTCAAATAAATGTTCAACAATCTGATGTCAAAGAACAACATTTGCCTTTTGGATCTGCTGTTATGAGGATTGAGATAGACAATTTCGTTTTTGGAGAAGAACACATCTTTGCTGAAGGACACAAATCTGAAGAAGTTCCTTCTATAGGTGCTGCAACAAACATTTCACAAAATGAAGTAGAACATATTTTTTCTGCTTCACATATTAGTCACAAAAGAGAAGATTTTGGTTGGGATACATTAGCAACCTATGGAATTCAAATAGAAGCAGAAGGAAGCAAAGCAAAGCCACAAGCAAAAGATAAAGAAAAAGGAAAAGTAGATGGAGATAGTGACATTCCATGTGACTTCGGGGTAAGTGGCTATAAAACTCTATTATTTTATTGTTTGTCATTTACTTTACTTTATCATTAATAAATATGTGTACATTAACTACTGCATTAATACTTTCTATTACCTATATTAATGTTTATTTTTTTCTTCCCTTTAAGCCCTTACATGATTAGGATCCACAAAATCAAAAGACCTATTCCTAATGAAAGGGAGGCCCGTTTATAATACAGAGTGCATATGAGAAAGCCCGCTGGAACAAGAAAGATTGGCTTTATTGGTAATCAAACAGGTGCATCATTGCCAACTAATTTGGGATTCAAGCCCATTGGCATGAAATGGAAGGGCAAAGAAGCAGTGACTATCTTTACCTTAATTAAAGAGAATGAGAGCAAGAGGAGGAAGAAAGTGCAAGATGATGAAATTTAAATAGTCTATCTATACTGTAATTGTCATTTATGGCCATTTGGCAAGAGCTTTCTTTCATGTATGCCCATTTGGCCTTTTTTTTTGTTAAAGTCCAACAATGCTTAACATTGTGTATGTGAAATTTGGTCATTTGGCTTTTTGTTGAACAATAATTTGACAGCTTTGGCAATTATTTATGACATCTTCATTGAAATATCATATGTGAACATCATTCAATATTTTTATCCATCTAATATTGTATCAATGCACCTACAGATTTCCAACAGAAGCATACATGCATATACCTCTAACATTAGCAAAGCAACAATAGAGTAGGATTAAAATTAATATAAAAAATATACATATGTTTGTCCATAAAAATAAAATGCCATCCATACAAATGTGTAGCAAAATATGGACAGGTAGAACTTTCCATTACAAAAAATACACAATTCCCTTAAGCCTAATACCCTCATACCATCTTGGCTATGAGGTAACCTATGATAATAGAGCTTAAAATACACACAACTTTGAAGAACCATTGCTCTCCATTTTGTATCTTTTTCATCCTCTGAGCTACCTCAACAATGCTCATCCTCCATAAATCAAGCTGGTTCCTTAGATTAGTTATTTCAGTTTCAAGCTAGCCACACTTCTACTTCAAATTCCTATTCTCATTTTGTAGGGCTTGCAATGCAAGTTGGAGCTTCAAAATTCTCTCATCTTCTTTCATGGGCTCCTTCCACTCAAAAAACTTGCACTCACCATCCTGCATTGTGTTGTAGAATTAAAAGTAATAAATTAAACAACCCTAAAGGAGAGGAATACCCATGGTTAAATTCTTGTAATATTTTTCAGATATACATAAACTATAAATAAAATATTGTCAAAATTACTTAACCTAATTTTGAAGCCTAAATTATACATAATCTTAAAATTACTCACCCCTATCCTTGAACCTTTGAAATAAGTTCTCCCTGGGTTTAAAATCAATTTTGAAATCAGTCTAACTGCCTCTAAGCCGCAACAATAAAGTGATCAGTTAGCATGAACTATGATCGTCTTCGAAGTCTGATAGTCGTTGGTTCTTTCATCAATCGACATTGCAGATTGTAAACTTTGGCCCTAAGAAAAGAGTTTTGCTTCGAAGTTAGAAGGAGAGAGTTGCAAAAATTTCAGTATCATTTACAAAGATTTTGCTTTCTTTTAAACCATGACAGCTACCTCCGTGGTCTTTTTTCCGCATCAAATTTCTGACTAGGATATAAGATGATGAGGTATCAAAAGATGATTGGCTGACATTAACTCTATTTGCAACATCATCTTTTCGTCACTAGTAAGGGTAAAAAATTATCAAAAAAATGAGTATAAGGGCTCAAATGGCTCAAAAAAAAAAAAAAAAAGAAAAAGGGCAAAATTATCCCCTTTTAAAAAATTCAGGGACAAAATTTCACCTTAGCCCAATAATAATATACTTTCCCTTCCATTAGTAGACCCAAACCTCCCCAGCACAGACAAAAAATTCCCAACCAGTTACCAACAATTCTCATGAGTGGAAGAGTATAGTAAACAATAAATAAAAAGTTTATGCCTTTTCTACTGAAAATTAAAATCTCAACAAAGAAGGAAAGCGATGAAGGTTGATTCTCTTGGATGGTGGTGCAGCCAGGTCACACTTCAAGAATCGATCATGTTTGTTTTCAGCGAGCCCCTGTTTCCTTTCTTCTACTAAAATAGAGCATCAAGTTCAAGATTCGGTGGCTTCAATCGGTCATGTTCGTTTTCAGCGAGCCCCTATTTAGAGCATCAAGTTCAAGATTCGGTGGCTTCTATTCAACTAATTAATTCTCAACCAACAGAGCAAGTTTCTGCCATTCATTTTTACCAACCTACACCGGTTCATCGCCTTCCTCCTTTGCCTAACAATCACAATAACCACCATTAACAGCAGAAAAAGATTCCTCTTAAAGAAAAAAGAATATAACATTTTCTTATCACTATCTCTATTTGGCTCGTATCATTACCTCTTAACCCAGTTGATTTGACCCTTATTTTCAAAAAACAAAACAAAAAAAAAATATGCAAACTTATTAAGAAAATGAACCTAATTTCTCAAATTTCGATGAAATTTGACCCATTTTGCTTTGTTTAATTACCCAAAACCCCAATGAGAATCTTCAAGGCTTTAGAGCGTGACTTTTGGCCAATGAGGGCAACCTTGATTACAATCTTTTACTACAATTAATTGATAAACGAACAAAAACTCAGTTCAAATTTCAACTCCAAATGAATTTAGAAATAGGAAAATTAAGTAAATAATATGTTTCTTAACTGAAAAAGATTATTACCTTTATTGTGTTTGATATATTATAGGTTGAACAATATAAGAATCTCGCGTCTTCTCTCGTCCTCCCCTGCCTTCTCAGCAAATCCAGCAACTCTGGCGCTGCCATGCTCTCTTAAACCTCAGTCGACTCATCACGTAATATTTTCTCGCTCATTTTTGACTTCGGATGTAGCATTTTCAGGAACTCTATAATGGAGTTGAAGCGGCCAGGAAAGAAGAAGAAGAATCACTGGGAAGCAAAGATTGCAGCAAAATCGAAAGGAGAATCGGAGTTAGAGTTGGAGGAAGAAAAGGAAGATTTAAAAGTGGAAGATGAGAATGCAGAGGAGAAGAAGTGGATTTTTAGGGAGAGAGAAACAAAAAAAGAAAAAAAAAGGTCCAATACAATAGGAAAAAAAAAAAGACCGACACGTGTCGGTCAGATTACTAAGTGGATGCCATTGTATCACACGCATTGAGCTAAATCTATGCAATTTGAAATTTATGTTTAAAAATATTGAAATTTGATAGTTTAGGTATTTAAAAATATCTAAATTGGAAATTTTAGTGTTTATTTAGTGATAAAATGAACTTTGGCTACAAGTTTGGTGTCTATCAATAGGTTTACCCTTAAAATAACTGAAAATCAGATATTAGTGAAGATCTTATGTTTATTTTCAAAGTTAGTGCTGCGCCATTTTGCCTAATAATTTTACCCTCTCTTGCCAAAATTCACAGCAAAAATGAAAATGAAAATTTCTATTTAGTTATTTATTTATTTTTAATACTTTTATATTAATTAACCTCTTTTCTCTTTAGATAAAAATATATATGAGTAGCAAATGGGTGAAAATTTTTTATAGATAAAAATATTTCGATATTCCTATAATATTCACTAAAAAAATGTATAAAAAATTCATAAAGAAATAAAAACTATTTCCCCACAGCCCTACCACTAAACAAGGCTTCTCCGCTGGGGCACATTAACTGACGACATTGTTCATTCCCAATATAATAGATATTATTATAAGGAGAGAGGCCATAAAGAAACAATAAGAGAATAATCTATAATTTAAACTATTTTAATTGGTTAAAATTCGATTTTCGCTAACCGTTAAAGATATAATTATACATGAAAAAATAAAACCTATTAGCTTTAATTAAAAACACTGTTTATCCCCTGATAATAGATGCCCTTTACCATATTAAATTTAATTGCACATGAAGTGTCCTAAGCGGACCCATATAGATGAAAAACAATTTTAAATCATATCATACTTAAATCGATCTCCACTCACACCTGAATTTTTAGGACTCGAAATTACTAGTTAAGTTAGCAGAGACCCTTATCATCTCAGCCACGTGTTCGATAGTGAAAATATTATTTTATTGATAGTAGTAATCTTTTTATGATAAAGTAATATTTTTATTTTTGCCATAGAATTTCAACCTCCAACGAGTGTTCATCTGGTGCTCATGGATGCACTGTTATGTGTTGTAATGGCCTCAACATCGGGTTAGCTGTGAATAGTATTTTTCGGCAGTGAATAGTATTTTCTGGGTCTGAAAGGACACCAGAAAATCGAAAATATTTTATTGGACCATTTGAAAGGAATAGTCATGGTGAGCATATGGTTGAAATTTGAAGTGAATTTGAGGTCAAATGGACTTCCAAAAGTCAAAAATACGAAAAAAATATCGAATCAATTTTCCTGATAGAGAATGGGACTTAATTTTGCTTAAATAATTAAAAATAGTAAACGAACTCCAAATATTGCCAGATTTTGCGTGCTTACATGAATTTTTATGTAGAATATTTTGATGATGAGAATGAAATTTTTCGGTGATGTCAACAGTTATCAAATCAGACCGATTTGATTGAATCGGACCAGTAACGAACTCTAATTGAGCTGAAAATTTGTACACTACATATTTTTGACATTCTAAGACTGATGGAATTGAAATTGAAGGAAATTGAGGTGAGGAAGTGAAGAATTTCCATGTGGGCCTTTGGAAAAGTAAGTTTGGGCCTTAAGAAAATAGGTGAGGCCCATTAGCTCTTGGCCCAACCTTTGGCCCATCTGGAGAGGTATAAAAGAGGAGAGGATCTACAAAGTTCCAGCAATTTCCAGTTGCATCTGTCCCCTCTCCCTTTGGCCGAACCACCTTCTTCTTCTTCTCTCTCAAGATTGCTTCAATTTTGCTCCATTTTCTTTGATATTTAAGCATCTCACCCCTAATTTTATCCCTATAACTCAGTAATCCAGCTTCAAACCTTTGATTGGAAGAATTAAATTAAGTGAATTCAAGGAGAAAAGTTTAGGGGCTCATTTGAGGTAAAAGAAATCAAAAGGCTAAAATTTATTCTAAGGTGTTTCCTAGTATTTTAGGGTGTTTAGAATTCATTTTTGATGTTAAATTTAGCATTTTAGGTCAAAAGAATGGAGTATTAATGGCTTCAAAATTCGGGTTCTATAGGATTTCAAGGAGGGGAGCCATCCAAGCAAGCCAAAGGCAAGAAAAGGGAAGTTTAGGCATCCCAAAGCTAAGAGAAAATGTAAGTGACTACAAAATTCTTTAATTTTTCTATTATTATAAATTTTTCTCAATTATGTAATTAAGATAAAAATATGTAAAATTATTAATTAATGAAATTATGTTAGGGTAAATGAAATTAAGCATGAGAGAAAATAAAACGAAGACTTAAATGAAAGAAAGAAAAATTTTAAGGTAGAAAAAGAATGGTGGCCGAAATGTTAGTGAGAGGAAATGGTAAGAAAAATGCATGAAAATAATGTATGGTAGCTTAAATTAATAATAGACTTGATAATTGATGTCTATTAATTTTTAGAGAATATTTAAAATTTATTTGGAAATTTTTAAGATTATGTATAGTGTATGTATTAAATGAAAATTGTGATTTATTGTGAATTAAATGATTATTTTGATGAAAAATGACAATGACCAATAAATAATGCATAAATAAATTTTATTAGAATTTATTAAAGTTATTGGAATTTTATTGAAATTTTTATGTGAATAGGTATAATGAAAATAATTGAATTTTTAATGTATAATTGTATAAAAATGACAAAAATGATGAATTAGTATGAAAGTAAATTAATATCAATAATTATTGGGTCGTGAAAATAAGAAGAATAATGAATTATTGGTAAATAATTCATAAATAAATGAAAATAATGGAAATAAATTAATATGTAAATAAAAGAAAGATAAAATAAATTTTAAATAGAAAAAGGACTTAAAAGAAAGAAAATAAAAGTTTTGGGGCAAAATGATAATTTTGCCAAAGTAGATAATTAATGAGTAAAAATAAGTAAGAAATACTTAATAAGAGTAAAATAGTAATTTTGGAGACTCAACTATGTTAAACGATAAAGTTTCCATGGTATGGGGCCAAAAATATAATTATACCCGAAAATGGTAAAATAAGGAATAAGAGATGAATAATGGAAGAAATTATATAATAAAAATGAAAATAAATGATTATAATGGCAAAATCGTAATTATGTATTTGAAATGAATAAATCGATAGAAAAAGTCTAATTATGCATGTTCGAGCCATAAAGTAATAAATGATATTAATAGAGTTCCTAATTGCATAAAAAGTAGAAAAATAAAGATGTCACTAATTTATCTAAAATAAATTAGTCAACAAAAAGTATTAAAAGAATTAATAATTATAAAAATAATTCACCGACGAAATAAGTTGGCATACCGAATGATTAAAAAGTTTGAGCAGTAAAAGAAAAAGAAGTCAACCATTAAATTATTAGAGAATAATTCGCAAAGAATTATATAAAAAGAATAAAAAAAATTGTGAATTATAATGCCATAATTCATAATTTATAATCTGTACAAAAGATTAAAAAGTTTAAGTATCTGAGTGAATTGTCGAAAAATAATTCACAAAAGTGATTGGAAAAGAGAAAGTGAATAAAAGAGCAAAAAGTTATTGAATAATCAAAGACACAAAAGAGTGCATTTGATCAGAATAAAGTGTAATGATAAATAAAAGAAAGAGATTAAGATTTTTAAAATATTCCGAAATTGTTTACAAATGTGAGTGGTTATGTTTGCCCTTAGCGATAGACAGGTATTATTATTCTTGTTCAGGATATAAATGGCTAGCCATAGGGACACCTTATACTGCGATGCAAGTCATGACGACTTGCTATGCTATGGACTGGGTCTCTGATCACCATGGCATTCTCTGCTTTGTTATATGCTCTATGAGAAATGATTCCTTAGGGATCACTTCTCTCTCTGTTTTGGTCCTGAGGGATCCACGTCCCGCGTATCCTATTTGAGAATCCTGTTGTATTGTACTAGGGGCATATTGAAATGAATAAATAAGTACTGTTTAATTGAATTGAATATAAAAAATCATAACGAAAACGATTCGTTTGAAAGAAAATGCAAAGTTGAGATAAATCTGTAAAGATTTCTGAAAAGTGTAATTAGTAAGAAAAAGAAAAGAAATGTTTTATAAGATTAAAATATTGAATCAATGTTTAATTAAGTTTTTATAAGAATTTAAAATGTATTTTGTTTTTCGTGAAAAAGATAAATTTGATTAATTGGTATTTCTCGTACCAATTACTATTGTAGAAAGTGACAAGTTTGAAAAATAATATTAATTTCCTGCTTAAAGTTAAAAAGTGATGATTTTGACATGAAGTGAACTTAATACTTATGTAACGTCCTTCTGAAAGAAAGGTTAATTGAAAGATAAAATAATAGAAAGATACATAATTGACTGATGAAAAAAAGTAAAAGACATATGTCTTAATAAATATTTGAATGAAAGTAATATTTATATAAATGAAGGAAAGAGAATCTGACTGCAAAGTGTCCCGAAATACTTATATCACTTTGCAATAAAGCTTAAAAGCCTTTAATTAGTAATGTATTTATTAGTTAAAAGTTAAAGCAAAAATAAAAGAATAAATAGCTAGAAGTATAATTAGAGTACAGATTGAATAATTGAATAGTAAACCAAGAATTTAAGTAATTTATTTTGGTACTAGTAATGACACGAGTACCAATACATATTGCCAAATGATATAATAGTTAAATCTTTGTGGCTAAAGGATAAAACGAAGGTAGTGATAAAAGTAAAAGTAAATCCGATATTGATCCACCTAAAGAAAAAACTGAAAAGTAAAGTTGAAAGTTTAGAAACAAAAGACCAATAGTTATCAGAATACGAATTAATAACAAGATTAGTAATAACTGAAATAAAAGGAAATGCTTAATGAAATAAGAATAGTAGAAGCATAAATTACGAAATTATGCTTATTCTTGGGAAATTCTTGGATTAGTAGTCACCACTGGATATATTTAATGCTCAGCACGTAGTGTTTACTGCGTGAAGGTTCTGGAGTGTTGCGGGAGCATAGTACATTGAAGGTCCAGATCGGAAGAGAAGATTTTTGTATTAGTTGGTGTAAGCTTTTGGCATGTATATACTTAGACTATTAAGGTAAAAAAAACTTGAATAGTATTTTAGTTATATATTTATTTGTCTTGGATGTATGGTTAGTATAAGTTTTGATTTGATGATTAGTGTTTGTTTTTAATTGTTTATAAGACTATTATTTGATTCTGAAATTCTTGTAAAAGTATTTACAAGTGGTTTGAATTGTTCGGTGAAAAAAAATTTACCGTCTTCAGCTAAGTCTCGTTTCGATAAGGACTATTCCGAGAGGGGTCTTACATGTGTGGTGCACAACATTGATTGTCTGTCTTTGCATCTGAACCATTCTTAAAGATATAATATTTATAATGAATTTGTTCATTCAATTGCCAAAATAATAGTTGCAAATAAAATAGGCTGGATTTGAAAAATATTGGTTGTCACTATCTTTTTTGGCCACCCGAAATTCCTTTTGACTATTGAAACACTCTCTTAAATTCAAAGAGATTGTTGATTCGTACTTGCATGTAGAATATCTAGTGAATTAGGGATTTAGATATGCAAAAAAGAAAAGTATAGAAAGATGAATAAGAAATTAAAGAGTTCTTCAGTTAAAATATTATGCTAGGGACCGCATTAGGAAGAGAATTGAAGCAAAACATAAGAGAAAAAGGGAGAAGAATGATAAGACTAAGAAGAAGAAAGAAATGAGAGAGACAAACTGAGATAAAGGAGAGAGAAAGACTTAAAGATGGATGATCGATCATCTAATGGTGCATCGCCCCTAGACTACCGAATCAAGAGCCCCAACCAAATGAATTTTTCAGTCCAATTCACAAATATTATTTTTTAATCTAGACCTAATGTGTAATTTTGCCCCTGATGTTTCCAAAAAGAGTAATTTTGCCTTTAAAGTTTATTTTCGTGCAATGTTGCCCTTGATGTTTTAAAAAATGTGCAATTTGACCCTTGTACTAACGTTTCCATTAGTTTGACAAAACAATATCATTTGACCGATTACGTAGACATACGTAGGTTGATACATGGGCATATAATGACACGTCATATGCTACATTAGTCAACACATGGCAAACATGTGCCATGCATGTGACCCCTAAAAACACCCCCATTCCTATCCCATTTCCCTTCCCTTTTTTTCTTGGTTTCATCTTCATCTTTGTTACGATGTAGGATTTATGTCAATAGCTGTTGCAGATTGTATATAAATATTCTAATTGTTAGATAGAGATTATAGCATAATTATAAGGATTTTTCTTTCCTAATTTAGCTCCTGTATTCATTGATAAATACCTGTATCTTTTCTAATAGAATTATGAAATTATTCTCCCTACTTTCACATGGTATTAGTGTATAGTCGTGTTTTTGGATCTCTTGTCTGAGGGTTATTGTTCTCTCTTGTCAGTACTGATTTTCCTTTGCTTTGGGTTATTATCTGGTGACTATTTTCTTTCTCACAGCTACCATAAGGAGGTTCGCCTCCCTTATTTCGGCTTGCTCATATTTTTCGGTACCCATCAAAGTCGCGAGTAGATCTCATGCACCGATCGAAGATTTCACCACTTCCTCACATGCTGATAAGTGACAACACATGGCTTATCCATTGGACCTCCAACTTCATCTCTGGCATCGCCTACTCATTTTCGATTAGATTCCGATTTCCTTTTGAGGTGGTTTCCTCTGTTGATGGTATTTGATCTCTCTTAGAACTCTGCTCCAATATTGTGATGGCCTTAATACGGGATTAGCTGTGAAACATATTTTTTGACAGTAAATAGTGACTTCAGACAAAAAATAAAATAAAAATTCATCTGCAGTTGAAAAATATTTTATTTGACCATAAAAAAATATTAGTTATGATTAATTCGGGGTTAAAATTTGGAGTAAAATTGAGGTCATATGGGTCTTCAAAAGCTAAAAATACAAAAAAGGAAGCACTGCTGTGAAATTTTATCTGAGTTGACTTAAATTTGATTGAGACACTAAAAATAGTAAATGATCTTTAAAAATTGTCAAAGTTTGCAGACTTGCCTAAAATAACATGAAGAAATTTTTGGCTATAAAAAGAAAATTTTTCAGTGACACTGGTAGTGGTTGAATCAAAATGATATAATTGAATTGGATTGAAAATGAACTCCGATTGAGTTAAAATTTTATGTACCGTCTAGTTTTATATATTATGAATTATAGAATTTGAATTGAGGTCAATTGGAGTTGGAAAGTGAGATAATTTTAAAAATTTACAAGTTTGGCTTAAAAAGGGGGTTTTCAATTTAATTGGGTAGGCTTTTGGTTGGATAAAAAATTCAAACCAATTGGACCACTATAAAAGAAATTTAAGAAGCAGATTTTTAAAGTTTCATCTCATCTCCTTCAGCCCCTTTTCTGCTCTCTCTTGGATGAATTCCCCTTTTCTCTTTTTCTCTTAATTTTTTTTTCATTTCTTTTCTCTTTTCTTCTCAAATCCAAGCCTCAAATACCATGCTTTATGTCTCTAGTTGCTGTTTGGTGTTTCTAATCATTGGTTTAAATAAAAATTGAGGGTAAAATTAAAGGAGAAAGGGAAGGAGGTCAAGGTTAGGTAAGTGAAATTAAATGATTTATTTTATTTTAAAGTCATCTACAAGTATAATTTGATGATTAGAATGCAAATTTGCTATCAATTTCAGCATTAGAGATTAAGAAATTAGGGTTTTGATTGATTGAATTTGGCCCTTATTAAATTCTCATAGGAAAATTCAATCTTCCAAGGGAAAGGGCAAGAAAAAGGAAGCCTAAGGAAGATTAATCAAGTGAGAGAGGTTAGTGACTATAAATTTCAGCAATGTCCTTTAATTAAAGCCTAATTATGCATTATGTAACTAAGCAAAGTTGGGAGAAATGCATGTTTAATTGAAATTAACTTTAGATTAGTGATTTAGAACCTTAATTATGTTTATTGAACTAATTATATTGAATTAAAAGTGATGGTAAGGTGATGAATTTCACTTGGCCGAATTAGATATTAAGGGGAATTAATGGGTAATTTGATAAATTTTAATAATTAATGTTTTTAAATTAAATATAGTCATGAAATTTAGTGCCTATGAATTTATTTGGAATTTATTGAAATTATATGAATATTTTTGATAGCGAATTAGTATTATATAAAGTGAATTTTAGTGAATCATAGTGAAATAATTCATAAATTGTGCAAAATTGATGTATGAATTGAGTGACTAGTGTATTGAAATATAAAAGTAAATGAGAATATTAAATTTTGCAAAGGATTGTTCAATTGAATATGAAAATTTGCCCTTAGTAGTAGTTAGGCGGTTAAAATCTAGTTCAGAATATAAATAGGTAGCCATAGGGATACCTTTACTGCGGTACGAGTCATGGTGACTTGCTTTACTATGGTAAAATCGTAATGATTTTTCATAGGTCAGTATTAAGTATTCGATAAAAGTGTTGGATTAGTCCTTCGAGATCATTTCTTAGTGTAGTGATGTGGTCTTATGGGATCTACGTCCCATATATCCAGTTTGTAGATTTTTGTCGGGGTGGTACTAGGGGCATAATGAATTAAAAATTGCAAATTGTGAAGTGAAATTATGAATTGAATTGAAAAAGGACCCAAATGAAAGAAAATAAAAGTTAGGGTCAAAATGGCAATTGGCCCTAAATAGTGTATTTTTAAAGTAAAATGACAAGAAATTAAATTAGGAGCAAAAGTTGAAAGAAATAATACTCAAAGAGATTGAAATTGAACTTTTATAATTTGGAAGGACTAAAGTGAAATTTTACATGAAAAAGGTAAAATAAGGATCAATTGGTAATTTTGTAAACCAATGATTAAATATGATATGAAAATAAGTAGTTTAGTGATAATTTGGTAATTAAAGAGTAAAAGAGTTAATTTTGTGATTAAAAAAATTTAAGGATGAAAATGAAAGTTTTTCCAAAGAAATGGTTTTAGACTAAATTGAGCGCAAAAATATTATTAGCTATGTATTTGATGATAAAAAGAATAAAAATTTTGCATGAATAATGTGGTTATGTATAAACGAAAAATTTCTAGATTTATAGTCACCACTGAGCATATTTAATGCTCAGCGCGTAGTGTTTACTGCATGTAGATCCCGACGTAATAGTGGAGCAAGTATACAAGGGACCTTGAAGTTCGAGAGAAGAACGATTAATTTGGAAAATTTATCCCTTATTGGCATGTATATATTTATCTAACACTGAAGTTATTTGGCATGTATATATTTTTATTAGCAGCAGTTAAGTTTGGGATTTGTATGGAACAATGTATATAAGTTTGAGTATATGACTAGCAACATGAGACATGTTATGAGTAGTTGGATATATATATATTACTGTCTTTGAATTGTTGTGCCCTAAAGGGTTGTGGAAAATTGTTTGCTTTTCAGGGAGGTTAGGCAAGACTTAGTCGTTATGCTGCCGAATTTTCAATTGACACGGAGAAAACTGAATATCTAATAATTGGTCCAATAAATAAGTCACAGTTGTTCAGAAGAATGGATATTTGAGACTAAGCAAAAAAAAAAAAGAAAACAATCATTTCTCCACTCTATCACTCATGTGTAAATCAAGAGATTTGTAAGGGGTGTTACAAACATATTTTTCCTGGAACTCTGCTCCAACTTTTTTTTTCTTTTGTCTATATTTTATTTTTCCCAGGTGATTTGTTGAGAAGGTTGGGTATTTGTTGAGCAGGTTAGGTATTTATTTGTGTTGGGATTCCAGTGTTTTCTTGAATTTCCATTGTCTATTGTTTTTATTCTCTAGTTATTTGGAACTTATTTAATTGGTTGAGAGTAGTGATAAAAAGTCTGTTACTAAAATTATGTTGGGTTCGTCCAAAATTACTGATAGAAAATTGACTAAAAGTAACAATTATGCACAATGAAAAAGAACCATTCGCAGATTTGTGATTAGTATAGATTTGAAGGATCATTTAACTAGTAATCTACTGCCTAAGGTTGATGTTGTTAATTGAAAGAAATGGTTAATGGAGGATTATAAGTTGTTTAATCAAATTCAGAATATTTTAGATCCCATTGTTGATGATGTTGTGAATTATTGTGATAGTATAAAAGAATTATGGGAATATTTAAAATTTTTGTATGTTTGCAAACAAGATATATCTCATGCTCATGACTTACTATTAAAGATTTATCGAGTGGAACAAAAAGGTCGCTCCCTATTCCAGTATTATACTAAAGTGAAACATGTTTTTGAAGAAAAGCAAGCTATATTTCCTATTGTTATTGATATTAAACAAATTCATGAACAAGAGGAGCAGATTGTGGCATAATGTTTCTTAACATGGTTGTTGCTAACTGGTGGGTCACTCTCTTTTTTTACTAAAGTTTATGCTCGTTTACTTCAAGTTTGTAAAGATTGAGATCTACCCTCTAGTATGGTGCCTAATGAGATAGTGGCATTCGTTAGCAATGCTTCGAATAGTAATCGTAGTGGTAAAGGTAGAAATAGTAGTGGCTCTATTGCTGGAAACAGTAGCAACTCTCGTACATGTCATTATTGTGGAGTTAAGGGGCACATTAAAAAGAATTGCTGGAAATTACATGGTAAGCCTTCTAAGAAATCGGGTGAGATTAATAATAAAAAGTTTGCAAATATAGCTACTCAAGATGGCATTATACCACTTTCATAGTCATCCTCACCTTTTGTCACAATTTCAGCGGATGAGTATGCTCGTTTAACTAATGCCCATCAGTAAATTTTTGCCACTTATAATTCACAGCAATTATCTTATGGGACATCAGCTTTGGCTAATACAGGTAACCTACTGTATGTTTTTTCGCCTCATCTTGTAGTTGGGTTATTGACTTAGGTGCTACTAATTATATGACTAGTAACACATGTATTCTCTTTTCTTTCAAGTCTACTGCTAATCTACCTTGTGTTACTTTAGCCAATGGATTTACTACTTCTGTAATTGGATGTAGGACGGCTAACCCTATAAAATCTCTTCCATTGTCATCTGTTTTATATTTATCATCATTCCCTTTTAACTTGTTATCTGTTAGCCAAATTACCCAAAGTCTTAACTGTTGTGTATTTTTAATCCCAATTATTATCTTTTTTAGGATCTTAGGATAAAGCAAATTCTTGGTAAAGGGTGTTTGGTGAATGGCTTGTATGTTCTTGAATCAACTTTTGAATCGGTGCCTCGATCGATTGCTTACACAAGCTTATCTTCTATTTTACAACTTCAATGTCATTTTGGTCATCCTCCTCTTCCCATTTTACAAAAGTTATATCATAGTCTTAAACAGGAATCTACTTTAAAGTGTGAACCTTGTCAATTTGCTAAACACCATAGAGTATCTTATTATCATAGATTAAATAAATGTGTTGAGTCTTCTTTTTACTTGATTCATACTGATGTATGAGATTCATGTAATGGCCTCAACACCGGTCTGATCATAAATAGTAAATTCCGATGATGAATAGTACACCCGGACCGAAAATCAGATCCAAAAGTAAAAAATATTTTATTTAACCATCGGAAAGTATTGGTCATGGTGAGCCCGGTGTTGAAATTTGAAGTAAAATTGAGGTCAAATAGGCCTCTGAAAGTCAAAAATATGAAAAAGTTAGCGAGTTAATTTCCCTGATAGGAAAGATGACTTGATTTTGTATAAATTTTTAAAAATAGCAAATGAACTCTAAAAATTGCCAAATTTTGCATGTCTCAATGAAATTTTTTGTAGAATATTTTGGTGCAAAAAAATGAATTGTTCGACGAAGTCGAATCGAATCAGTCCGGTTGAATCGGACCTGTAACGGACTCCGATTAATCCGAAATTTTATGTAATACCTATTTTTGATATTCTAAGAATTATGGAATCTAAATTTGAGTGATTTGGAGTGAGGAGGTGAGAGAAATCTTTTAGAGCTTTAATTAGGTGGTTAATGGGCTTTTATTTGTTCATTAGGCCCAATAGCCTAATCCAATCCCATTACACCCAAAAGCCCTTGTATAAATAGAGTGAAATTTCTGGAGAAGGCCAGCAGCTTCACCTTCCTTCTTCTCCTCTCCATTTGGCCGAAATCTCCTCTCCCACTTTTCTCTCAAAATTTCTTCAATCTCACTCATTTTTATTTGGAATTAAAGCATCCTACCCTTAATCCTACCCCTCTAATTGTTTATTCCAGCCTCAAACCCTTGATTTGAAGGGTTAAAGCAAGAAAAAGTACAAGGGAAAGCTTTAGGTATCTTAAGGAGGTAAGTGAAAATCATGGTTTTAAGTTGAATTGTTGGCATCTTTAAGTGTATTTGGGTATCTAGAGTTCATTTATGTAGTCAAATTAAGCAAATAAGATCAAAAAAGTAGGGTTTTTATTGATGGAAATTTTGGTTTCATTAGGGATTCAAGGAGGAGAGCCATCCAATCAAACTAAGGGCAAGGAAAAGGAAGTATAAGCATCCTAAAGCAAGGAGAATATGTAAGTGACTAATAAATCCTAGTAATTTCTTTGATTTTAAGTGAACATCCTTTATGTAACTTAAGAAAATTATGACTAAAGTGGTGTTTAATTAAAATAATGATAGATTAGTGTTATAAGACCTTATATAAGTGTGAATAAATGCCTAAATGAATTATTGAGTGAATATGTGGTACGTTTTCTTTGTTGGCTGAATGGTATATCTAAGCAAACTAAGGTTTATTTAGTGAATTTTGATGAAATTAAGCCTTTACATGGTGTTAGAAATGAAATAACACATATAAGAATTTTTGTGGAGTTTATATGAATTAAAGGATAATTTTAGAGATAATTTTTCAATTATGTAAGTAATGATATTATTGAAGTAATATGAAATAATGTGTATTTTGTTGAGAAAATGATTGATTTTGGTGAATTATGGTGAAATAATTCACAAATCATGTAAGGGAATTGAGAAGAGTAATTAATAAGTAAAATAAGTATAAGTAAGTAAAGAAATATTAAGAAAATGAAGTTTTGATTGAGATTTTAATGAAATTATGCCCTTAGAAATAGTCTGGCAGTGAAAATCTAGTTCAGGATATAATTGGCTAGCCATAGGGACATCTGAACCGCGGTGCAAGTCATGGCGACTTGCTTTGATATGGTAGGATCACTGATCTCTATAGCTTTTATCTGTATCTGATATCTGTTCTGTGGAAAAATGATCTGTGAGCTCATTTTTCAGTCTGTCTGGAGCCCATGGGGTCCACGTTCCGAGTATTCTGTCTGAAAATTTCTGTCGGTACTGTACTAGGGGAATAAAAGTAAAAATAAGTTAAAAGAAGTGAAAAGAAAGATAAAAGTGAAGTTTAAGTAGAAAAATAACCTAAATGAAAGAAAATAAAAGTTTAGGGGCAAAATGGTAATTTTGCCAAATGTATAATTAATATGTGAAAATGAATAAGAAATAGTTAACAAGGGTAAAATGGTAATTTTAGGGACTTAAAAGTGCTAAAATATAAAGTTTTGTGATATAGGGATTAAAATGTAATTTTACCTAAAAGTGGTGAAATAAGGCATAAAGGATGAATAAATGAAGAAATAGTATAAGAAAAATGATAATAAATGACTATAATGGCAAAACTGTAAATATGAGATAAAAAGTGACACTTCTGTAATTTAGTAAAACTTTAAGGATTAAATTGAACTTTGATAATAATTAAATAATAAATGAGAATAAAAGTTAATTATGTGAGTAATAACTGTTTTCCTTGATGTTTGAGTAAAATATATTTATATTAGTAGTTTAATTAAATAATTGAATTTTAATACTATATGAAAGTGTTAGGATTGTTAGTCACCACTGGGCATAATTTATGCTCAGCATGTAGTTTCTGCTGCATGCAGGTAACGAATCAAAGGAGTAGTAATGCACAATCAAAGGAAGATATTGTGTTGTACAGTTGCAATATAATCTGGCATGTATAATGTTTAGTAGTTATGGCATGTATATAAACGGACAGTTGTGTATGAAGACATATTTTTGTAAAGACATATGGATGTATATATATGCTTGTGGTTATGGTTTGGATATGATATGTTGATGTATTGATGGAGTTATGAAGGTTGAGATGTTTATATTAGAAGTGTTGTGCCTCTGAGAGGTCGTGTTTTGTCTGATTTTTCAGGGGGCTAGTTAGAAATACAGCCGTTATGATGCCGAAATTTTGTTAAATGAACAATAATCTGGAATCCTTATAGGTTATTGAACAACTAAGTTGAATTTATAATATTAAGTATTATTGTTAATTAAAAAAAAATTTACCGGTGTACGCGCACTGTTCAGTTAGGTTGGAGTGATAAGGGTGTTACAGTTCATGTCCTATTTTATCCAAATTTGGTTTTCGTTATTTTGTGACATTTATTGATGATTATTCTCGAGTTATTTGGTTTTATATTATGAAATCTCGATCCGACTTGATTACTATATTTTGTATTTTTCATGCTGAAATTAAGACTTAATTCAACAAATTCGTCCGTATTTTAAGAAGTGATAATCCTAAATAATATGTTTCACATTCTTTTAAATCTTATCTCTCTCAGTATGGTATTATTCATCAATCCTCATGTATTGTCACCCTTCAGCAAAATGGTGTAGTTGAGCGAAAGAACGATCACTTATTAGAAGTTGCTCGAGCAGTAATGTTCCATATGCATGTTCCCAAAGTTTTATGGTTAGATGTTGTTTCCACTGCTTATTTTCTAATCAACCAAATGCCATCTTCTATTCTTGACGGTCAGATTCCATATTCTCTTCTTTTTCCCTTATCTACACTATTCCCTCTTATTTCTCGAATTTTTAGGTGTATTTGCTCTGTTCAAGACATGCGGCCTTAGGTTTCGAAACTAGATACTAAATCTTTTAATTGCGTCTAAGGTACTCTCGTGAACAAAAGGGTTATCATTGCTACTCTCCTTCTTTATATCGTTACTTAGTATCTGCTGATATTACTTTTTTTGAGGATACATTTTTCTTTGGTTTCTCTTTGTCCTCTCCTTCACACCCCAGCAATTCAGGGAGGATTTTCTTTTTTATACTGCCAATGAACAGGCAGTATCTCCTTTCTCTCGACCTGTTATTCATCAAGTATATTCTTGACATGTGTACCATTATATTGAAGCAACTCATATCAGCCAGGACATAGGCACCACTCCTCCTGCTTCCTTTCCAAATCCCTTATCACCAACAAATGCTAACTTTGACCTTTTTATTACTCTTCGCAAAGGTAAACGCACATGTACTTGCCCCGTTTCTTCCTTTGTATCTTACTATGTTTTATCTCCCTCCTCCAAGTCTTTTATAGTTTCTTTAGACTCTATTGTTGTTCCAACATCCCTTGTTAAAGAACTATCTGATGATGGTTGGCAAGCTGCAATGAAAGAAGAGATGATGGTCTTAAAGCAGAATCATACTTGGGATCTTATGCCTTTGCCTTCCCAAATGGGTGTTCACTATTAAAATGAATCCTGATGGTTTTGTTGCTCGATTGAAAGTTCGATTGGTTGCGAAAGGATATGCCCAAGCATATAAAGTGGATTATTTGGAGACCTTTTCTCTAATTGGAAAACTCTTTTCTGTTCGACTGTTTGTCCCTTTAAATACTACTTATAATTGGACACTTCATCAACTTGATGTGAAGAATGCATTCTTACACGGGGATTTAAGTGAAGAGATTTTCATGGAGCAATCACCTGGATTTGTTGCTCAGAGGGAGTTAGGAAAAGTGTGCAAATTAAAAAAAGTCTTTATATAGTTTAAAGTAATCTCCTTGTGCTTGGTTTAAGAGATTCAATATTGTTGTGATTGAGTTTGGCCTATGAAGAAGTGCATATGATTACTCAGTGTTATTTGCATTATCTAGTTCTAGGTGCATTTTATTGGTTGTGTATGTGGATGATATAGTGATCACTGGAAGTGATGAAGCTGGAATCACGAGGTTAAAAACATTCCTTAGGACTCACTTTTAGACAAAGGATTTAGGACCATTGAAATATTTTTTAGGGATTGAAGTTTCTCGTAGTCATAAAGGAATCTATCTCAAAAAAAATATTAATTGTATTTATTAAATGGTGCTGGAAGCTGAAAGTTAAAGATGGAGACTTACTTGAGAATCCTGAAAAGTATAGAAAGATTGTGGAAAAATTGAACTATCTTACTATCACTCATCCTAATATTGCCTTTTTAGTAAGCGTCGTTAGTCATTTATGTCATCTCCTAGAACCTCACATTGGGATGTTGTTGTTCATATTTTGAGATATCTAAAAAGTGCGTCAGGACTTGGCATCTTATATCGAAATTATGGTCACCATACTATAGAAGGTTTTATAGATGATAACTATGCAGGAGATCTTTCAAACAGGCGCTCTACCACCGATTATTGTGCCTTTGTTAACGGTAATCTTGTTTCTTAGAAGAGTAAAAAATAGAGTCTTGTATCTCGATTAAGTGCAAAATCTGAATATAGGGCTATGGCACATGCTACTTGTGAACTTATATGGCTACGTCATTTACTTAGTGAGATTGGGTTTGTTCAGTCAAAACCAATGAACTTATGGTGTGACAACCAAGCAACTATTTATATTGTAAACAATCTCATGTTTCCTGAGAGAACCAGACATATAGAAGTCGACTGTCATTTTACTCGAAAAAAGCTAAAAGATGGATCAATCTTAACCCTACATGTTAGAACAGGGAGCCAATTACCTGATGTGTTCACCAAAGCATTACTTGAAAATTGGGTTGATTATATTTGTAACAAGCTAGGCATGATCAATATCTATGCTCTAGCTTGAGGGGGAGTTTTACGATATAGGATTTATGTCAATAGCTGTTAAAGATTGTTTAGCTAGTGTAGATAAATATTCTAACTATTAGATAGAGATTATAGTATAATTATAGGAATTTTTCTTTCATAGTTTAGCTTTTGTATTCATTGATAAATACCTGTATCTTTTCTAATAGAATTTTGAAATTATTCTCTCTACTTTCACAGTCTTCTTCCTTCTTCCCATTAGTAAATCTAAGTGAAATGCAAACCCAGTTGTCTAGATAAGCCCTCTAGAAACTTGCTTCATATGGTAAATCATTATATCTCTTCTTCTCCGTCTTCTTTCTTCCAATCTCTTCCTTTTCAAATAATACTGTTTCTTATTCTACTCAGATCTGCAACCACCCAACAATCTTCTTCTTAACTTCATTCTCTTCGGTGGCCACCAATTTTTTCATTTGTGCTCTCCTCTCATTTTTATCTATACAACTTGCTCTTTTTGCTACTATGCTTAAATCCTCTCTAAGTTTGTCTCCTGATGTACCCGCTGACATATCATCCCCGTCTTCTCCTCCATTTATTACTGCATCTCAATTGCTAGTGCCGACTGATTCACCAATCTCTTCTCCTCTATCTCGCCTCGTTTAGATCTGGTTCCTCCCGCAGCTTCTCCCTCGTCGACCTACTCTCCTGAAAACTCTCCAATTCCGTTACCATTGCTAGCTCTTACTTCATCCAAAGCGAGTGATGTTATTAATCATAGTGACAATGTAGAGGTAGACAATGAGGAGAGTGGATCATCCAAAATAAGCAGCGAAAAGAAGGGCGAAGTTGCGGTTAGAGTAATTGTGGCGACAACTGTAGTTGGATTTGGTGTGGTGGTTTTTTAAAAAAAGACGAGATGATATCGGAAGATCTCAGTATGGTTATCCGACCGAGAGAGATTATTAATTTCTTTGATTCATTTATGAAAAGTATTATTGAAATATTAATTATATTTTTATTGTTATTTTTGCTCATATATAATTCAGTTGAGATGATTATTGATTTGTTTGATTCATTTGTGACAATTTTTATTTTTATTGATTTGCATTAGAAATTGAGATTGCGGTGAATGATGTTACAGTGAATAATGCATTGTAGTTTCTGAAGTTGTTATGGAGTTTCACTTAGATTTACTAATGGAAAGGAGGAAGAAGATGAAGATTAAATCTAGAAAAAAGGGATGGGAATGGGGGTGTTTTTAGGGGTCACGTGCAAGGCACATATTTGTCACGTGTCGGCTGATGTGGCATATGACGTGTCATTATATGCTCACCTGCATGTCAACCTGCGTATGTCCATGTAACCAGTCAAATGAACGGAAACGTTGGTGTAGGATCAAATTGTACATTTTTTAAACATTAAAAGCAATATTGTAAGAAAGTAAAATTTAAAGGAAAAATTATTTTTTTTTTAAAACAACAAGGGTAAAATAGCTCATTAGGCCTTTAATTTAATGCACAAAATATTGTTATAATTATTGTATTTGTAGCTTATATGCTTATATTTTTTTTTATTGAAATCAAACTTTTTTAAACAATATTTTAATATAATTGGCGAAAATAAAAACACTTTTTTAAAAAAAATTACCTTTTATTTTATGAAAAAAAAATTTCCGTAGATAGAAAAAATAAAAAAACTTTTCGTAGATAGATTAAAATATATTTTTTATTCCTTGTATTTTATGTTTAGTATATTAATGATTTTGTTTAAAACAAAGAAATCATATTTTAACTATATAATTTCTTGTTATATAAACATTATTGGGATGAAGATTAAAAAGCCAATTTCATTTAAAAATTTTTGATTATTTTTTCTATTTTTTATCACCAATCAATAATAAAAAAAGATAAAAATTTATACGCTAATTATACAAATATTTAGTGAAATTGACAAAGATGAAGATTGAAAAGCTAATTTAATATAAATTTGACTATTTTTATTTTCAATTTTCATCACCAATCAACAATAAACAAAATACGCTTAAAACTTTCAAACTAATAATTATAATTTGACTTTAGATTTACTTTCTATTTTATTATATTTCATTCCATCCCCATTATATATATTTTTTTTTCAAATCCAAATGAGAGAATATTTACCTAAACTAGTGAGACAAAAACAAAATTCATTTTAGATTTGAGAATTCATGGATTCTGGATAGCAATACCGTCCGTTCTGCAAGGAACAACCCAAACCTGGAAACACTTACTGCTAAAATAGAACACTATGCTTTTGTCCTACATAATTGGGGAGGAGGAGTGATGAAGAATTTCCAAACACGAATAAACCAGTGTAAATCTAGGATGACTAGATGAACAAATACCGTGTTGGAAAGGATCAAGTATCCATACAACGCTTCTAGCTTGCAAGACAGGAATTCTTTGAAGTTCTAAATCAAAGGGCAAAAATTTTTGGGCTCAAAGAAGGTGATGTGTAAATAGAGTAGTTTATTTATGTTTAGTCACGTGCTTGTTTTCTGTATAAATACTAGACTTCTTCAGTAGCTGAAATATATGAGTGTAATTTTTCCTCTGTTTTCAGAAAAGGAAGTTTTCATTCCTCATTTTCTTGATTTCTTGTTCATGGTATCAGAGCTGAGGATTCCGTTCTAGGGATTGTTCGTTGCTATTCTTTAATGATTTCTTGATTCTTGAAAGAATTTCTTGGTTGAATTTCTTCAGTTTATACTTTCATTTCTTGATTGATTTTTTTTCCGATTTTGGTAACCGTTTCTTGAAAATGGCGAATATTCAAGAACCTACAACTGGATCTATTCCGATCGGTACTACAAGTAACTCTAATGTAGCTGTTGAAGAAGTTGTACAGCTTAATCAGATGGATACTCCTGGTTTTAGCCTAGTTACTGCTCCTCTTTCAGGCAATAACTACCTTACTTGGAGCACCGCCATTCAAATCTCTTTAGGTGCTAAGGATAAATTGGGATTTATAGATGGTACTGTTGTCAAGCCTGCTGAGACTAGTCCTGATTTCTTGAAATGGCGAAAGACTGATTACATGGTCAGATCGTGGATTCTTGGTTCCTTATCCAAGGATCTTGCAAAAAATTTCTTGTATTGTTCTACTGCCAAGGTTCTTTGGGATCTATTGGCTGAAAGATTTGGTGATAGCAATGGTCCTAGGACTTATCAGATTCAGAGGCAGATAAATTCCGTTGAGCAGGGTAACGATGAGCTGAATGTGTACTATACAAAGCTCTCTAGGCTTTGGGATGATCTAAATAGATTAATGCCGTTACCTTTCTGTGAATGTGGTAGATGCACTTGTCATGTAAATAGAAAACTGACGGAGATGAATATGTCTACTAAATTGATTCAGTTCCTAATGGGACTGAATGAAACATACGACACAGTTAAGAACCAAATCTTGATGCTTGAACCTTTACCTTCTGTTAACAAAGCTTACTCTATGATTCATACTATAGAATCACAGAGACAAGTCCATAAGAAATTTGGAGAACCATTTGAACATAGTGCAATGTTGGTCAAGAGCTATGACAGATCGAAGGGACAAAGTAAGAAGAGGGATGGTATGAAGAAAGAAGATAGGTTTTGTGATTACTGTAAAAATACTGGTCATACAAAAGATTCTTGTTTCAAACTTCATGGCTATCCGGATTGGTGGAAAGAGTTGAAGAATAAGAAAGATAGCACTGCTGCCAGTAGAGTTCATGTGAATATGGCAGATAATCCTATTGATGCTGAAGCTGGTAATGTCAATGATAAACAACATCAATGGATTGCTGAGATAATCAAACAGGAGATGTCTAAATACATGAAAGCCAAACAGGAGAGTTGTGTTAATTTTGCACAAATTGCTGAATATGCAGGTATAGCACAAACGTTACTACCTAATTGTGCTGAGAAACCAAATTATTGGATACTAGATACAGGAGCATCTAATCACATTTGTGGTAATTCACAGTTTTTTACAGAGCTGATTCCTTCTTCCTTACAGATCATTGTTAGTCTACCAGATGGAACAACTAAACCTGTTACACAGTTGGGAAATATAAACTTACATAATTCATTAACCCTTTCTAATGTTTTATACCTACCTACCTTCAACCATAACCTGCTTTCTGTTCACAAACTGCTGAAGACCAACCTAGTTTCTTCTCTTTTCCTAACTGACATCTGTATTTTACAGGACCTGAAGAGTGAGAGAGTCATTGCAGTAGGGAGAGTTTCTGGGAGTCTTTACATTGTGGATCAATTTTCCTTTTCGCATGATTTGGTGAATCAGAAAATTGGTTCCATTTCTAGCTTGTTCAATAAAGTCACTTGTAATCCCACAATGAGTTGTATTTCCCAGTCCAGCAAGTCATGTTGTACTGATCAAACTCCATTTTGTAATAATGCTGTTTTCATGAATAAAGATGGGAATTCTTTTTCATTATGGCATTCTCGTTTGGGACATCCAAGTGATGTTGTTTTGCAACACCTTGTTTTCCCATTACCTACTACCCATTTGCCCAAACCTTGTTTTGTATGTCCTTTAGCCAAACAAACTAGAATTCCATTCCCAACTAGTTCCATTAATACTACAGCAGTGTTTGAGTTAATCCATATGGATATTTGGGGCCCATACAAAACCACCACTTTATCCGGAGCAAGTTATTTTTTAACAGTTGTTGATGATTTTAGCAGGTGTGTATGGACTTTTCTTCTGCAGCATAAAAGTCAGACTTCTTTGTTGTTAAAGCAGTTTATTGTTATGGTGAAGAATCAGTTTAACGTAGCTGTCAAAGGAGTACGTAGTGACAATGGGACTGAGTTTCTTAGTCACACTACTCAAGAGTTATTTCTTGAACTTGGTATTATTCATCAAAGAAGCTGCACTTACACGCCTCAACAAAATGGCGTGGTGGAGAGAAAGCACCGGCACCTTTTACAGGTTGCCAGAAGCCTGATGTTTCAGTCTTCTGCACCAATTAAGTTTTGGAGTGAGGCATTGTTGCATGCTACATACATCATCAACCGTCTGCCTACTAAGCTGCTGTCTTGGAAAACTCCTTTCCAGGTGCTATATTCTAAACCTCCAGATTATGACAAGATGAAAGTGTTTGGGTGCTTAGCATATGCCACTGATATCTATCCTTCCAGAGACAAGTTTAGTCCTAGAGCTATCCCATGTATGTTCTTAGGACATTGTGCTGGAATAAAAGGATATAAGCTATATAATTTGCAATCTAAAAAGGTGTTTATCAATAGGCATGTCTTGTTTCATGAAACCGTTTTTCCATTTAGTTCCACTACCATACTACCAACTTTACCAGCTCATCATGACAATACCTCACCATCTCTTCCTATTCCTCTTTCTGATGATGTTGTGGGTTCCAGCTCATCATTCACATCATCTGTCCCTCAGACACAATCTAATGAACCTGAACCCATTATAAACCATGATCCTGTTAGAACGAGTACTAGATCACGACAAACACCTACTTGGCTTAATGATTTCGTCTCCACTGCAGCTACTTCCTCTATTGTTCAAATGCCAGTCCATGCTTCATCTTCTAAACATAGAGTTCCAGCCTATCCTTTTACTATTCCTTCATTTTTCTCAGACCATCATGTAGCTTTTCTGGCCAATCTTCAACATGCTGTTGAACTTAAATCTTATCGTGAAGCCAAGTTACATCCTCAGTGAATTGCAGCTATGCAAGCAGAATTGGATGCTTTAGAATCTAATCACACCTGGCAGCTTACAACTCTTCCTGAAGGCAAGAGACCTATTGGTTGTAAATGGGTGTATAAACTTAAACTCAAGCCTGATGGAAGTATTGACAGGTTTAAAGCCCGTTTAGTGGCAAAAGGCTATAATCAAGTGGAAGGAGTGGATTATCTGGATGTTTTTTCACCAGTAGCTAAAACAGTTACAGTAAGAGTTCTTATTGCTCTTGCTTTTTCAAAAGGCTGGCCTCTTTATCATCTTGACATAAACAACGCCTTCCTTCATGGCTTTGTTGATGAAGAGCTGTACATGGTTCCACCTGAAGGCTACACTAAAGCTAAACCTGGCCAAGTTTGCAGATTAGTTAAGTCTCTCTATGGCCTTAAGCAGGCTTCTCGGCAGTGGAATACTGCATTTACTTCTCAGTTGCAGCAACTGGGTTTTCAACAATCGCAAGCTGATAATTGTCTTTTTACTTACACTCATTTAGATGTTTTTGTTGCTTTGATAGTGTATGTTGATGATGTGCTTATCACTGGCAATTCTGAGGAGTTTATTTCTCATGTCAAGACTCAGTTAGATTTGGTTTTTAGTATTAAAGATCTTGGTATTGCGAAATATTTTCTGGGCTTGGAGATAGCAAGATCAGCTGATGGGATATATCTTAGTCAGAGGAAGTACATCCTTGATTTGCTTCATGAGGCAGGTTTACTGGGGGCGAAAGCTGCTTCTGCTCCTTTGCCTAAGCATCTTTCTTTAACTTCAGATTGTGGAACTTTACTTGATGATCCTACTCCCTACAGGCAATTAGTTGGCCGTTTGCTCTATTTGAATTTTACCAGGCCTGACATTACTCATTCTGTTCATCTCTTAAGTCAATTTGTTCAAAGTCCCAGAGATACACATTGGCAGGGTGCTATGCATTTGTTGCGATATTTGAAGGGTAATCCCGCTACTGGGTTGTTTTATCCTTCTAATAATACTCTTGAGTTGGAAGCCTATAGTGATGCTGATTGGGCAGCCTGTCAAGACACTAGGCGTTCCATTTCGGGGTTTTGCATTTTTCTTGGTTCCGCTCTCATTTCTTGGAAGTCAAAGAAGCAATCTACTGTTTCTCGATCATCTGCAGAGGCTGAGTATCGAAGTTTGAGTTCTACTGTATGTGAACTGCAATGGCTTACTTATCTTCTTCATGATCTCCATGTTTCAGCTTCCCTTCCTATAAAATTGTGGTGTGACAATCAAGCAGCCATTAGAATTACTTAAAATCCTGTCTTCCATGAACGTACGAAACATTTGGAGATTGATTGCCATTTGGTGAGAGACAAGTATAAATGTGGTTTGATTACCCTTTTGCATGTTTCTTCTCAGCATCAACTTGCCGATATTTTCACAAAGACTCTTTCTGCTCCTATTTTTCAACGTCTTCTGTCCAAGTTGGGTCTGTTTCAGCTCTAGCTTTCCCCAGCTCCAACTTGAGGGGGGCATGTAAATAGAGTAGTTTATTTATGTTTAGTCACGTGCTTGTTTTCTGTATAAATACTAGACTTCTTCAGTAGCTTAAATATATGAGTGTAATTTTTCCTCTGTTTTCAGAAAAGGCAGTTTTCATTCCTCATTTTCTTGATTTCTTGTTCATGATGTGAACTTTAAATACTTTCATGCATATGCTTCTAAAAGGAAACGAAAGAACAAAATAGAAAAGTTACGAGATGATGGCGGTAGATAGGTTGATTGGAAAACAGGTTTGGGTAATTACATCTCGCAATGCTTTCAGAACCTTTTTACTTCGTAGCATATTGAAGACAAAGCTATCATAGACTGCATCACTCCGTTAGTTTGTGAGGAGCATAATAATACTCTTCTCGCACCTTTCTTAACTGATGAAGTAAAAAATGCTCTCTTTGCTATGCATCCAGATAAATTTCTAGGAATTGATGGATTTAACCCAGCCTTCTAATAACATTGTTGGGATATTGTAGGACCGCAAGTGTCAAAATTCTGCATCTAAATAATTGAGAGAGCTTCTTTACGGCAAGGGCTCAATGACACTGCAATCATGCTTATTCCAAAGAAGAAGGGTCCTAAAGCTATCACAGATCTTCGGCCAATATCCCTTTGCAACATTCTATACAAGATAGTGGTCAAAATGCTAGCCAACAGACTGAAGACGGTTCTACCATTGGTGATTGCAGAGAATCAAAGTGCATTTGTGGGTGGAAGGCTCATCATTGATAATGTTTTAGTCGCATGTGAAATTCTTCACGCTTTAAGGAGGAAAACTTAGGGGAAGACTGGTCATGTAGCTCTCAAAATCGACATGAGCAAAGCATATGGTCGTGTGGAATGGGTTTATCTCGAGAATATCATGAGGAGAATGGGTTTTTATGAAAATTGGATCGAGTTAATGAGGATGTGCATTTCAATGGTTAAATTCTTCGCGACTCATGGTAATTTTGTGTCTGAAGCTTTAATCCCTGGTAGGGGTCTGAGACAAGGTTGTCCCTTGTCGCCATACTTGTTTATTATTTGCGCTCAGGGGTTGACAGCTTTGCTCAACAAAATGAAAGGCCAAGGGCTTTTTCATGGAGTCTCTGTGGCAAGAGGTGCACCGTCTATATCGCATCTGTTCTTCGCCAATGATAGCTACTTCTTTTTCAGAGCCAACCAAATTGAAGCTCAATGTCTTCAAAAAGCCTTCAGATTGTATGAAGAAGCATCAGGGAAGTGCATCGATTTTAGCAAATCCTCCATTGTTTTTAGTAATAATATTGGTCAGCCACTAAAGCAACAGGTGATCAATATTCTTAAAGTTCAGGAGGGGTCAGACCATGATTTTTCCCTCGGCATGCCGTTGTGTGTTGGAAAGAGCAGAAATAGAAGTCTTCAATTTCATCAAGGAGGAGGTCAGAAAACGCTTACGAGGTTGGAATAAAACTTTGCTTTCTCGGGCTGGGAAAGAGGTTCTTATTAAAATTGTGGTTCAATCGCTACCAAATTATACCATGAGTACCTTCCTATTACCACTTGGTTTATGTCGGGATCTGGAGAATATGAATAATGCTTTTTGGTTGGGCACTAAGACTGCAGAGAATAGGAGTATTCTCTGGTTGAGTTGGGATCGTTTATGTGTAAGGAAATCAGCTGGCGGTTTGGGCTTCATGAAGATTCACGAGTTTAATCTCGCGATGCTAGGCAAACAAGGTTGGCGTCTTCTCACCAACCCGAATTCTTTAGTTGCTCGTGTCTTTAAAGACAGTTATTACCCTTCTAACTCTTTTTTGGGGACAAAACTTGGCAATAACCCTAGCTATGTCTGGCGTAGCATTAGAGCTACTCAAGATCTTATTAAGAAAGGTACCAGATGGAGGGTGGGCAATAGGAAGAGTATTTTAGTCTGGGATTCCCCTTGGCTGCCAGATGATCAAAACCCATTTATTACCTCAACCTCTGGTTCTGATGAGATTCAAAGAAATCTTCGAGTCTCTGGCCTAATCTCCCCTAATGCCTTTACTTGGGATGTTGACACTCTCCACTCTCTTTTCAATAGCAGAGATTGTCATCTGATTTAGTAAATAATTTTGAGTATGCGAAGCCCTCAAGACGCTTGGTGGTGGCTTGCGGACAGTAAGGGGGTATATACTGTGAAGAGCGCATATCACTTGCTGCACGAAGATGGTTCTATTTCTTCTATGCAGGATTCTTTTTGGCGAAGACTTTGGAAGCTAGCAGTTCCACCCAATGTCTTTAATATGATCTGGAGAGCTGGTATCAATTGTCTCCCAACAAATGCTATGTTACAATCAAGGCATGTTGATGTTGGTATTAATTGTCTTTTATGTGGTCTTGAGCCCGAAACAACTATGCATGCGTTTTTTGATTGTGCACTGACTAGAGAATGTTGGTCCCGCTCTTTATGTGGATTTGCTAGAGGTTCCTTTGTGTACTTTATTGATTGGCTTGATTTTATTCTGATTCATTTGCCTATTGATAAATGTGCTGAGGCAATCATGTTATGCTGGTGTTTATGGAAGAACAGGAATGACTGTTTGGAATGGGAAAAGTAAGCATGCGAGAGGTATTGTGCAGGAGGCTGTCAATTTACTTAAAGATTTTGGTTTAGCTAAACAGAAACCCATTTCAATGGCAGCGCAAGATGTCGGTTCGGAGGAAGCTAATAGAGGAGTCTGGCAAAAGCCTCCTTCAAACTGGATTAAGCTTAATGTTGATGCAACTCTTTTCAAATCAGAAAGGAAAAGGGGTTCGGGTTTATTTTACGGAATGATGCTGGTTGTTTCATGGCAGCAGGTTATGGCCCTTTACCATTCATTGATTCTCCAGTAAAAACAGAGTGTATGGCTACCCGGGAGGTTTTAAGTTGGATAAAGTCCCAAAGCTTACAGCATATCATCATTGAATCAGACTCACAGATTATCATTCAGTATCTAATCACAAAATTTCACCATGGTTCTGATTTAGGATGGATTAATTTTGGATGATTGTATTAGTCTTAGTTCTTCTTCTTCAAACATTAAGTTTAATTTTGTCAAAAGATCGATGAATTCAGTAACTCGTAGCTTAGCTACGGCATCGTCTTCTTTATCTGGTCTTCATGTCTGGTTTGACCATCCACCAGATTGGTTGTATGAAGTTTTGGAGACTGATTTGGTTTAATGGAAGCTCTTATTTTCAAAAAAAAAAACAAAACAAAACAAAATTCACAAGGTACATGCAAAATAATAGTTGTTTAAGAAGTGCGAAGTACTATCTTTCATTTTTCCCTCGCCAGACCTTCTCTTACACCTTTTCCTTCTACTTTAATAAGAAATTTGTAAGCAATCATAGAGCTTATTTAACCTAAATGTAACAGTAAATCATTCAGCTTTGTTTCTTTACTTTTTCCCCCAAGAAAGGGAAAAGTCTGAAGGAAACAAATGAATAACCATCTTTTCTAATGCAACTTTCGTGCATTCTCAAAGTCGGACAATAGACTGGGTTCTGTTTGCTTCAGCATTTTATCAAGAACAAAAACGATATTAACAAATGCCAACAGAAGGCCAAGAAACTGCTCCCTATCTGTCTATCATACAATTACAGAGTCAGAGACTAACCACCTATTGATCCCATCATCTGCTGAAAGCAATTTCAAAGTGTCAAATCAGGATCATCATCATAATCAAAATCTGGATCCGCTGAAGGCCTAATTCTCTTGGCTTCTCTTGGTCCACCTCTTCCTTTCTTTGGTTTTCCTCTGGCAAAATTAATTGTTCATACAAATATGTTTCAAGTTACTCAAGAAGTTATTAATCTTTGCAACACACTACACAGATTTGTTTAAATTACAGAACTTACTGCCCGTTTGAGTATATTCCTGCACCCTTAGGACGACCGACACCATACTCTGATCTCCCATCTGCGATGAGCACAAACAATAACTATAAAACAGTGAGAAGAACCAAAGGAAAGATGTCTATACATCTGCATATATGAGCTCACCATCTCGTCCAGCTGCTTGCTCTTCAGCCTGAAAATAGGAAAAGAAGAGAAAGAATTTTGAAATAATACATTATACAAAGCTGATCAAAATTGGAAGAAAGAGCTAAATGAGTTTTTGTTTTCTTATTTTTAGTTTTTACCTTAATATGATGATCTTAATAGCCTAGGTAAAAACATGTTTGATACCTTAAGACTTGGTTAGTACCATCTATCAAATATTACAACTCTTGCAAATTTTGGAGAGGCAGAACATGAATCTAAAATAAAATGTGACGAAAAAAAGAATGCAGAAATATTGACATACAAACATACAACTGCAAAGCTATAATTTCTCTTGATCAAAATGAAATATTTGTTTCGTAGAGTTAATTCATCCTTCTCAAATACACAGAGATTTTTGTCGGCAATTTTCATTGGCTTAAATGGCTTTTATACCCATTATACTGCCTCTATCTTAGTAAAGATTTGGGTAATGATTGCGTAAGATGGTACAAATGTCATTTCCATTTCAGCAAACATGGGGCACATTATTACTATTCTGCAAGCTACATCAGAAGTGGCACATTTCAATAGAGGAAGCATCCCATTGACAGTTACACGACTACTCCTTTTATACTTGTCTCTTAAAAACTCTTCATTTATAGAGATTTGATTCTTAAATTGTCTCAGAACATCCAATGGGAAAATTAAGTAATATGACCTCACCTCAATCCTTAGTGCGAGAAAGTATATCCAACTTCAATTCTCTTTAAATTCAACCAAAACCACTAAAATCATTGCATATCATTCCTGAAACATTTCACTCGAGGTATGCATTCATAGTAAAACCTTCAAAACCTATAATGTGTATGGTACTGTAGAAAAAGAAAAAAAAATCCTTTGAACTGATTAAACTTTTAAAAATAGCAATACCATGCGTCCCCTGGATTTGGTGGAAAAAGGTAAGAATTGTACTCAGCATAGCATACTTTCATAACCAATAAGGTAGCATAGAAGGGAAAGCAATAACCAGGTTAAAATAGACCTTTATGTTGCAACAAGGGAGATCATGTCATGACTGCTTCCAAATATAGTTATTACACACAAACTCTCAAGACAAAACCAGCTAACTTCCCTTTCCAGTTCTCAAATTTTCAGTTACAGAAAGGCTTAAAAAATCCCAGATAAACCATTTGTTCACTTTGACGTTTAGATAAAGTCAAGTAGCTGAGGATCAACAACACCACTTTTGGATGTCAACGTATTGTAAGCAGAACCAAATAGCTAGTGGAAATATCCAGCCCATGTTTTAGCATTTTTATCATCTGAATTATATTCAAAGGCGTGACTTGCTTTATCTATCACTGAGAATCACCCTGATTTCCCCTTTGAGGGACAGATTAAAACTGAAAAAAAAAGAGATGAATAATGGGTGTACAGAAATGGAAGTGCTGCCACTCCATAATGTATAATTCAGAGCACTTACTGCTGGCGATGTGACTGATGATAATGAAAAGAGCCTATCTTCAGGCTGGAATTTCCTGGACCGCTTCAAGCTGCATCATTAAGTTTGCAGAAACTCAGGTAAGTTTTATAGTGATCCAAATGAATTTAACGCCAAAAATTCAGATCTGAATGCATGCTATATGCAGACAGTAGAGTCTATGCTACTGTATAGCTGGAACTAGCTACTATAGTGAACATTTTATCTACCTTATAGGGCATGTTAAATACATAGTCTACCAGTATAAAAGTCGTCACTTAGAAGCTTTTATTATTTGCATATGTAACCAAATTGTGTTACTCTCAAGCAACAATAGTTGTAATGGATTGAATATAGTTAGCAGTGCAAGTACACGTGATATAGAACCTGCAACTCATATAAAACAAGAATATACCAATAAAAAGGGGAAGAAGCAAGAAGCAGATTATAATTTAACATATAGAGAGATATTGCAATGCAACTATTTTTATCAAAGAGGAAAACAAAGGAAATATACAGTAATTACTCCATACAATGCGGTGTTCTTAGATGAAGATAGGAACCCTTCGAAACCTTTCAATACATGGCCACATTGACTTGGATCTTGTAAGTAATTTGTCTCCATATCATAGACCTGCAATCAAGGAAAAATATTAGTTAATTTTTTGATTCAAATACTGTCCGCTTGAACCACCGAAATTTAAATAGTTGAATTTAAAAATCAAATTATTGTAATCCCTAGTTCACCATTAGCAAAATGGACGGGCAAAATTGTCAGGCATTGTCCCAAGACACCACAATACCACTACACCTATCTGATAAACTAAGGACACTAACCCCCCAAGGCTAAAGAAAATACACTAAGTTACCAACTGAATTTGCAACAAGCTCATGCTTAAAGAGGCAATATACTTGGGCACACAATCTGTCCCTCCGTACATGTGCAGACTGACATAGGGCAACATAATCCTCAGATATCATAAAACTCCTGCAAGGTTACACTTCCACTCTTAGATGACCTTCCGACATTAAGTCATAAAAGTATTTCTATATCGAAAAAAAAAAAAAGAAAAGAAAAGAAAGCCAGCCCGTGATTCAACTAAATGCTAGAAGAACCGAACTTTATAAGCAATGTGACACGATTCAACTAATTTCTAAATCACCAACACACAGAAATGGAAAATAACCCCATAACCACATACATTAATTAAGAGATCAAAAAGAAGAAAATTTCAAAACAAAGTAAAATAAACCTGTTTCTCGATATTTCGAAGCTCCTCATGAAGCTTAGCTCTTTTGCTGAGAAGAGAAGCGAGCATTGCAGATGGGGTTGAAGACCCTCGTTGCCCTAGTATTCGTCAAGGAAAACAGAAATTATAAAGCAACAAGAACTGCAAAATCAATTGACAAAGCAGTTAATCAACGATTACCTTCGTGATCCATTTTTCGCGCGAAAATTTGAACAAACAGAGATCAATAATTTTCGATCATTAGAACCCTAAAACCCGAAAATAGGATTAGATAAAAATTAGGAACTGATCGATCATCCCTCAATCAAAAAAATTAACGTTAATCCCCCTTTCTATTTTTAAATCTGTAAAAGCAAATATATCCTACGGTAGTGCTTACTCTTACTCGATAAGAGGAACCAATTGTCATCCGTCACGTAGTCACCCGGATGTTCAAAATTACAGATTTGGAGCTTGACCCGTCAACTTTGCAAGCAATAAAATATGCGGCGACAAGGTAGCGTCTTCCACTTACACCTTCATGTGTGGGGCCACAAATGCACGTGCCAAGATTAACGGGTGCATTGAATTTTTACTTTTTGTCCGTTGCGCTACGGCGGTGCATCGGACGGATCGGATCTTATTGACCGGAAACTCAAATTTAATACTCGTGCAATAATAAATAAATTTAAATTTAATATTAAATTATATAATTAAAATTAAATTATAAAATTTAATTTTATTAAAAAAATAAATTAATAAAATAAATTATATTATATTATATTAAAAATTTAAAAATAATCGATAAATAAAATTTAAATTTTATTTAAAAATAATATATAAAAAAAGAATGTGATAGTTAATACTATTTTTGTATCAGTTTCAATTTAGGTTGAAAGTACAATTTATTATTAAAATTTGATAAAAAATAATTAAATTTTTAATCTTTATTTTAATACAATATTTTTTTTAAAATTTAAAAATTAAAGTAATATATCTTTAAAAATGATAAATCAATTATTTTGATTAATTTTTGTCAGTTGATTTCTGACTTTATGTAAATTGATACATTAACAGAGATTAAATTATCTCCATTTATAAATTTTAAGAGTTAAATTATTATTTTTAAAATACTTTACGGATTTTTTTATATTTTCAGCTTTATTATGTAACATTTTTTTAGTTTAATTTTGATAATACGTTATTAATTAACCGATATAAATAATTAAAATAATAAATTATTCAATTTTAAGGTGATATTATCCAATCTGTAAATTTTAGAAAAAATATTACGGTAAAATAAATATTAAAAATTTATTTTATTTTAAATTTTAAAAGGTAAATTGTAAATATTACGGTAAGATAAATTTCATTTTTTGCCTTCAATTTCTAAAAACAAAAACTGACAGGTAAAGATTGAGATTTTGACTTTTTTTAAATGGCTATTTTATTTATTAAGTTTGAATAAAAGGAAAACAATTTGGTGATGGTGGGTGGGTGCCCACAGATTGAGCAGATTCTTGGTCCCCTAAACAGTAATCGGAGCCAATGTCAATGGCGAGGGGGGAATAATGTAAAGTACTGGAAGCGTTAATCCAACGCACCGCCTGCCCTATTTCATTTTGTTTGGTGGACCTACTTTTCCTTGTTCTCTTCTATCTATATCTCTAATTTTAAATTGCCATTTTTATCATTTTCTTTTTTATGATGCTTTTGGCCTTTTCGTCCAAAAATTGGCCACCAGTACCCCCCTCTTTTATAATAGTTGCAGCGGCTATTCTTGTTCAATTCAAGCCTGCTTCGTTCAGTTCTCAACTCTTCTACTCTTCTTGCTGTTAATCTTTAGCACCCATGTTTACCAGGGGAGTAACTCGGGTATTCTTCTATTCCTGTTGCTGTTGATCTTTTAAGTCAGTTTAGCTTGTTTTGTGTTTAAAGTTCTTATCTTTTTTACTCTTAAGTTGATTTGTGATAGACCCAGTTCTTTTTATAATGATCTAGGCTAATTTTTCATATTTCTTGTTAGCCAATCTAAGTAGGCTTAGTAAAGTTTTTATCTTTTGATGCTTTACATGTGAACCCATTTGTGATTAACTGTAAGGAAAACTTCTTGATTTGATGAATTTGGATTTTCAGCCCAATGCTACCTCGGGGATGGGGGTTGCTGATCACAGCGTAAACACATTCGCGGAGCTGCAGAGAAAGAAGGTCCACCGCTATGTAGTGTTTAAAATTGATGAGAAAAAGAAGGAAGTTGTAGTTGAGAAAACTGGGGGTCCTGCTGAAAACTATGAGGATTTTACTGCCTCTTTGCCTGAAAATGATTGCCGATATGCCGTTTATGATTTTGATTTTGTGACTTCTGAGAATTGTCAGAAGAGCAAGATCTTCTTCATTGCATGGTTAGATTTTGCATTTCATTCCCTTAATTTTGTGATTTTGATTGATCAGTTTTGATTGCTTCCTTAGCTGACCATTGAGCATGTTATAATAGTATTCTAGATAATTATCTTGATGGCAAGATCTTCTTCATTGCATGGTTTGATTTTGCATTTCATTCCTTAATTTTGTGTTTTTGATTCATTGGTTTTGATTGCTTTCTTTGCTGATCATTGAGTGTGTTATAATAGTATTCTAGATAATTATACTTTATCATCAAGATAATCAGCTTTAACATCAAGATTATTGAGGATTTTCTTGGTCTGTTACCCTATAATTGTAGTTTACCAATGGTTCCAGGCTATAAGATTTTTATATTGTTCACTTATTTAGGTAGCAATCTCAGTCTTACCATTGATCCTTTCTTGCGTTGAAGAAAATGTTTACCGTTGTAGATAAGCTCATACTTAGGCAATGACTTCTTTGAGCACTTGCCCTGTCCCATAAAAGTGCAGCACCATCTCGGTCATGTTAGTTGATGATTCCTGATTTGTAGTTTGTAGAACCCCGCATATTTAGGGGATGAGCCTGTGGTCCTTGTATCTGCAATTATCTATATTGATATGTTCCCATTTATGCATCCCTTGTTCCTTGCCGAATGTAATGGTACTCCTTTAACTTTTATAGTTGAAAAGCAATTGTCTTTAAGATCTTAATCTGAGTTCATGGCATGACTTTATCAGGTCTCCTTCAACTGCTAGAATCCGTGCCAAGATGCTCTATGCTACATCTAAAGACAGGTTTCGGCGTCAGCTAGATGGAATCCACTACGAGATTCAGGCTACTGACCCTACCGAAATGGATCTTGAAGTGCTCAGGGATCGTGCAAATTAAATTCTCTGCAACTCGAAGGTTTCTTCCTCGAGGTAGAGATGAATCTGCTATGCTTTTGCCAATTTAAGAATTATGCCTCTAGCTCCATTAAGCCACCTGCACAATCCTTTATTGAACAGGATTAAAATGGCATTATCTCCTTGAAATAACGAGAGGCTGATTATTAAGAAGCTCCGTTACTCTTTGGTCCTTGCTGCTGGCCAGATGAACAGAATGTTGTTATGTACCTTAAGAATTTTAATATATGTTATCCTATAAACTATGCGGTAGATGATCGTATTTGATCTCTGTTTTCTTCTTTTGCTTTTCCTTGTTCATTTGATCCTATTGCCCGAATGTAAAAAATTTGGAATCTTGTTTGGTGAACCATGTGGGATAGATTACTGCCCTTGCTTTAGAAGCTAAAAGAACAGAGAAAACTACTTTAGACTGAACTAATAGTAGAAATGATGAATCTATGAAACAAGAACAATAGGCAACCAAAGATGAACTGGGTGATAATGTAACTTTTCTCTCTTGTAGACCTTAACCTTGCGAGGTATATCTCAGCTGGCAAAACGAATGTTGTTGTGCTAGGTCCAAAATTGGTGAAGAAGAAGGTTAACGAGTACATCACCACGAATTATCCTTGTGTGTCCAGTGATCATGAGGAATTGCCAAGGCAAACATGAAAACTGTCGCGTAAAAGAATCCCAGTGGTTGTATGGCAAACCTTCCCAATTTGTCGATGAATAATACTGTGAACCGGTAGGCTGGAACAGTACCACATAGGTCAATAAGAGTCTGCCCAAGCAATTTTTCCAATTTCTTCAATAGTATTCATAGTGTTGGCAGGAGGAATCCACCCGATTGCGCTAAAGATATCCTATTGGGACAGACTTTGACTGAACCATCCAATATCCAATTATCCAGCAAGAACCATGTGCTAGTAGTTCAACAAGTGAAGTCCATGGTAACAAAGGGACTCCTTCGAGAACAAACTGTAAGAATTAGATTAACCCTAAGAAACTTGCAGGATGTTTTGTTCTTCCACCGTGATCTCTACCTTCAGAACTTTTACATAACAGATGCAGTCTGTGTTGCATTCTTAGCAATGAGCATGGTGCAAAGAGTAGTTTCGGGCATCTTCATCCGCCAGTAGTAGGTAAAAGCAGCAGGCAGTGCTCCTGCCATTACAATTATACGCCAAATATAGTCAGCTTATGGGACAGTTGAGGCTACTGCATTATCCTTTAAGGAGCAGTAAACTTGGCTTCAAAGGCAGAGGATATAATTATAGCAAATATACCTCCTGGCAAAATTCCGAATCCCTGCATAGCAAAAACAGCAGCAATAAACGCGCCACGACTCTTCTTGTTTGCATACTCAGACATAACACAACCCATACCAAATCCAGAGCCTGAAGAAGCAGAGAGTTGCCATAACACACTTAGGATCGTGCCCGAAAGAAAGACCTGAAGCAATTGAGCATTAGCATGAGAATCATGCAATAAACTTTCTTCATTCCAATCGCCAAGCCAAACGAAGAATAGCTGGCCCAAAAGAGTTCCACAGAATGCTACACCATTAACAGCAGCTGATACATTTGGTGGCAGAGTTCCGGGATAGCTTGCTCCATCGGCATGATAATATATGCGGCCTAGCATGGTGACGAGATATGTAGAAGAGATCATATGGATCAGTGAAAAAGCCCATTCGGGCGATGGCAACTGCTGTGAAATGATACTGTTGTGTTCTTGGTGCATCAAGGGCATCAAGAACATGTAAACCTTTGGCCATAGCTACTTTAGTTCACTTCAGTCTCTCTTTTTTCTCTGCAAAGTTTGACAAAAGAAAGCAGGAACATGAACCTCGTACCACAATATCGCTCTCTCCAAACCCAATAAAATTGATTTGCACATACATATTGTGTCAATTGTCTGATTTCCCATATCGTACATTAGTTATAAGAGCAAAAAGATAGATTATGCGTTTACTTACAGAAAATAATTTTCTGTTTTCTATTTTCTATTTTTTAAAAAATTAGAGTATTTATTTTCTGTAGAAAATTTAAAAAATGTGTTCATTTATCAACAAATGAAAAACTGAAGTATTTATTATATATATATATATATATGTGTGTATATATTTGTATACACACATACATAAATATGTGTGTATATGTATACATACATACACATATATACATGTATGTGTATGCATGTATGTGTGTGTATATATATATATGCATATACATACACATATATATATATACATACATATGTATATGTATTATATGTGTACATGTATGTGTATGTATGTACATGCATATATATACATATCAATATATATATATGTGTGTGTGTGTATTTACATACATACGCATACACATAAATATACATATGTAGGTATGTATGCACATACAAATACATGTATATGTATATATATATGTGTATGTACGTGCATATATATATATATATATATATATATATATATATATATATATATATATATATATATATATATATATATATATATATATATATATATATATATATGCATATATATATATATGTATGTATGTGCTTATGTATATGCATATGCATATGTATGTGTATATACGCATGCGCGCACACACACACACACATATATATACATATGTATGTATGTATACATACACATATGCATATGTATGTGTTTGTGTATGTATGTACATACATATATATACATATCCATAAGTATGTATATATATGTATGTATGTACATATGTGTATATACATATATATGTATATGTGTGTGTATTAAGATTATTCAGAAAATCTGAAAAATATCTTTTATTAGTTTTTCAATTTTTTTTTATTTTGAAAAATTAAAAAATTTATTTTCTATTTTCTATTTTAGAAAACTGATCAAAATAAACATGATCTCTATTTTCTATGAAAATTTTTTTTGAAAAACTGGAGCAGTTTTCTGTAGGTGAACATACCCTAAATTTCTTAGGACAAATTATGCACACAGAGACAAGAAAAACATATTCCTTGACAGAATAAACGAGTAGTTACTCGACAAATCATTCTATATATACAAAATGTTGCCTTCATTTGTCTTGCAACAAGATCTATAATCATATATATAATATAAAAAAAATTAGACAAAGCATTTGTATTCTCCTCTGTTTTCCTTAGGACTAAAATTATATATACAAAATATTTATGGTTGATTAATAATAATAATAATAATAATTGGCTGGACTGCAAAAAACCATTATACAAAAATTAGACAAAGCATTAGTCTTCTCTTCTGTTTTATCAGAGAATACCTTTTAACAGCTGAAAAGTTGGACTAATTGAGATGAGAAAAGAATAAGATGGATTTTGTAAGAGTTTGATGGACTTTGCTGAAATGGTGATTAAACACATTTGTTTTGTAATTGTAGATTGTAATTAAAAATAAACAGTTGATATATCCTAGATTCAGCTGGGGAATTACACATTCATATATCTCAATTAAATGCAAAAGAACATAGATCAAGAAAAAGTCAAAACTAGGACGTTCAATGTGAATTCTCAATGGACTTTAAAAAATAAATATAATGATGATGATGAAACTAAATTAAAAAAAAAAATTGAACGTATGAACATTGTGAATTATAATTTAAGCATTATTATTTTTATATTATTTTCATGATTGCTACATTAATATAAACATTTTTTTATAAATGTTGTAATACGAAACATGCTAAAATCCATATTTCAATTGGTATTATTATTAATAGATTTAATTCGGATAGTGCCATAATTAAACTTTTAATCTATAAATCTCTATTTTCACCGAATTTTATTCGGTACCATTCTAATTTTCTAAACCATGCTTTAGAGACAATTCCAATGTATTTAAAGATTGCAAGTGACTATGATATATGCTTTTATTTAGCCGAAGACCTCAGCATTAGAGAAGCATTGGGCTAGATTAAATCAGCAGCTTTATCCTGTGTCATTGTTGAATCTGATTCTCAATTAGCTACCACAGCTTTATCTTAAAAGAACAACAATCGATCGGAGTTTGGCTTAATTATTGGAGATTGTTTAGATCTAGTTTCTTCTTTGTCTAACATCCAGTTTGAATTCATTCAAAAATTTGCAAATATAATTGCTCATTGCCTTGCTACGGCACCCTATTCTATGCTAGATCTTATTTTTGGGACTTGATTTCCCCTGATTGTATTGGTTCAGCCCTTGCTGCTGATTCAGTTTGATGAAATTCCATTTTATTTAAAAAAAAATGATATGTGCTTTTATTATTTCCATCAAAATTGTGGCTTTAGTTTTATGCTGTTTGATGATTCACAACGAGTCACAGCAGAGAGACTTTCAGAATATGAGTTTCCATACAAAGAATTTAATTAGCAATAAAGATTCCGAAACTCTTGTGGAGCAAATGGGTCTGATCTGGTTCAGGACACGACAAGCATACATAGCTGGCTGTTTCTACACAAAGAATATAATCTGAAGGGTTTGAAAATTTTGAGATTTTTTCAACCTTCCACGTACATTTTATATTATTTTATTCTCAAAAACTCTTATATAACTAAACAACTAGAAAATTTGATGTGATAATATTTCTAGTGGTGAATTGGAAATTATATGCAATGGAAAGGCAAAGAAGATGCAAACTCTCTATAATATATTTTCTTGAAATCCATGCATAGAAAAAGATACAGAACTCTAAGATAATAAGAGAAGCTTATCTTGCCAAAAAAAAGCATTATATACTACCACAACATTAATTATTCTGGAAAATTTTGGCTGACAGATAAACATTTAAACTGGAACGGTTCTGTTAATATGAGATCCTGACTCCTCATCTTCATTTTCACCTGAAATTTCCTCCAAAGATTTCCCCTTTGATTCAGGCACCAAGAAAGTAAACAACAAACCTAAGAAGTTGATGCAACCCAACAAAATCAGTGAATTCTTCACTCCAATTCCAGCAGGGTACCCTGCATCTGCCTTTGCCTTGTCTTTGTTTTGAGCCAAATATAAGAACCCGAAAGCTCCCACTATAGCCCCAAGCTTTCCTGATGCTGCTGATATTCCATGACAAGTAGACCTTAACCTTGCTGGAAATATCTCAGCAGGCACAACAAATGTGGTTGCATTAGGTCCAAAATTGGCAAAGAAGAAGGTTAGCGAATACATCACCACGAATCCGATTCTATTGTCCTTGTGTGTCCAGTGATCGTAAGGAATTGCCAAGGCGAACATAAATACTGTCATGAAAAAGAATCCCATAATTTGTATGGCAAATCTTCCAATTCTGTCGATCAATGCTACGGTGAACCAGTAACCTGGCACCGTGCTGCATAGAGCAATGAGTGTTTGAGCCCTTGCAATTTTATAAACTTCTTCAATAGCATTCATTGTCTTAGCAGGAGGGATCCACCCGATCGCGCTGAAGATGTCCTTTTGGAATAGATTTTGGCTGTAGAATGCAATATCAAGCAAGAACCAAGTAGTAGTTGTTCCGACCAAATGCAGTCCATGGCGCCTAAGAAACTCTTTCGAAAACAGACCGAAAGAATTGGATTCAACCTGAGAAATCCGCTGGTCTTTTGGCTCTTCTGCTTCAATCTCAGACTGAAGAACCTTAGACATATCAGAAGCAGCCTTTGTTGCATTCTTAGCAACAAGGGCAGTGTAACGAGCAGTTTCAGGCATCTTCATCCGCCAGTAGTAGGTAAGAGCAGCAGGCAATGCTCCTGCCATTACAATTATACGCCAAACATAGTCGGCTTGCGGGACAGTTGAGGCTACTGCATTATCCTCGTAAGCAGGAGCACCAAACTTGGCTTCAAAGGCAGAGGATATAATTATAGCAAATATACCTCCTGCCAAAATTCCAAATCCCTGCATAGCGAAAACAGCAGCAATAAACGCGCCACGAGTCTTCTTGTTTGCGTACTCAGACATAATAGTGGCAGAAAGTGGATAATCACCACCAATGCCAAATCCAAGCCAGAATCTGAAGAAGCAAAGAGTTGCCATAACACCCTTGGGATCATGCCCGAAAGAAAGACCGGAAGCAATTGAGCATATAACCATTAGCATGAGAGTCATGCCATAAACCTTCTTCCTTCCAAGCCGGTCGCCAAGCCAACCGAAGAATAGCTGGCCCGAAAGAGTTCCACAGAATGCTACACCATTAACAGCGGCTGATACATTTGGCGGCAGGGTTCCTGGCTTGCTAGCACCATCGACATGATAGTATATGCGGCCTAGCAATTTGGTGACAAGAGATATGCAGAATAGATCATATGCGTCGGTGAAAAAGCCCATTCCCGCAATGATAACTGCTGTGAAATGATACCATTGTGTTTTTGCTACATCAAGAGCATTAAGAACTTGTAATTCTTTCGCCATAGCTAGTTATGGCTGGCTCGATTTCACAAGCTGTCAGGTTTTCCCTGCAAGAATTGGTAATCAGAAGTGAGAACATGCAATTGTCCCTAATTGCAATAAATTCTTGAGTAAATACATTGCAAAAATAGAGGGAGCAACGCCATTAAGTTCTCCACAGAAAAGTGAATTTAAGAAATAAAATAGACATGGTACGTCCAACTACTCCATAATTTCTTAATCACTTTTGACAATATGGAAAATTGGTATGTGTAAATGCGCCAGAAGGCAAATTAAATTGCTTTTAGAAAAAAAAAAAAAAAAACGCTTTATTGGGATGTAATTATTGATACAACTCAGGCTCAAGCTATCGACTAGGTGTTAGATATCTCGAATTAAGCAGAAAATTTTCTCGGGGAAGGTGAAAGGCTCCATGACTACAGAAAAGTGGAGTAACAGACAAGAAAAATCCCAATCTAAACCAAGGAAAAAGAAAATATAATTAAAGAAAGAAAAAACCATTAAGAGAAAATACTTCATTGTAGGAAAAAGCAAGAAAAGTTGCACCAAACTTGGAAGAACATGCGAATGGAAGAAGGGAGATTTGTTTTTACATAGAAATTAATAATAATGAAAAAAAAACAAATTAATAATAATAAAAAAAAGGGTGAGATCCTAGAATCAGGGAGATCATTACATTGATTTATCAAACCTTAAACAAAACACAACAATCTTTTTACCTTTACAACATGAAAGGAACAAGAAGAAGCGAATAGAAACGTAGAAGAGTAAGAAGTGCAATAGACACTGACCTCTTATTGCCTGGTTAATGCTTAGAATTGGCGAGGAGAAAAAAGAAAGAGAAAGAGAAGGGAAGGGAAATTAGTGCAGAAATAAAAATGGTGGAGTTTAAAAATTAGCGAAAGGCTTGGCTGGCTATTTATACGCAACGACCTAATGCCAACCATACTTTATGGAGCCTAAAAAAGGTAAATAATAATAATAAAAAAAATATTCGAATGGCATATGCTTTCTACTTATTAATAACTTTCCTTCTTCCCTCTTCCACGCACACCGCTTTTGCTGCTATCCTTTCTACACCTGCCGCCTTCCTTTTCCATCTCTCTTTTTACATCCGCCTCTCTCTTTCTTGCTGTAATTTACAGGGGTGAACCAAAATAAAAGGGAAGTTTTGATTACTTCTGTCCGATTTGAAGTTATTTAGAATTTTAATTTTAATTTTAAAAACGTATTGTTAAAATTTATTTATATATATTTTATATATTATATTTTAATGTTTACATTTAAATTTTTTGATATTTTTATAATTTATAAGTATTATAATATATGATTTTCTGAAATATTATTCTAATACATATTTTTAGTAAATAAACTTTGAAATTATTACAATTATTTATCCATTAAATATGCATAATTAGCTTAGTTTTATGTTAAATATATTTGATTCTCATAACTAATTATGATAATTTTACTTTTTTAATGGATATTATATTTAATTTATATTTTTTTATTTTTAAAACATTTTTAACTATCAAAAATAACATTACAAATTCTATAATTTATTAAATCTACATGTTAAAATTTTTTAATGATTAACTAGTAACCGATTCAAAAAAAATTAGTTAAAAATCGAAATCAATATGGTGGTTAACTAAAACTAATATATTGATTAATAAAATTATTAATAAATTAATTAATCAATTTATAGTCACTCCTGATAATTTACATATGTTTCTCTAAATTCTAAAATAAATTACTATTTTATTTTTTACGTATCAAACTTTTATTTTGTTTAAAGTTTATTTTAGAATCAGAATTTGGATCTTCTTGGGACCCAGTATTTAATTATAGGTTAATGATTTTATTTCAATTTTTTTCTTAAAAAAAATTCTGCCTCTTAATTTTTACCTTTTTCTAGCATATATTAAAGAATTAACTGTAAAAATCATTTTATGGCAGGGAAAAGTTTTAACAAGAATTAGATATGGGTTTCAAGTTTACAGTCAGATATTGGAAAAGAGTTGTTTTAAAAATGTGATAAATTATTTTTAGACTCCAATAATAGAGCAAAAAAAAGAAAATAATAATACTACTAATTATAGAAGGATCGATTTTCAAATAATAATTCTGCAGACAAATTAATGGATCCTTTACCCAATTAGTTGCCTAGATGCCACCCTTAAAGTTTTCTTATAATAATGATGATTAAAATTAAACTTTCCATCATCAAAAAAAAAATTCAGGTAATTACTTACTCTTTTTTTTTATCAATCGTTTTTTAGTAAAATTCAAATTATATTTATTTATCACTTTTAAATTTTTAATATAATATAATTTATTTTTTTAATTTATTTTTAAAAAAAAAATCAAAATCAATCAAATTTGATAATTTAATTTTAATTATATAATTTAATACTATTTAATCATATAATTTAATACTAAATTTAAATTTATTTATTATTTTTTAATTATAACGAAAATAACAAAATTTACTGGTAAAAAGAACGGAGAAGCAGTATACAAGCAGAGGTTTGGGAATTGGTCAATTAGAAAATAAACAGAATAAACCATCAAATCAAATTAACTGTTAATAAAATCATAATTAACAGCTGAAAAAAAACAAAATTAGAAAATTTAAACTGTTAAGGTACCACTGTCAAAGCTGTTGACACCTGGGCGTAAGGCTGGCATCAAAACCATTAATTTCTGCTTTGAGATGCAAGTCAAACTTCTGTTGACGTGTTGGGAAGGGCAATTAGGTCATTCCAATATTTATAATCTGATTTTCCAATTTCCAACCCGCCAAGCTGCAGTCAACGCTTTCCAATTAAAATAAATACCTTTTGAATTTGTAACTTGTAGCTTAAAAAAAAAAAAAAAAAATTGCTTTTTGATTTTTTGAAGTAAAAACAAATTACTCTTCAATTTTTTCTAGATTTATGAAATATAAAAAAATTAATAATAATAATTACTTCATAAGAAAAAATTGATAATTAATATATTCTCCACTATAACAAATTAATAAAAAAATTTGAAGATGCTTTGAGAAAAACATATTAATTAGAAGATAAGAAGAGAAAATAGAATTTGGCATGTGGTTAAAGGCCAGCCAGTGACGCAAACATAAAAAAAAATCACGTGCTTCCATTTTTTAAAAAAATTTTGTATTACAAAAAATAAATAAATATATTTTTATCGTTTATTAAATTTATATATATTTGTGAGCTAAATTCCTAACAATATATTATTACAAATGATAATTTACTCCATTTATATATAACCATGTAGATGAAATTAAAATAAATAAAATACTAAGCCTTTTTTTTAAATAATAGGCATATCTCATTGAGGGGAAATTAAATAGTTTCAAAAAAATTAAGGAGAAATTAATATATCTAGAGCAAGAATTGCTAACAAGGAATGCAATCTGGAAGCTGATCAACTCCGCCCGAAATATCAAACAAAAAACTAATGATGAGATCATATTTAGTATTTGTTGGAAAAAAAAATAATGTACTAATAATGAAAAAGTTAGGATATAACACATGAATATATTGGTCACACGGTCTAATTGTATGGCTGAATATTATTCAGTTATGTGCAAGTGAGAAATGATAGAATTTATTTACGATTATAATTTTAGATTTAGGAGCTTGATATCAAATATGATTTAAATAAAATTTTAAATTTAATTGAATTTGAATAATTAGATAAAAATATAATCTAAATACATAAAGAGATTTCAGATTCTGAAATACAAATTTCTAAATTCTATTTTGTTGTATATTTTGTATTATAGAATCTGAAATCTCATCATTTATTTGTAGCATTCTTTTACTAGAGATCAATTTTGAGCATAATTCAAACTCTTTTGAGATAGAATGGAATAATTCTAATAAGATGAGATATGATAATTATGTTATTATTCAAATACAATTAAATTTAAAAAATCAAATTTAATATGAAACTTATCTACATTTAAAGTTATAATCGTATCCAAATTCTATTAATATTTATTAACAAATATTATTCATGACAATGAAATGGAATTAAATTGATTGAATATATATATATAAATAAAATTTGGACCGTCTTCCGTTTTGTGCATGTGATCACATATAATAGAAAATGGATGTGATGATGATTTAATATGTAACAAAGTGATAAAATTCTGATATAGAAATGTCCTCTTTATTCTCACATGATAAAAAGCAATTAGAAATGCGTATGCAAAACAAAAACTCAATTTGTCAAAATAAGTGAGCTTCATACGCATATATGTTAGTGGTGGTCCCCTGCCCATCCAATTGATTTTAATTGTTTTTGCTTTTCTTGACTTCAACTTTTTTTTTTTTCAAAGGAAACGGTGGCTCATATCATTTAATCCCAAAAATTATATTATTACTTACTACTTTTTTGGACTTTATTTTTCTACTTTACTTTATTTTTTTTCGAAATTAGGTGTTTAGGGTTCCACACTTTAATTAATAATTTAATTGAAACAGGAAACATAAGTCAACATGGTATGGTTTTAGGAGGCATTGATTTTTTTATTTTAATGTGGAATTTAACATTAAAGTAAATAGAAAAAAATTAAATTTTTGGTAAAATGTGATATTAAAAATATAAATTTTTTATTATAAGGAATATATTTGATTTTTATCTAATTTTTTTTTATAAAAATTTAAAAGAAAAAAAAATAATTAAAGGGCGCAATTGCCCATATGCTAGCTAATACAAGTGGATCCCCTTGGCTGTTGCCACTCGGATAGTCACCATCTCGGAACCTTCGTCGTATTTGGATCACCTCATGACCTGTTTGCTTTACCCAATTTTATTCAATTATTTTATTTTATTTTTCTTTTTTTGCAATCATGTCCTCCTAGGTCTATACTCAAATTTTCCAGAGTGTTTTCGCTATTGGTGTTGCTGGGTTGGATTTCAAAAGGTGGGATATTTTTTTAAATAATATTTTTTTAAAAAAATATTAGAAAAGTAGGGTATATCAAAAATTAATTAAAGGGAATGGAGTTTTTTTTTTAACATACAGCACAATGCTGCGTTATAACGTTGGAGCGCAAATCAGGAATGTAGGGCCCACTTAACTGAAGACGCAACACGTGGTTGCGTCATCAGGAGCGGCGCTAAATGTCTACCACGTGTCGCGCATTCGTTGATGATGCAGCACCTGGCTGCGTTGTCAGGTGTGCCCTCCACTGCTTGCCACGTGTCGATCAAACACGGATGACGCAACAATTTGTTGCGTTCTCAAACAACCCACGTGGCCTTCAGTGTTGTGTCAAATCCTGTTGACCGCAATTATTACCCTCCTTCCCCTTATTTAATCCGATTTTAACTCCTTTTACTTTCCTCCCTTCTCTTACACTCTCCTTCATTTTAGTTTTCAATTGCATTTTGCATGTTGCATCTTGCATCTTCCATTTTGCATTTGAATTTCTATCACATTTTGAAGGTGCCAACTACAAGACTTGATCTTCAAAATTAAAGGTAAGTATAATTTATAATAATTTAATAAAATTAAATTATTGAATATTTAAATATAATGTTATTATGTAATATGGAGATATTTTTATTGACTATATTGGAAAAGTCAAGAAAAAAAGCAAGTTAATACTTTCGTATATTATTTATAATTTTATGTCTATATATTAATGTGCAATAATTTAGGAAAATAATTTAATATTTAATCGTAATATTTGAATATAATTTGTAGGTTTTTTTGATGAATTTGGATTATATCAAGAAAAAAAAGGTAAGTTAACATTTTAATTTATTTTGAAAAAAAATTAATTTGATGTATTAAAATGCTATAAATTACAAAATTTAAATTTTAGTATGATATGGTAAATATACTTGTTATAAGAAGCAAGAAATAATGGATTTAGCATATAAGAAAAATTTAACATATAAAAATATAGTTGTTATAAGAAGTAAGAAATAATGGATTATGTTACCTTAATTTTTGGTTGTGGGTGAAATTTATGTTATCTTAATTTTTTTATTGAGATATTTAATTCATTAATGATAATAGTCATACATGTATGTAGGGAATACAAATTTATTAAATGTAAATATTAATAATTTTATTTAGAATATTTTATTCAAAAGTGTTCAAATATTATATAATAAATAATTTTATTAAACGTGCACATGTAACACGTATCAGTGTATTAAGACATATGTTATAAAAAAATGGAATCTTCTGGCGCATGACAATATATTAATCCGGGACCAATTAATAATGAGCTGCTTACTTTGAATGGCAAGCACCTAGCTGATGTGGTATGGAACAGAAACATAAGTATATTGTAACTTAAAATTAAAAATTATAATATTTTTAAAATATATATATTATGCCTGTTTATTAAATAAATTAATTCATTTCAGGCTAAACCAGATGTTCTATTTGCACGTAGAGCTAGTGTTGAGCGTCACTATAGGAACATTGATGAAAGGATCATACCTTACCTACATTTATCAGGTTTTTATGGTGTCTTTCAGATCGGTATTATGAATGTTAATCCAGACATGATAACTGCTCTTGTCGAGAGATGGAGGCCAGAGACACATACTTTTCATCTGGCCGTTGGCAAAGCTACAATAACTCTGAAAGATATACAGATACTCACCGGCTTACCTGTGGAAGGACGTCCTATTACAGGACATTTAAATCACGACTATCAGGAAGATATACAGATACTCACCGACTTCTCCTAAAATTTTATACTCAATAACAAGGTCATGAACATCTCAATTCTTTGCCTTCTTAATTATTGACTGTCAATTTTATCAACTTTTATACTACTATATATGATAATAAATTTACACTAAATTAAAAAAATATTTGTAATCAATGACTGCAATAGCTGCGATTTTAATCTCTCAATTAATTTTCGTTAACCAACAAATAAATTAAAATTTATATTAATATAATAGTCTAACAATCATTAACATATTAATTAATAAATACATTATTGATAATTTATAGCATTAGTAAATATTCTTTTCCATTCATCAAATGCCATGTTAATAAATATGACAATAAAAAATGCATTCAAATTAAATAAATACCTGTAATCGATTATTTTACTCCCTGCAATCTTGTTACTGCCGATCTGACAATTCTATTCTATTCACAGATAAATAAATTACAAAATATATTAATAATATTATATTACACCTATCATTAATAAATTAAACAAACAAAAACCGATTAAAACAAAATACCTGTACCACCAATCAATATTCAACAATTAATTTATTACTGAGGAGATACTATAACTATTTGCTGAACGAAATTTTTACGAATGAAAATATATGTGCACAAAGTATTTAATCGACTGAATTTATAGGGAAGCAGAATTCTGAGAATGCAGCATCCCACTTTGTCATCAGTGAGGAAGTGACATGTGTCGAGAAGCGAGAGGGGGGACCGGCTGCATGCATGACAACGCAGCCAGGTGCTGCGTCATCAACGAACGCACGACACGTGATGGATGTTTAGCGGCGCTCCTGATGATGCAACCACGTGTTGCGTTGTTAGTCGAGTAGGCTCTACAATCCTGATTCGCACTCCAACACTATAACGCAACATTTTGCTGCGTGTTCAGAAAAAAAATTTTATCCCTTTTACTTAATTTCTGACACACTTTATTTTTTTAATATTTTTTTTAAAAAAACATTATTTATAAAAAAGTCTCTCAAAAGGTAAAGACTCAAAATACCTTATAATATTTCCAAAAGTACGTTAGGATAAAATACTTTTTCTATTACATAAAAGAAAAAGGAGATGACTTATGCTATGTTATTTGGATACCTTAAAAGTCATTCAACAAATATAAATGCAGCCCGCAAATTTTGATCCGATCCTATTCAATTTGTTCGTAAAAATATAATTTAAATTCAATTTAATATGTCTGATTTATAAATTAATTCAATTCAATTCGATTTAATTTAACCATCTATAATTTTTTTATACAAGTTTTTTTTTTTAATAGGAAAAGGGGAGGAAAGACTGGAATATGAGAACTCTCAGCATGTTGAGACTAGGATTATCATAAAAAAATAATATCGTAAAATTTGATCTGTTCATAATTCGACTTGTTTATAATTTATTTAATAATAATTCATTTAAGTTATAACCTAAGTCAATTTGATAAAATTCATTTATGACCGCAAAATTTTAATCCATTTATGATCAATTCGTAAATAATCTGCCTTAAATAAATCCAAACCAATAGGTTTGATGACGGTAAGCACATGCTTTAAGTTATTTTGGAAAATATCATATGTAATTAATGTTACAAGCTGATTTGGATTGTAATATGAACACTTTGTCGAATTCATTATTTTTTTATTAAATTGATTTTAATTGTAGTATTTAAAAGGTTGAGCCTTTTTTGAGGGCTAATTATAAAAAACAAAAAATTTCTGACGTTTCACACATATTTCAATACAACACCAAATGTTTTAATTTTTACTCTTTGAATACTAACATTTTGGTATTTTTTTCAATTGAAAATTTCCGATTTCTGTTAAATCTAATAAAAATTGGAATTTTTTATTAAAAAATTAATTTTTGAATTTCTATTTATTTGTTAATATAATTAAAAATTAATAATTTTTTTGATTTAATTTAAATAATTAAATTTGGACAATTTCTTTAAATTGCTATATATATATATATATATATATATATATATATATATATATAAGAGTAGTAAATTTAAAGAAAGTATCCCATTTTAACTATTAAAATTAATAATTCTAATAACTTCTTTTGTCTCAAAACAATAGTTTTATTTTTTTCTTTTTATCAGTCCTAAACTATAACCTACTTTTTACTTTTATTTTTATTTTATAATTTATTTCAAATTGCCTATAATACCATCAGTTAATTATCTAAAAATAAATGAATTTTTAATTAAGTGCATGATACTATTTTTCAATGAGTATAATTTAACATTAAACATTTACGGTTATGTGGGTCAGATAATTGACAGGTGAGTAGATATTTAAAAAAAATGGCACTTTGCCAATTGAATTCGGTTCCGCTGTTGGTAAAGAACCCATCATCTGAAAATGTTTGCAATTCCAATATAAGATTTAGTTAATTTATAATTATATTTTCACATGAGGTTTTTATTTCCAAAAGGAGTACCGTTAATGCTATTAATGCTTAATATTATAAAAAATGATAAAATATGTAAATGATGAGAAAAAAATATGTTATAAAACTATTAAAACTTTAAATAAATATAACTAACTATTATTTTGGAATTGAAGGAGTATTAATTTTTAGTTATATTAATAATTAAAATAAAATACAAAAAAATAATTTTTTTATTAAAAGTTTTAATAGAAAAGTTAACGGAATCCTTCATTTTAAAAAGTATCAAAATATTAATATCTAAATAGTACTATGTCCGTCTCATTTTAAAATATAATTTTTTTTGGTTTCATTTTATTTTTTTTAAATTTAAAAATAAAATTTACATGTATATCTCTATTTATTATATATTTTATTAAATATTTCTTTTTTTATACTCTCTACTTTTAATTAAGCATAAATGAAATTCATGAAAATATAAAGAGATATTTTTATTAATTGCTATATTTTTTTTTATAAAATTGAGATATTCTAATTATTATTTTAATTTTCGTAAAAAAAGAAAAAAAAATATCTTTTAAAATGAAATTGAAAGAGTAAAAATTTAAATGTTGGATATTGAATTGAAATATCATAAAATATTAGAGTTTTTTTAATTATATATTTTTTAATGAATTGCTTTTTAATCCCATCCTTATCAAGGTATTCCATTCAGCGACCGAGTTGAAATTAAGCCGACAAATTACACATGAATCAATATTTAATACAAAATAATTAAAAGTGATTGGGATTTTTTTGTAGTATTATGTTTGCACGGGTATAATGCTATCCAGTAGACAGACATGGATTGGCTTCCAGTCCACCGTTGGTAAGAAAAGTAACAGAAGCAGTTGAGAAAAGGAAGTCGCAGTCTCCGGTCAACATTGTCCATCGCCACTCCTTGATTTGATTTTCATTACGTTCTCTTATTAGTTGATAAAAATGTCAACGAATTAGTTGACAAAGAAAGTGGCTTATGTAAAATGCCAATAATGATGGCTAGCTGCACCCATTACGTTCCCACTGCTAAACTTGTATTTCTTGTTTTAAGAAGAAAGAAATCATCCGTGTTAAATGATTAAAAGTCCACACTATTTTCATATTCAATCCGTATGTAAATTTATTTTCTTTTATTTTTTAAAAAAGTATTATGATGATAAAAAGTAAAAAAAAAATACTGAATTATTATTTCAATATGCTTCATTTTGAAATGTTTTCTGTCAATGGATGGTTTATTCATTTTTATTTTTTATTTAGATTATAATATATAGCACTTGTTTGTCATTGGCAAGTTGAGCTGCTTGTTGGCAGTTATATAAGAACTGTGTGTGCTTGCTTACAGTAAGGTTAAATGTTTGGATTGAATTTGCTTAATTTATTTTAGTTACTGAATTAGCATATATATATATTAGCGTATCATACTACTAAGGTATATGATTACTTATTTTGTCTAATAGTATATACTGTAAATATAATATGTAAATTGGAATTAATTGAAGATTATGTGGTTTAAGATATTTAATGATGTCGTTTAACGGATTCAAACTGCTTAATTTAGTTAGAAGAACGTATTTCTTTTCGTTGCATTATTGATCATCACTTCGTACTGTCTCTTTTAGAAGTTATGACTATAATAAGATAACCTATTGCTATAAAGTGTTTATGAAAATGAACATGGGTACCTACAACCAAAAGTAAATAGGAATAAATGGATTTAACTTTGGTAAGCCTGCAGAATACAAAGTGTAATTAATTAAACCTCTTTTAGTAGACCAGTTTTTGTTAATTACTTAGTTTGATTTATAAAGTTTAATAGACTTAAATTGAGTTATGGATTGGATGGTTTCGAGAGCTCGGTCCATAAATATTACATTATGATGTGTATTACCGGATTGAATGGCTTCGAGAGTTCTTCCGGTATATGTGATTAAATTGAGTTATGAGCTGAATGTCTCCGAAAGTTCGATCTACAAGTGTATATCAATAAATATGGATTTAATAACTATTGCCGGATTGGATGGCTCCAATAGCTCTTTCGGTAGACGTAACTATTTGAGTTGTGGGATGGAATGGCTCCGAGAGCTCGGCCACAAATATATATGAATAAGTATGTATTAATGGTGGGCTGTATGGTTCCAAAAACTCGATCCCGTACTTAAATTTCGTTTATCCAATTCGATGCAAATCCCACTTGGTATATTAGAGGCAAATATTGGAATTAAATAATGAAATAAAAGTTAATACAAGTATTTTATAAATATTTAAAACACATTTTTATAGAATTTGTACCGTGATTAATTTGAATTATGATTAATTACAATTAATTATGATTGTGATTGATTAGTATTATATATATATATATATATATATATATATATATATATATATATATATATATATATATATATATATATATATATATATATATATATATATATATATTCGTATTGTGATTAACTGTACGTTACACAATATGAAGTAATATGGTGTAATTAAGGACGTATATAATATAATTATGTATATGTACGAGTTGAAGATGTGATATAAACGCCCAACCCGGATTAATTATTTAAAATGTTGTATTGAACTTTAGAAATGAAGAACTACGTGGTTCTGATTTTCCAAGTGGGATAAGTAGAAAGCTTGAGAATCTACATCTCAAGTCCGAACCAATTTATATTCATACGATTATGCATGTTTCACTTTGTTTACTGAATTCTAATGATATATATATATATATATATATATATATATATATATATATATATATATATATATATATATATATATATATATATATATATATATATATATATATATATTTGTATATTAGGAAATGCTCATGATTATGGTGAATTAAGTTGTTATTTTGAATCTGATGTTGTAAATTGTGATTAATTAATTGAGATTGTGAAGTAGTTATATGATTTTAGAAATGCTTTTATATTCTTTTTCACAGGAAGTTGCTAATGATAAGGGGAGATTCTGTCGAAATAAATTTTTATATATGGAACAAAAAGTATATTAAATTAACAAGGTTTTTAAATTAGCCAAACCCATGGGTGACATCCGGTATTCGGGTCTTTTAACTGGCCGGATATAGGGTGTTACAGAGAGATTTGAGCTTGGCTTTGAGAATAAGTTAGCATAAACTTGTCTTTGTAAGACTGCAATCGATCTACAAAATCAATTATAAATATTGTTGTTGATTGATTTAGTTTCTCAATTTTTTAAATCAATTGTTTGTTTGATTGAATTTTTTGTATGTTCATCTGATTGGGTTTTATGTTTGTTTTCTTTTTTACATTCAATTGTTTCTACCTTTTGTCTTTTTTACAATCAATTGTTTATTTATTATTATCATTTTTTTTGTATGTTTTATTGTTTACAATTAATTTGCTGGAGAGTTGAATGCATGCTTTAGAAGAAGAAGAAATGGAATGGCGGGTTGGTCGGGTTGGGGCCCAACTTCTTATTAGGATAGGGTCGGATGTAAATATATACCAAATTTTGAGTTTTGGATTTGGTTTGGGTTGATCCGAACCTGATCGATACACACTCCTAGTTATCAATCACAATAAATTTAAAAATTAAAGACGAAATTAACCATTAAAAGTTGATCACATAGTCATCATTCAATTAAAAATGTAAATTGTTAATTTGATTTTTCAACCGTTTAAAATCGTAATTTGAGTTAAATAATGCTTTTTTGGAAAAACTTGAGTTACTAGTTAGTGTTGGATTAAATTAAACAACAATAGTATGTGCACTAAAAAAAGAAAAGAAAATCACCAACCTTCCTCAACACCTTCATTTCTTGTTCAACCACTAAATAAGTGCACGTGTTTTTTTTTTTCTCAAATGCTAGCATTAAGAAATGGCAGTCCATTCTCTAAGGCCATAATTTAAAGTGGAAGTTCCTGGATCTTTCTCATCGTTCATTCCTTCACTATTTCCTGTAAATTAGAAAATTAATGCATCTATAGCTAAAAGTCTATCGCTTTCACATATTAAAAAAAATCTAAGGAAATTGATAATGTGGTCGGATATTATTGCTCGCATGAAGTCTTTGAATTTCTTATGTTGAGTGCTGAATATTAATTCATGGCCTCGCCCGACTTATATAATTGCTTAAAGTATACAATTGCAAGATATGTATATCTTAAGATGGATTTTACTTTTTAGACATAGTGTCATAAAAAAGGAAAAATAATTACATTTGGAGAAGAGAATATTTTCGAGGATATTCTAAAGATTCCTTTTTTTAGGAATATTCGAATGATTCTAAAATAAAGGACTCTTCGTTTTCTTTTAAATAGTTGAAGACGTGAATATTCACTTTCTAATCGGATTCTGATTTTTTTTTCCTTTTTACTTTTTCTTCGCGTACTTTAGGAGTTCATAGAGATGTGTCAATATTTGCTACATTTTATTGTAATTTCAGTTAATACATTCTTTTTTTCTTCTAAATAATGTTTTATAAAATTAATAAAATATATTACTTACTATTGGATGAATGGAGTAATGATAAATCATCAAATTGCAGTATTAGTATATATATATATATACCGAATAAATCCTTAAAGGTAGTAAAACGTTCATTCCAAGTATTAATAATGACAGCAGTTATAAAAAACAATTCTTCCCACAAATTATCTGAATTTTGTAAATATTATAACTGAAATATTTAACCGAAAAATTATGAATATGATCCTGAAATACTAACCCGGAAAGTTATATAATTTGAAATATATACATTGCATTTTCTAAACAGATTCATGTGGCAAGTTTTAGGATATTTTAAGTTGAACAGTGTATTCCCAGTTCGGGAACCAAACAACATCCGAAAGATAACACAAAAAAAGAGGGACAGCACTTAAAATGGTAGATAGAATTGATACTGTTAAACAAAAAAGACATTGTCCTATGGAAGAACACGTTGATGGTGGCTCAACATCGATCAGCTGATATTTTTGTCCGGATAGAAATGGATTGTCTCTGTCAATCCAGGCTATTGGTTGACGTTGATCCCAACACTGTTTTCTGTTACTTAGAGTAAGTTTCTATCAAAATTGAGATGGCAATACCAAGATCATTGATAATAATCCATCACTGTCACATTATTTATTTGCCTTTTATGCAAGGTCAGACGCAGAAATGAATGGGGACGAGAAAAATTTCAAATAGCCATCTAAATACTAAATTAATAATGTATGTATGTATGTATAATTGTATTTTCAAATTATAATCAACTTTCATTATTAAACATAATTACACAGGACATTCTACTTATTGTATCTACTTATGAAAATGCGAAAATTATAATCATTATTGTTAAGATTAATTTTACTGAAATTAATGCAAAGAAAATGAAGAAGAAGCCGCCGCCTTCGAAATTGGAGAGAATTTTGGGATACTCTAACTTTCCATTTTTTTCAGTATTTGTATGGTATATATTTATATAATTGGATTTGAATATTTAAGCAGAGAATCGGGCCAACTATATGTAAGAGGAGTTGGATGATTAAGTAGATGATTGGGCTCAAAATTAAAAATTATTGTAGAAGCCCATAATTTGGTCATGTTATAAATAAACTGACGGTGAAACTTGATTAGTACATGCACGTACTGAATTACTATTTCGTGTATAGTGTGCAATATTACAACAACAACAACAACATAATAATAATAATAATAATATTATTATTATTATTATTATTATTATTATTATTATTACTACATAAAAATACGTGATTGTTCTGTTTATGAATAGATATAGAAAACGAAATTTAATATAAAAGTATGAGACAACATTCAAATGATTTTGCATTTTGCTAGCTAATGCATCTTGTTACTATTTTCCCAATATTCCTGCCTTAACATCATCACTTGCCTTGTGATATCTTCTTTGCTTTGAGAAAAGGATTTAAGGGCAGAAGGGTCATTAGGAGGCATATTACATGGAAATTTAGCACTAGGAGAAATTACAATTGAGTCCTCCATGAACTTTCTTCTTTTGCCATTTTGAGAGCATAACCTTGATTCTGGACTAAGCTGTCCGGCTCCTTGAGGAATTTGAGGCTTAAATTTGAGGAGTTTGGCATACTCATTCAACAAATGAAACATATATGCATATACATATTCCATTTTCAAATTTTCCTTGACGAATTTGCTTCCTTCCTTGCCTATTGCTTCCGCATGATTCTCACAAATACATGTAAATTGGATAACATGTATCATATTAATTAATTCACAATTTGTTTATAAATAAAAGATGTAAGAGAGATTGTTGGCAGTATTCCTTAAGAGGGTGTTTATTGCCCCAATCCACAGCAAATTTGATATCTTTGCATGTGTTTTTCTTACTGATGGGCCAATAATGCTGTATTGCCACCATACTTCTCATGAAGAAATCATGGTATTCTGGCTCCACCAGCAAAGTCATGGAATCACATGCTATTACAAAGTCGAGCATTCCAATCTTGGATTTGAGAGACGTTGCACTTCATCAAGTGCCATCCTACCTGAACCTGCGTGAAGGTTTCCTTTCCAATAGGCGTAGGGTGCCCTCTTTTCCCACTTCATCCTCTTGCTCTCTTTTATTATTCGTTCTGTCATTCTTTCCCATGGTTTTATATTCACCCCTGGCCTACCACATCCATGCTAAACACCCGATTACTATTATAATTTATTACTCCAATCAGCAACTAAGAGTTGAGAAAGATTAGAAGGAAAAACGTTACTATTATTTAAGTAGAGATGGAGTAAGAGTTGTTATAGAAAAATGTGAAAATTCCACTAGTTGAAGAAATGAAAGAGAGTGAAATGAGAAAAATAAGGCATTACCAACCCCAAAAGGACCAATCAGGAAATATGATGGTGAGCGCAGAGTCGTGTCCACAATATTGAAACACAGGTGGCAACGTGGCTTGATAGTCCCGTTTTCTGATGACAGGGAAATCGCCACATTTAAACATGAGCTCTAAGTCTGGTACCCTGCCAGGGTACAACCTTAGAAGCTGTAAAATGCCCCATAATGTAAACAGGTCCCTTGTTGCATATGCATTTCTGTATTACTCCACATAAGCTTTTCCATTCACAATCACCAATTTAAAATTCACAACTTCCCTTGCTTTTTCTATTGCATCTCTCGAGATTCCTGAAATCTTCCAGGGCCGTAGATCTTCATGGATCCACCGAAAGTAGTTTGGACAAGCTGCATCTGATAAATCATTCCGGTTCAAATGCCACAGGATAATTGACCTGGCATGTTCTTGCTATGGTTTCGTTGGACCACTTTATTGGGAACTCATTTGGAAGTTTGAGTCTTGATTCCCTTATAACAAAGTTATTTCTGATTTCAGTCTGAAATTCAACAACAATTAAACAAAATTATATCAAACTTTTTTTTTTTAAATCTAACAAAAAAAAAACACTTACAATTGCAATGGTGAAAATGGAGGATCCAGCAAGGAGTATAATGAAGAAAATAAAGACAGAAGCCGAAGCCCATCTCTTTGCTGTAGAAAAGTGTGAAAGTATTTGAAAAATATGAGAATTAGAATCAAGTTTATCTGCCATTATTGGAGATTGTGATATCAGAAACAATGTACGCACAATCCCCATGCATGTTTTGTATCATTCAATTTGTGGATATTTAACAATATTATATGGTATTATATTAAATACTGAGATATATGGCGTTTTATTATATATATATATATACACACACACACACAAACATATATATATGGCCATTGTTATTCCTTTGCGGAGAATCAATCACAACTCTGAGTGAAACGTAGTTCATTACCCCTTCACATGGCTTCCACAATTATAGTATTGGATTTGGGATTTAATTGATCCCGTACACTTTTTTTTGGTAAGCGACGAAATTTTATTAAAGAGCAATAGTGAAGCAAAAGCTTGCCCCAAGAGGTGAACAGAGTAGCACAGCCTAAAAGAGGCAATCGGACTGAATATCCAAAATTCAACAACTAAATATTTATTTAACCTTTGTTATTATATAAAAGCAAAGTTGCTATTTTTGTTTTTTTTTAAGTAAAACAAAGTTGTTGCACCAAATTAAGCAATAATGGTTAAAGTAATTTTTACATGATGCTGTATTATTTGCTCAATCTATAAAACAATAAGGTAAAAATAAATTGATTCTATTATATATAACTGGCTAAATGCTGGTCCAATCGTTTGAACAAATCAGTATTAATGATACATATATATATATTTATTATTTTAACTTTTATAACTTTAGCCTAATCGCTTGTTACGAAATCGTGAAATATTGATTCCATGTGTCCTTGAAATTCATTAATCACACTTAAGTATTAAAATTGATGAATTAAAGCTATGTAATGCAAGTCTATATTATACTTCTCATCTTCTCCTTCTGATCTCTAATTATCTGTTGTTTAAAACACATACCAATAAATCTAATCAGTAGTCCAAATTTTAAACAAATTTATAATGCTTTATCAAAAGTACCCTTATTTAATTTATTATTGACTATTTAATTAGAATAAGAGATTATGAGTGGAGCAAGAGAGAATTTCGAAAATTAAAAGGACAATTAATGAGGGTAAATATGAAAAATGACATTTAATATTTTCTTAAACTTCTCACATATATTTTTATATGATAAAAGTTAAAAACTAAACTTACCACTGCAATGAATATAATGTATATAATAAATTAAGATAGATATATAAATTTATGTTTTAAATTACTAAACGACAGATGTAAATTAATTTTTCAAATTGCTAACAGAATTTAAAATGAAATAAAATAAAATAAAATTAAGTTACTACTGCTTAAATTGGAAAATAAGAAGTATATACATATACACGCAAATTCCGACCTCTCAGATTGATTAATTCTCTTTAGTTATGTCGTTGACCAGCGGGCTATTAAATTGCTTCACAAATTTTTAAGTCATTCAAAACTGAATCTTGAAATAATCTAGCACGTACCCTATACTTTTCTTTTTCCTTTTTAGGGTTATAGTATATGATTATACGCGCGCCACCATCTAATTATATATATATATATATATGTGTGTGTGTGTGTGTGTGAAGTCAACTATCTTTTCTTTTTTCAAATTTGAATTTTCTCTCCTTTTTTTTTGGTTAACAAAGGTGAGCAGAGCTCACAAACAACACAAGTTAACAAACATGAGCAACCCCTACGAAATCGTGATAGAGCCAGTGTCCCATTCCCTCCGGAGGTGAGAGAAGGGCATGATACCCTGGAGCAAGGTTGTGACCAAAGTGAGCTAAAGAGTCCGCAGCAAAGTTTGCCTCTCTGTGTACATGATGGAAGGAGATAGACTGAAACTTCTTAGCAAGATCCCTCACACGATCTACAAGAGCAAAACAAGAGGCGTTAACAGTACTAACCCCCTTAATCATATCCACAGCCGTTTTGTTATCACATTCAACAACCACCATATGGAGATTTTCCTCCTGAGCTCTTTGAAGCCCGTAATAAACTCCCCAGATTTCAGCTAGCAGAATGGGACACACTCCTAGGTTAACCGCATACCCTCCACACCACTGTCCATTATGGTTCCTCAATAACCCACCACATGCAGCAGCACCATTTGAAGATACCGATGCGTCTGAGTTTATCTTCACAAAATGAAGGGCTGGATGAGTCCATCCAACATAAATCTGATTCGGGCTACTGCTTCCACTCCAAGAGTGCAAGGAAGAGGGCGTCAAGACAGGATCTAGCAAAATTAACAGTATCTTGAACAAGATAGAATAGAGGTCTATGTTTCTGCTGGAAAACAAACTCATTTCTATTCTTCCAAAGGAACCAGCAACCAATAACAAAGAACTCAGACCACCTTATTCCCTCAACTTGAATGTCTTTTCACTGCAGATTATACCATGTCCAGTTGCGGAAATCCCCAGCATTAAATGAGATATGAGGAGGAGCACAAAGATTTCAGAATTGGCAGGCAACAATGCAATCATGAAGAACGTGTTTGATATCCTCACCTGGATTCCCACAAAACACACAATGATCAGAATCTATAAAGTGCCTGCATTTCCTTTCTGCATTAGTCATAACCCCATTGTTAAGAGAGAGCCATATGAAGGTCTTTATTCTTTGTGTAACCTTCGGCTTCCAGATTGTATCCCACAATTTATTATACCTTACCTCAAGTATGCTGTTTAAAGAGAGATAAGCTGACCTTACTGTAAACTCCCCCGAAGGTGAAATCCCCCAGAACATCTTGTCGTCCTCTGCCTGGGAGAAAGGAGGGCAGGTTGCAGCAATTCTAAGAAGGGTGCTCTATGGAAGAAATTCTTCAAAAAGCCACCAACTCCATCCACCACTGGCAGTTGTGAAGAATGCCACAGTTTTCTCTATCAACTCAACTGGGATGGGAAGAGAGGCAAGATGAAATAGGGGATGGTCTAGTCCAGGCACCCATCTGTCAAACCAAAACTTGACTTTTAACCCATTTCCCACCGACCAGACTATATGTTTAGTGATATTACCCCAGTTAGCACATATCCCTTTCCAGAGAGAAGTGCTATTATGTTGAACTATAGGGCAGATATGCTGACTGCTATCGAACTTATACTTGGAAGATAACACCCTAACCCAAAGAGACTCCGAATGAGACAGGAGCTGCCATGCAAGCTTCATAATAAAGGTAGCATTCAATTGTGAAGAGGTACGGATTGCCAATCCACCTACATTCCTTGGTTAAACAATTTTTGTCCAAGGGACCAATGCAAGCCTGCGTGAATCATCCGTGCCACCCCACAAAAACTGGCGAGAAAGTTTGTCAAACTCTGCACACAGTGTTAAAGGGATTGCTGATGCCTGCATAAAATAGGCTGGCATAGAGGACAAAATCGAGCTGGCCAAGGTAACTCTTCTCGCAACTGAGATTTGAAAAGAACTCCAAGTAGCAATCCAGCTTTTCATTCTGTCCAGGATAAATCTGTAGTGTTTTTTAGACAAGCGAGAGTGCAGCAATGGCCTACCAAGGTACTTTCCAAAGTCTGAAACTTCCTTGAACTCCAGACTTCGATTGATATCTTTTCGGAGATGAATAGAAACATTCTTCGAATAGTAAATATGAGTTTTCTGGGAGCTAACCTTTTGACCAGAGCTAGTACAAAATTGGTTGAGAACCTGCTTTATGACTTCAGCCTGCATGATATTAGCCCTAGCAAACAAGATTAGATCATTAGCGAAGAAAAGGTGGCTGAGAGGCGGACCACCCTTGTTCAACTGGATAGGCTTCCAAAGACCATGATTAACCGTATCGTGAATACCGTGGCTGAGTCTTTCCATACAAAGAACGAACAGATAGGGCAAAAGAGGACAACCCTGTCTTAAACCACGATTAGGTTCAAAACTAGTCGAGACACTTCCATTCCACAGCAAGTGCATATAAGCAGAGGTGACACAGTTCATGATCACACAGATTAGATTTGTTGGAAGTCGAACCTCCCTAAGAGTATCATAAAGAAAATCCCAGCTTATACGGTCATAAGCCTTTTCAAGGTCCACCTTGATAGCCATAAAGCCCACCTTCCCTCTCTTTAATCTCATTGAATGAATGACCTCCTGAGTTACGATGATATTCTCTGTAATATGCCTCTCGGAAACAAAACTAGTTTGGGTTGGACCAACCACCAATGGCATGAAATGCTTGATTCTATTAGAATAGTTTTGGTCACTATCTTATAGAGCACATAACACAGGGAGATGGGCCTGAGCTGAGTAAAATTTTTTGGCACCTCAACTTTTGGAATAAGACAGATGAGAGTTTTGTTAGTCCCAGTCTCCAGCTGACCACCATTAAGAATGCACTGGACTTCCTTGCAGACATCATGCCCCACCACTGACCATTGAGACTGAAAAAAACCAGCGTGTAAGACATCCATCCCAAGAGCCTTCTAAGGCTTCATTTCTGAAAGAGCTTTCCAAATCTCCCCATCAGAGTATCCCTGCTCCAATTGAGCTAGGTGCTCACCAATGGAGGGGAAACAGCCCCTAAGGTAGTAAGGAGGGCGATTGGGTTGATCTTCAAGAAAAATATTAGAGTAAAACTGAATAGCCATATTGCAAAGGACATCTAGATCATTTTTCCAAACACCATTATTGTCTTGAAGGTAGTCAATTCGGTTTCTCTTCCTTCTACGGATAGTCCGTTGATGGAAGAAGGAGGTGTTCTTATCTCCCCAAAGGATCCACTCACTTCTAGACTTTTGAAACCATAAAAGTTCTTCCCGAAGTAGGATTTGGTCTAGTTCCATCTTAAGGCTAACTTCCAAATCTTCAAGAAAAGAAGAGAATTTGAAAAGGAGGGAATGTTGGATGTCATTTATACGTGCCAAGAGTTCCTTTTTCTGTTGGAAGATATTCCCAAAAATAGTAACATTCCAGTGCTATAATTTCCCAATAAAGGAATTAACTGTAGTGTGAAAGCTACCCTCATTCTACCAATTACCTTTAACAAAGTCAGGAAAGCCTGCGTGAGTCAACCAAGCTTGCAAAAAACGAAAAGGTCTGGGCCCTTTACAAGCTTGCGTATTATTCAATTTTAATAAGAGAGGTCTGTGATCAGAAGCAATCCTAGCTAAATGCATAATGACTGCATCCTGAAATCGACAACTCCAAGCAACATTACATAAACCTCTGTCCAACCGTTCATGGAGGTTACCCCTCTTCCAAGTGAAATATGGACCACGGTATCCAAGATCAATGAGATTAGAGGAGCTAAACCATTGAGAGAAAGACTTACAGACACCTGTTCTATTAGGAGAACCCCCTTTTCTTTCCCTTTCATACAGAATGGAATTGAAATCTCCCATTAAAATCCAAAGGTCTGTAGTGTTCTGGTTAACCAGCTGAAGAATAGGCCAAATCCTATTGCAAATGGAGACCACGGGGTGAGCGTAAATGGATGTGAAATAAGTAATCAATTCACTCTTAGTCGAAACTCTCATGTGAACAAATTGTAGATTGTTAACAATCACCTCTACACACCAATCATCTCTCCACAACACCCAAATTCCCCCACTAAAACCTATAGCCTCTACTCTGTACGATCTAGGATACCCAATCTTTGAGATGCAAATATCAACCAAGACACCACTGATACGGGGTTCAAGAAGCACAATCATATTCAAATTATAAGTCATAATCCAACACTTTAAAATACGCAAAGACTTGGGACTTTTCGCCCCTTGACAATTCCATGAGAGAATTGACATAGATAGCTAAATAGGAGAGAAAGTAAAACCCAAGATAAAATCAATCCTCTCGAAGATAAGGGTCCAGGCCCCTATTCCTCTGAGAAATCCTCAAGTGGCTCATTAGCATTTCTGTCTTCATTCGCATAAACAACATTATCAACAAGCATAAGCTCGGTACCTGCAGAAACATCCGGAGCTCGTCGATCAGGCGATCTGCTATCAAAATGCCCCATGATGTGATGAGTTGCAGTCGATGGAGTTATAACTGCAGGTAGCGAATGAACATTTACTGAAGATGTCTCCATTTTTCTGCTTTCCCACCACTGAGTGACTGACCGGGTTAAGCTTTGTCGGAAGAGGCACTAAACTACTTTCTTGCTGAATCCTACTAGTGAAGTCAAAGAAATCACCTAAAGTGGGCTTAGTCACTTTGGATGTAACGACCCAAAAATTCGGATTGATTATAGTTGGTAAATAGTATATTTTGGTTACTATTTTTGCAAGAATCAGTTATATTATGAAAATTAAGATAAGATTATAATGATAATAATAATAATGTTAAAAAAGATAAGATTTAAAACGAAAATGTGTGGTTGAATTTAAAAAGAAATAATGGGATAAAAAAAGGTGGTGTGTGTGTGTAAAAAAAAAAGGAAGGAAGAGGGAATTGGGGAAGAGAAGGAGAAGGCGGAGGGGAGGCGTTGCCACCGATCAGCGGCGTTTTGGCCGGCGATCGATGCGGCTGCCACCACCTCGGCCACCGACCATCGTCTCCTCGTCGATTCCTTCCTCCAACAGCGGCAACTCTCAATTTGCATTTTTTTTGCTTCTCTTTGATTGGTTCGATCTTCTCCTCTTTCTGGTGACTAGCGGCAAGCGCTTGGAATCACGACAACCACCAGAAAACTCCAACAGCGAGGCGAATCTTTCGATGCCCGTCGATCTTCCTCACTTACCGACGAGGAGTAGATCGGAGTGGATGGCAACAGCGATTTCAGGCAATTTTTCGGCCAATCCATAGTGCCTTGGGGGAGCGTGAAGGCCACTGGAAGGTTACCAGTGGCTCTGGCAGCAGGGGGGCAGCTCCGGTAGAGCTCCGACGAGGCTTTGGTGACCGGTCCGATGAGTAACTGTAAAAGCTAGAGTGAAGCTAATATTTTTACTCTAGATAGGTATGGGATATTATATTTATCTCTTACAAATTCAGTTAAGTAAATTTTGAAATTATGAATGTGCATTGATAGAGGTTAGGAATTATGTTTAACTTGAAATTGCAAGTATTGATAAAAATAAGATTTGATGATTTTCTTCAGAGTATAGTGAAAGTAAATTACTTGATTTTGCATGTGGATTCTTAAACTGTAACTGGCTTGTTTTGGAATAAGGTTATCAAGTTTTGAGTTTTAAGCTATTAGGTGATTAAGAAATAATTATAGGTATGCAGGAATTCATTTGATTATGAGGTTGGATTTAATTTACTTCCTGTCAAATTGAGGGAAAGAAAATCTATAGGAATGGAAATTGTAGTTTGACTTCTCTTGGTTGGAGTTTGTAGCTCTATTTAGTCACTCGTGAAGTAATCCTATTGTAAGGTAGGTTTGAGATAAATTGATAAATTGTTCCAAAGTTCAATTCTTGTTAATCAATCTAAGCATGGTTTTAAAAGAATAAAGTTGAATGTGTGTCATATGATTGTTAACTCGAAAGTAGGGTAACAATATAGAATATGGATTTTAGTAAGGGTCAAGCATATTATTACGATATATATAAGCCCGATAATTTTATCCATTTAAAAGGCATGAAGTGGATAATTAACATAAGATATTATGTTATGATATTGGTTTAATTTCTTAGATTAAATGCTATAATTTTTATTATTGGCTTATGATATTATAAATTAATACGTAATTAACTTTATTAGGTTATTACTATCGATAAGTGTTAGTTGATAAATGTCATGGATGTAGAGATAACTATATATATTACTTTTGATATATATATTGAACCATATAGAACCAAAACCATTTGGAATATAGAATCATGAATGTAGCTATATAAATAGTTAGATTTGGAAACATTTTGTATAATAAATAAAGAAGTATTAATTATAGCTAGATAATGAGATCAGTAATAAAATGGATGAAAAGGTAAAATCTAAGGAATGGTTGAGTAGGTAAATAATTAAGGATGTAGAATTATTATAAATTAAAAGAAATTATTAAAATGGTTGATTAAATAGAAATTATGGTTATAGTTAAATACTTATTTTCTGGATGATATGGAAAATAATGGAATGCAAATACATGCACATTATAGTCTACAATAGGTGTTACAAAATGCATGTTTAAGGGTGGAAACATGCTGAGATTTGGTATAGCATTTGTTTGTTATTGGCAAATTGAGTTGCTTGTTGGCAGTTAGTTAGAAATAGTGTGTGCTCTTTTATAGTAAATATAGAAATTTTCATATACTTAAAGAATTGCGAAGGTACATTTTTGTGAACTAATTATGAATTTAAGTGAAGTTTAGTGCAATTGAATGATGTGTCCATAACTTAATAAGTAATATATTATAGTATTTAAGCAACCAAGAGTAGTATATGTACATTTGTATAAGTACATGGTAATATGTATTTATGAATGTTTTCTAGTGCAATTTCTTGCTTATGAGTATAAAATTTGATTATATGAAGATATTATCATGTTTATAAATAGTTTATGCTTGAGTAGATACATGATATGCTCAAGTCGCTTATGTATACCCATGTGCATATACGTTAGTGAAAACAGATATTACTATTATTATTATTATTATTATTATTATTATTATTATTATTATTATTATTATTATTATTATTATTATTATTATATGATACGTATTCAGTTATGTATCAATGATAAATAAGAATGCTATTGCTTAAGCATGTTGATACTATAATGACTAGCCATAGGGGTTTATACCATGATAGAATTATGGGATTTGCATAGACATTTTATTGGGATTGCCGACACACACATGGAATGGGGATGCAGGGTCACATCAAGTGATCTGGTTCCCGGGATGCAGGGTTACGCCAAGTAATCTGGTCCCATGAATTGTTGACACCCATATGAAATGGGGATGCAGGGTCACGTCAAGTGATCTGGTTCCCTGGACGCAGGGTTACGCCAAGTAATCTGGTCCCATGAGTATGTAGTTCCATGATTTCACCATGAGATATGTTGATTATATATGCATGATTGATTGAAGTAACCGGTATCGTACTCCGTGTTGTACGATCCCTTCAGTGCATAGAAATTATTTAATTGTAAGAGAAATAGAGTTAATTTTTAAACATAATATTCAAGCTAAATTAAGCAAGATGGTATCAATTATTAAGGCTTTCATGAAATCAATAAAAATAAACATGATTAAGGTGTTATTTATAATATCAAATAACTTCCCATTCAATATCATGTAAAAATATGCTAACACTAAACTGTATTTAAGTACTATATGGGACTTTGGAATGGAAGAACTACGTGATTCTGATTCCCTAAATGAGATACGTAGGAAGCTTGAGAATTGATATCTCAAGCCTGAACCAAATTATATTCATATAATTATACACGTGGTAATAAGTACATTGGATCCTGGTAATCAATTCTTATTTATATAATAATGTATATGAGTATATGTTTATAATTATGGAAAACTAAGTTTATATGTTGAAGCCAATTATATGAATTGTGTTAATGTGACTTGTATATGAAGAAATTTATAATATATGTATAAACCATGTAATGGATTATAAAAATTTGTTATAAGTGGGCATTTATTTAAACATTATACGAATTTAGTGAGTTGCGTGAATGAGCTTTATATGAACTGTACTTGAGTGGTTGTGATTGTGTAGAGATGAAATTATAGAAGTGTTGTATTGTTGATTGAAGTTCTGGAGTTGGAGGAATGATATTGGGAGTGTAAAATTAAGTTGTTACAGGGTTGGGTAGCATAAATTTTAAGCTGGTATGCTACCAAAATTTTATTTAATTGCTTAGTAAAATTTATAACATTTGAAGTGACAATGAATTGAGATTCTAAATGTAGTTATATAATCTTAGAAATGTTTTATATTTTCTTTTCCACAGGAAATAGCCACTAATAAGGGGAGATCCTGTCGAAATTTTGATAGAATAAATAATATGTTAAATTAATAATTTTTTTTTAAATTTAGACAAACCTTAGAGTTGATCCTTTCAAAGAGATCCAGACCCGGGTGTGACATCCGGTATCCGGGTCTTTTAACTGGCTGGGTAAAGGGTGTTACATTGGAATTGTCCACTATATCTTTCTAGGCTAGGCCTCGGGTAGATCTTATTTTATTAAGCCCACCACGCCCACGTGAAGAGGCTCCCTTGAAAGCATGTGCTCCACCATCGCCTGTATTATCCTTGTTGTACACGTTAGCCGTTATAGGAATATTCTCCTTGTCAACTTGATTATCCCCCAAATTCTCGCTATTGCCCTCATCCAGTAATTCAAAACGTGATCCTATCCCCCTAATTTCGGTAGCTTTCACTGAGTTAGTTACTGAACTCTTCACGGCTCTCTTCCATTTCTCCACCACTATCCAGGCTCCGAAACGCCCCGTATTTTCAGCTTGAGCGCTAGCTGTCATCGCCCTGCACTCATCTCCTGTGGACTCCCTGTTTGTTCTATGGGGACAAAAAGCTTCAAAATGCCCAATTCTCCCACATTGGAAACATATCTCCGGCAAGTTTTCATATTCCACTTTTTGGATTTCCCCATCAATGTTGATCATCGAGACCAGAGGTTTGTTTAAATCAACTGAAATCGCAACCCGAGCAAAGCGACCACGATGTAATTCACTCGTGTTATAGTCTATTTTAACCACAGGTCCAATTGCCTCAGCAATGGCTGTTAGAACATTGCAACAGTAGTATTGAAGAGGTAGCTTCGGGAGTCTAATCCAGACAGCGGTAGTTTCAACTGTTCCACTTGAAACCCGAAACTGAGTGTGCCACTTCTGAACCAGCAGGTAAGCCCCATTAATCACCCAAGGCCCTTCATACAGAGCCCGTTTATATTCCATTTCATTGGAGAACTACACTAGAAAAAATCCTCTTCCTATATCCAGGACCTTTGCATTCGTAAGACTCCATAATGTTTGCAATCTCGAGCTTAGGGATTTATAGCCAATTGACCTTCCCAACAAACTCACCACGACTGCCTGGCCTAAAGTCATCGCCAGTTTGCTTTTCAAACCATTCGAGAGATTGACCGCGGGTACCAGACCAGATCTGTCAATAAGGACATCCCCTGCATTGAGGTTAATATCCATAGTGTCAAAAACCTCTTTCATAGACGATTCCATAACTGCACCATTGACAAGGCGATCTCTATATTCCGACGCGCCTAAAGACTCCGATCTCCTTTTGACTTTCTTCGTGGCCCTATCGGCCTCAGAGAGAGGGGTCAAGGTCGCAAAACCAGAGGGCTCTCCCATGAAATTTCACGAGCGACAAACTTTTGATCCTTATTATGTGATTTTAGGTGCTCAGGCCAACCTCCGGCAACTAGAAAAGACAACCGGATTCCATATCACATCAAAGACCAACAAGAGTCAATATTTTATTAAAGAAATGTTGTCCTTGAGCTTCGAATTTTCTCTCCTTTCAATATATACAAATCCATCATTTTAGCTAATTTTTCCTCCCCAACACTTCAAAGTGACGACTTTCAATTCTTCATATAAAAAAATTACGTCCTATTCTATCAATATATACAATTTTTTTACTTTTCAGCTACTTTCTCCCTCTGCAACATTTAAAGCGAAAACTTTCAATTCTTTATATAAAATAAATTACTCTTTTTGTTTTATATCAATTATCGTTTTTTTCATTCACATATATTAAAGTAATCATTGATTTTTTTCAATTTATTAAAAAATACTTCACAAATACTATAATATCATCTCTTATATTTAATGAAGATAGATAAAATGTATACAGAAAGAGAATAATAAAAATATTAATGTAGCGTTGATATCAATGAAAGGGTGAAATTGAAATATATGTAATGAATGTTATCTTGATTTTATCAAGTTACAATTCAGATGGACAATTTTTCCTTAAAAAAATTGGCTTGGGATTAGGACAGAGGGAGTATTAATTAACATCATTTCTATAAAATATTCATTACTATAATTTATTAAAATAATTTTTAATTAATTATCTATAATTATATAATTTCACTCTAGTAATTATATCTTTTTTAGTGCTATATAATGGAAAAATAGAAAAATATGTAATTAATAGTACTTCTCAAAATTTAAAAATTATCACTTAAAATGAAATAAACAAAAGACCTTAAAAATTGTCGCATTAAGTGTAACGGCCCAGTGAGACATTAATTAATTATGTTCTTAATAAATTAATAATACCAAAAATATTATGCCATTGGATTTGTAAAAAATAAATGAAAAAATCAGTTAGATTTGTGATTTTGAATTCGATATATATATATATATATATATATATATATATATATATATATATATATATATATATATATATATAGTCTATCACGTATTAATATAATTTCTTTCAATTAAGACTTTGAGTAGTTATTTATTTTTTGACCGATTTGTTTTTGTTTGTAGTACAAGTAAGATTTTATATTTCTATCAATTTGTGTATTGTATAAGAAGTTGGATACTCATAATTGATTTTTGGCTTAATACTTTAAATCTCCCTAAAATTGTATTTAATTTTATAATTGATACTTAAATTTTTATCTTATTTAAATCATTACTTGAACTTCAAATATTATCAAAAATCACAATCTAAATTTCAAATAACGATAACAATTTATCACCTGAACATATAAAAATATTGAACAGTATTTATTGTTATATGTTAATATTAATTAAAATTTAGGTGACAAATTATTATTGTTATTTAAGTTTAAGTTGTGATTTTTGATGATATTTAAAATTCACATAGTAATTTAAACACAATGAAAGTTCATGTATCAATTATGAAATTAAATACAATTTGAAGAGATTTCTTAAGTATTTAGCCTTGTTTTTTTTTTCTGGCTTAATATATAGTTAGCCCCCCTGTACTTGCACAAGTTTGTCTTTCCGCCCTTTAAACTTACAAGTTTACCAATTTAACACTTAAAGTTGTCAATTTCAAACAAAATAAATGCCTTGTTTGTCTGCTGCTAATGCGTGAAATACAGGCATTTGACGTGGCTGCCATGTCATTTTGAACCAATTATGGTGCAACACATGGCATTTATTTATTAGGTATAATTAAATGCAAGTTACAGATTTTTCACCACTTTCCCCTCTCTCTTAGCTCTCTCTCTCTTTTTTTGTTTCTCTATCTCTCTTTATTAGTCCTCTCTCTCTCTCTCTCAAACCCAAGAGATCTCTTTTCATTTTTCGGCCAATTCTAGGGTGAATAGCTTTGGTGGACTGCTGAAGGGGAGGCAATATCCTTCACTCCGCCGCTGGAAAGTGTTGAAGGAGCTCTATTTGTGCTTTTTGAGATGTTGATATACAGGTTGGGGATGATGATTTACAGATCGATTGTTGCCCATAGAGGAGGAAGCTGTAGCCACTGTTTTTCTCGCCGTTGCCGTCTCCTTTCTTTGAAAGGCGATCTTCGCTCGCCGTCGCTATCTCCTTTCTTTGAAAGGCGATCTTCGCTTGCCGTCATCGTCTTCAAGATCTTCAAGGCTCTAGAAGTCGCCACGGCCATTACCAATTTATGAGCTTTCAATCTTTCATCCCCAACATGAAAAACAATATCACACCTAATTTCAGATAGCAAAAGCTTAAAAAAATGCTTATCCATTATGCTCGAACACCCGAACCAAACTGGATTTTGGTTGGATCCTTCAATTCGAGATCTCGAAAGTCTGATTGTGTAGTTAATGATTAAATGATCATTCTTAATGTAACCCAATTGTTGAAGAATTGCTCTTGGAAGTCCTCTCTGTGTTTGAAGGTTCTGGGCCTAACCCGCACCTTGTAGTGGTCAGCATAGCATGGATTCACCAAGGTGAACTCCAATAAAGCACTGAGGAGGATATGGCGGAGGAAGGAGAAGGATATGGCGACCGTTGGATCGTCGATGGAGGATAACAACTGTTGTGTTCACGATGGTAGAGGGACTCTATTCCATGGGTCTTCGTGGTATTTGTTGTAATGTTATTTGATTCTTCAAGAATTTTCTTTAATTTTATTGTAATTCTTCTATTTGTTGTAATTTGAGATGTTGAATTTGCGCATGACTTTTGTTATTGTAGCCATGGCCTTTGTGTTCCTTTTTATTGTCTAATAGAAGGCGAATTTGAGCCTCTATATTGTTTCTAATGCTCCTTTTTTGCTTCACTAATTTCTCCACGGCCTCGATTTTCCTTGGAATAAGGTTTTGGAGAATGATTTCTTTATGACTCCAGTTACTGAAATTATCAGGTGCCATAAAATTTATCTCTGGTTGGGGAAGTTGCAATCTACAGGTGAAAATTAGACCTCACGCTCTTTCAACACGTGCAACTCACCCGCATAAGTCACATCAGCTTTATTTTTGCCATTTAGGACGTCCAGTTAGCAAAAGGGATTTAAAATGTTTACTTTTTAGGCCAAAAGTGTATTTTTGCCCTTCATGTTTGGCCAAAAATATAACTTTGCCCCTAATATTTGGGTTGGGAGGTTTGTGCCCCTCATGTAATGAAAATGGGAGAAAAATACCCTTGCCGTCCAATCCTGTCAAAGTTGATCGAACTTTCGTCAATCAATGGCTGATGTGTAAATTTTTGCCACATGTCAATGTGTCACTAGACATATATGGAGACGCGTGATTTACACGTGATGCGTAAAAAACAATTACTTCTTCTTCTTCCTCTCTTCTTTCCCGTTTCTATCTCCTTCTCCTCTTTTTTGCTGTTGTTACCCACCGATAATTTTAATTTTTCTTCTCCATTTTCAAGTTAAATACCCACATTAAAGATGACTTTTCTAGTTTCTTCACCAATTACAACATGAACGATAATGTTCATATATAATACTAAAGAAAAGATTTGCAGGGAAGCAAACAAAGAAAATACCGTTTCGTTCTAAATCCATTTTCATAAATTGTTTAAACAACATATCAATTCCCATCATTAAAAAAATAAAAGAACAGAAAAAAAAGCAAATTGAGACAGTAAAATATATATAACCCAGTGCAAAACCAAATTAATTATTTTTATCTACGTGAAAGATGGGCAGGGACTGGATGGAGGCAAGGAAAAGCTAGCTTTAAGTAATGGGAATTGATATGTAATTGAACTTTTTTCTTTTTGTAATTTATAAATGAAATTGAATAAACAAAGAATTAGATTCATTGAGAGGTAATTTTGACATTTCATATGTAATGGTCTCAACATCGGTTTGGCCGTGAACAGTAAATTCTGATGGTGAATAGTACATTCGGGCCATAAATCGGACCCGAAAGTGAAAAATATTTTATGGGACCCTTGGAAAGGAATAGTCATGGTGAGTCCGGAGTTGAAATTTGAAGTGAATTTGAGGTCAAATAAGCCTCTAAAAGTCAAAAATACGAAAAAGATAGCGAGTCAATTTTTCCAGTAGAGAATGAGACTTGATTTTGCTTAAATAATTAAAAATAGCAAATGATCTCCAAATATTGTCAGATTTTGCGTGTTTACATGAATTTTCATGTAGAATATTTTGGTGATGAGAATAGAATTTTTCGGTGACACCGGTAGTTGTTGAATCGGACAGATAAGTTTGAATCGGACCGATAACGGACTCCGATTGAGCCAAAAATTTATGTCTTACCTATTTTCGATGTTTTAAGAATGATGAAATCAAAATTGAAGTGATTTGAAGTAAGGAAGAGAGAAAAATGGGATTGGGCTTTAAAAAGGCCTAAATGGGCCTTAATATTTAAGTGGGCAAAGCCCACTTATTAAGCCCAAATTTTGGCCCATTATAGAGGTATATAAGGGATGAAAATCTGGAGAAAACTCCAGAAAAATTGATCACCATCTTCTTCTTCTTCCTTGGCCGAAATGGCCTCTCCTTCTCTTCTCTCTCTCTTGCTTCTTATTTACTCAAGATTTCTCATAACTTCCAACTTAGGAGTTGTAGTTTCATCCCTCTAGATAATTAATCAAGCCTCAAGCTTTTGATTTGAAGGAGGAAAGCAAGAAAAATCAAGAGGGAAAGGCTTAGGGGTCAAATTGAGGTAAGAGATTTTTAAGGTTTTAAATTTATTTGAAGGTATCTATAAGTAGTTTTAGGTGCCTAGAATCCATTTTTGTGGTTTAATTGAGCTAAAAAGATTGAAATCTTGGTGTTTTCTTTGATGAGGAATTCGGCCACCATTGGTCCTTTAGGTTTAATGATGGATTTCTTTGGTGTAAGGCATGGAAAAGGAAGCCTTAGGAAGCAAAAGCATGGAAAGAGGTAAGTGACTACCAAATCCTTTAATTTCCCATTTAATATGAATTTTTCTTGATTATGTAACTAAGATAAAAATGTGTAATATTGTTAATTGATGTAATTGTGATGGGGTTATTGTAATTAGACTAGAGAAATGATGAATGGAAAGTGAAAATGAAAGAAAGAAAAATTTTAAGGTAGAAAAAGAATGGTGGCCGAATTTTAGTGAGAAGAAATGGCAAGAAAAAAATGCATGAAAATAATGTATGGTAGCTTAAATTAATAATAGACTTGATAATTGATGTGTATAAATTTTTAGAAAATAAATTAATGTCAATGACAAGGAATAAAAAGTTAACCATCGAATTCTTCGAAATAATTTTTAGATCGTAAAAATAAGAAGAATAATGAATTATTGAAAAATAATTCATAAATAAATGAAAATGATGGAAAAGAATTAATACATAAATAAAAAAAAAGATAAAATGAATTTTTTTAATACAAAAAGGACTTAAATGAAGGAAAATGAAAAGTTTGGGGTAAAATGGTAATTTTGCCAAAGTAGGTAATTAACGCATGAAAATAAGTAAGAAATGTGTACCAAGGGTAAAATGGTAATTTCGGAAAATTATCTGTATTAAAAGATAAAGTTTCCATGATATAAGGACTAAAATGAAATTTTACCAGACATGGTAAAATAACTAATAAAAGATGAATAAAGGAAGAAATTATAGAATAAACATGAAAATAAATGATTATAATGGCAAAATCGTAATTATGAATTTGAAATGAATAAATCGATAGAAAAAGTTAAATTATGTATTTTTGAGTTATGAAATAATAAATTATATTAATAGCGTTCCTAATTGAATAAAAAGTAGAAATATAAAAATGTGACTAATTTATCAAAGTAAATTAGTCAACAAAAAGTATTAAAAGAGTTAATAATTACAAAATTAAGTCGCCGACGAAATAAAAGTCGGCATATAGAATAATTAAAAAATTGGGCTGAAAAAGGAAAAACTGTAAAAACGTAAAGCCTAAAAGTATTGAAAAATGATTCGTAAAGAATTATACCAGAAAAATAAAAGAAAAGTCAGAATTTGTATAAAAGATTGAAAAGTCCAAGTGTTTGAGTGAATTATTAACGAATAATTTACAACAGTGACTTGAAAAGACAAAGTGAAAGAAAAGATGTAAATTACTGAAAAGCCTAAGTATCTGTGTGAATTATCGAAGGATAATTCATAAAAATGATCTGAAAAGATAAAATTAATGATAAGACAAAAAGTTATTGAATATCCGATAACACTAAAAGAGTGTATTTGATCATAATAAAATGTATAAAAGAATAAAAGAAAGAAATTAAGAATTTTTAAATGTTTAAAAGTAATTGCAAAAGTGATTAATTATGTTTGCCCTTAGCGTTAGACAGGTATTATTATTCTTGATTTGGATATAAATGGCTAGCCATAGGGACACCTTATACCGCGGTGCAAGTCATGACGACTTGCTATGCTGTGGACTGGATCTCTGATCACCATGGCATTCTCTGCTCTGTTATATGCTCTGTGAGAAATGATTCCTTGGGGATCACTTCTCTCTCTGTTGTGGCCCTGTGGGGTCCATGTCCTGCGTATCCTATCTGAGAATCCTGTCGTATTGCACTAGGGGCACATCGAAATGAATGAATTAGTACTGTTTAATGATTCGTTTGAAAGAAAATGCAAAGTTAAAATAAATCTGTAAAAATTTCTGAAAAGTGTAATTAGTCAGTAAAAGAAAAGAAAGCTTTTATAAGGATTTTAAAATATATTTTGTGCTACGTGAAAATGATAATTTAATTAATTGGTATTTTTTATTCTAATTATTACTGTAAAAATAATGACGAGATCGGAAAACAATATTAATTTACTGTTTAGAGTTAAAAAGTGATGATTTTGACATGAAACAAATATATTAGTTACGTAATATTTTTCTGAAAGAAAAGTTATTCGAAAAGTAAAACAATAGAAAGACACAATAATTGACCGATGAAAAGAAATAAAAGACATACGTCTTAATAAGTATTTGAATGAAAATAATATATATATATATAGGTATATGAAAGAAATAGCAATTGACTGCAAAGTATCCCGAAATACCTATATCGCTTTGCAATAAAGCTTAGAAGCTTTTAATTAGTAATATATTTATTAGTTAAAAGTCAAAGCAAAAATAAAAGAATAACAACAAGAAGCATAATTAGAGTACAGATCACACGATTGAACCGTACACCAAGAATTTAAGTAATTTACTTTGGTACTAGTAAAGACACGAGTACCAATTCACATCGTTAAATAATATGGTAATTAAATTGATATGACTAGAAAATAAGTAACAGTATTACTATAAGTAAAAGTTATAGTGCACATTAACGAAATTATGCTTATTCTTGGGAAATTCTTGGATTAGTAGTCACCACTGGGCATATTTAATGCTCAGCACGTAGTATTTACTGCGTGCAGGTTCTGAAGCATTGCGGGAGCATAGTACATTGGAGGACCAGATCGAAAGAGAAGATTTTTGTATTCGTTAGAATAAGCTTTTGGCATGTATATACTTAGACTATTAAGGTAAAAGCTCGAACTGTTTTTAGAATGTATGTTTATTTGTCTTGGATGCATGGACAGTATAAGTTTCGATATGATGTTTGTTTTTATTGCTATTTGATTCTGGAATTAATGAAAAAGTATTTTTAAATGTTTCGAATTGTTCGGAAGAGAAAAAAAATTCGTACCTATTTCGGCTAAGTTTCGCTTCGGAAAAGACTGTTCAGAGAAGGGTGTTACATTTAGTGGTATCAGAGCAAAGGTTTAAACGGTTCTAAGATCGGAGTGGGATAAGGATAAGTGATAGGTTTGTCTGTATATACATGCCAATTGTAAGTGGATAAGTGTTAAATAATCTGAAGGGTACTTGCTCCCCTATCTGTATTAAAGTGGACGAGTTGACTTTTGACTGAGCTTGATAACTGTGAAAGAATGGTTTTAGCACGGTAAACAAAAATGGTAGTGAATGAGAATGAAAGTATTACTGCTTGAAATCTCATGAGAGTCAAAGCAGGAAAAAGAAAAGTTGACTGACATTAAGTGAAAATATGAGAGTTTAAGTATCTATATGGATGAGAACAGTTAAAGGAAGCACAAAATAAAGAGTGTTATAGAAATAAAAAGGAATTGTATTGTGAGTACAGATAAATTATACAGGATAAGGAGATACTTGACTGGATTGCTTTGGTTTAAGAATGTTAGTGAGTAAAATTGTTATAAGTTAAGGTTGTTTAAGATGCTCTAAATATCTGTCAGTGATTTCCTTATAGGAGTGGGGATTTTATTGTATTTCTCATAGCTCTGGGATGAGCTATGATCTCTGCATTATATAAGGATACTTGACAGTATTCTATTTGCATACATGACATTATACATTAATTGCATGGCATTTCATATTGTTTGACAGCATCTGATATGCATTATACCGTATGTTTAGGCCCCACTTGATAGGATAAAACTGACAGGGGATATGATGAGCATAAGAACAACCTAAGAATGAGATAAGAACTAGTGTGCTTACGATTGTTTTCCAATTTTGATGTGACCATTGTGAGATATTGGTCATGTCAATAAATTTGTCAGCATACTGACCCTATTGATGAATTGATGGAAATGATAAGTGCAAATGGTTAATGATAATGTTCTTGGTTTTCTAGTTGTGAGAGCCAGTTTAAGTTTGACTTCAGATGGGAGTGTTTAACTAGAAAATAAGTGAAATTGATTTTGTACAGCAGGTGAGGACAGTAATTCTGAAAGAGAATGTTTATGTAATAGTCTTTGTGAGTAAATTGAAAGATTTTTACTAAAGTTCATCGAGATAGTAATGCCTGACATCATCAGGTGTGTCAGGATTAAAAGCTTAATTCTGAAAGTTAGACTGAAAGTGTATTGTGACGGGTATAAGTAAATGGTAATTATGTTGATATATGGACGCAGAGCATTAGATTTATTTGAGAATTACTCTGACTTGTAATGGTATTTGTTTAGAAGTGGAATAATGTGATTAAAGAATCTGTCATCGGATTTGTTAAGTGTCAAAAGAGGGAGACTGGTGATAATCTCAGCATGGGTCTAGAGATTCACCATTGACTAATGATGAGTTCGAGGGACTAATTTTGCTATTGAAAGAAGGAATATAGTAAAGTACACGGGATTGTAAAAAATGAATATCTATTGTAAGATCTGATTCTTATTAAGATGATGTCAGAAAGAAAATGTTAAATCCTTTATACATGGACTTATTGGAGTACAAATAAGTTAACGAGTTTTGATTTGATTCAAGATATGAAAGGAATCTACATTCAGGATGATATGTTCATAAAAGAGGAACTGATGAAGATTTGTCAGTTTTAAATGTAAATGGGTTCCCTTGGCAAAGATCGTTTGAAACTAATATATATGAAAGAAGTTTGGCAATATAATTATATGGTATCCTCTACTCTGTGTTGTAAGTAAATTTCGAGGACGAAATTTCATTTAGTAGGGGAGAATTGTAATGGCCTCAACACCAGTCTGGCCGTGAACAGTAAATTCTGATGGTGAATAGTACATCCGGGCCGTAAATCGGACCCAGAAGTGAAAAATATTTTATGGGACCCTTGGAAAAGAATAGTCATGGTGAGTCCGGGGTTGAAATTTGAAGTGAATTTGAGGTCAAATAGGCCTCTAAAAGTCAAAAATACGAAAAAGATAGCTAATCAATTTTTCCGGTAGGAAAGGGGACTTGATTTTACTTAAATAATTAAAAATAGCAAATGATCTTCAAATATTGCCAGATTTTGTGTGCCTACACTAATTTTCATGTAGAATATTTTGGCGATGAGAATAGAATTTTTCGGTGACACCGGTAGTTATTGAATCGGACCGATAAGTTTGAATCGGACCGATAACGGACTCCGATTGAGCCAAAAATTTATGTCCTACCTATTTTCGATGTTTTAAGAATGATGAAATTAAAATTGAAGTGATTTGAAGTAAGAAAGAGAGAGAAATGGGATTGGGCTTTAAAAAGGCCTAAATGGGCCTTAATATTTAAGTGGGCAAAGCCCACTTATTAAGCCCAAATTTTGACCCATTATAGAGGTATATAAGGGATGGAAATCTGGAGAAAACTCCAGAAAAATTGATCACCATCTTCTTCTTCTTCCTTGGCCGAAATGGCCTCTCCTTCTCTTCTCTCTCTCTTGCTTCTTATTTACTCAAGATTTCTCATAACTTCCAACTTAGGAGTTGTAGTTTCATCCCTCTAGATAATTAATCAAGCCTCAAGCTTTTGATTTGAAGGAGGAAAGCAAGAAAAATCAAGAGGGAAAGGCTTAGGGGTCAAATTGAGGTAAGAGATTTTTAAGGTTTTAAATTTGTTTGAAGGTATTTATAAGTAGTTTTAGGTGCCTAAAATCCATTTTTGTGGTTTAATTGAGCTAAAAAGATTGAAATCTTGGTGTTTTCTTTGATGAGGAATTCGGCCACCATTGGTCCTTTAGGTGAATGATGGATTTCTTTGGTGTAAGGCATGGAAAAGGAAGCCTTAGGAAGCTAAAGCATGGAAAGAGGTAAGTGACTACCAAATCCTTTAATTTTCCATTTAATATGAATTTTTTTTGGTTATGTAACTAAGATAAAAATGTGTAATATTGTTAATTGATGTAATTGTGATGGGGTTATTGTAATTAGACTAGAGAAATGATGAATGAAAAGTGAAAATGAAAGAAAGAAAAATTTTAAGGTAGAAAAAGAATGGTGGCCGAATTTTAGTGAGAAGAAATGGCAAGAAAAAAATGCATGAAAATAATGTATGGTAGCTTAATTAATAATAGACTTGATAATTGATGTGTATAAATTTTTAGAAAATAAATTAATGTCAATGACAAGGAATAAAAAGTTAACCATCGAATTCTTCGAAATAATTTTTAGGTCGTAAAAATAAGAAGAATAATGAATTATTGAAAAATAATTCATAAATAAATGAAAATGATGGAAAAGAATTAATACGTAAATAAAAGAAAGATAAAATAAATTTTTTTAATACAAAAAGGACTTAAATGAAGGAAAATGAAAAGTTTGGGGCAAAATGGTAATTTTGTCAAAGTAGGTAATTAACGCATGAAAATAAGTAAGAAATGTGTACCAAGGGTAAAATGGTAATTTCGGAGAATTATCTGTATTAAAAGATAAAGTTTTCATGATATAAGGACTAAAATGAAATTTTACCAGACATGGTAAAATAAATAATAAAAGATGAATAAAGGAAGAAATTATAGAATAAACATGAAAATAAATAATTATAATGGCAAAATCGTAATTATGAATTTGAAATGAATAAATCGATAGAAAAAGTTAAATTATGTATTTTTGAGTTATGAAATAATAAATTATATTGATAGCGTTCCTAATTGAATAAAAAGTAGAAATATAAAAATGTGACTAATTTATCAAAATAAATTAGTCAACAAAAAGTATTAAAAGAGTTAATAATTACAAAATTAAATCGCCGACGAAATAAAAGTCGGCATATCGAATAATTAAAAAATTAGACTGAAAAAGGAAAAACTGTAAAATCGTCAAGCCTAAAAGTATTGAAAAATGATTCGTAAAGAATTATACCAGAAAAATAAAAGAAAATTCAGAATTTGTATAAAAGATTGAAAAGTCCAAGTGTTTGAGTGAATTATTAACGAATAATTCACAACAGTGACTTGAAAAGACAAAGTGAAAGAAAAGATGTAAATTACTGAAAAGCCTAAGTATCTGTGTGAATTATCGAAGGATAATTCATAAAAATGATCTGAAAAGATAAAATCAATGATAAGACAAAAAGTTATTGAATATCCGATAGCACTAAAAGAGTGTATTTGATCATAATAAAATGTATAAAAGAATAAAAGAAAGAAATTAAGAATTTTTAAATGTTTAAAAGTAATTGCAAAAGTGATTAATTATGTTTGCCCTTAGCGTTAGATAGGTATTATTATTCTTGATTTGGATATAAATGGCTAGCCATAGGGACACCTTATACCGCGGTGCAAGTCATGACGACTTGCTATGCTGTGGACTGGATCTCTGATCACCATGGCATTCTCTGCTCTGTTATATGCTCTGTGAGAAATGATTCCTTGGGGATCACTTCTCTCTCTGTTGTGGCCCTGTGGGGTCCATGTCCTGCATATCCTATCTGAGAATCCTGTCGTATTGCACTAGGGGCACATCGAAATGAATGAATTAGTACTGTTTAATGATTCGTTTGAAAGAAAATGCAAAGTTAAAATAAATCTGTAAAAATTTCTGAAAAGTATAATTAGTTAGCAAAAGAAAAGAAAGCTTTTATAAGGATTTTAAAATATATTTTGTGTTACGTGAAAAAGATAATTTAATTAATTGGTATTTCTTATTCTAATTATTACTGTAAAAATAATGACGAGATCGGAAAACAATATTAATTTACTGTTTAGAGTTAAAAAGTGATGATTTTGACATGAAGCAAATGTATTAGTTACGTAATATTTTTCTGAAAGAAAAGTTATTCGAAAAGTAAAACAATAGAAAGACACAATAATTGACCGATGAAAAGAAATAAAAGACATACGTCTTAATAAGTATTTGAATGAAAATAATATATATATAGGTATATGAAAGAAAGAGCAATTGACTGCAAAGTATCTCGAAATACTTATATCGCTTTGTAATAAAGCTTAGAAGCTTTTAATTAGTAATGTATTTATTAGTTAAAAGTCAAAGCAAAAATAAAAGAATAAAAACAAGAAGCATAATTAGAGTACAGATCACACGATTGAACCGTACACCAAGAATTTAAGTAATTTACTTTGGTACTAGTAAAGACACGAGTACCAATTCACATCGTTAAATAATATGGTAATTAAATTGATATGACTAGAAAATAAGTAACAGTATTACTACAAGTAAAAGTTATAGTGCACATTAACGAAATTATGCTTATTCTTGGAAAATTCTTGGATTAGTAGTCACCACTGGGCATATTTAATGCTCAGCACGTAGTGTTTACTGCGTGCAGGTTCTGAAGCATTGCGGGAGCATAGTACATTGGAGGACCAGATCGGAAGAGAAGATTTTTGTATTTGTTAGAATAAGCTTTTGGCATGTATATACTTAGACTATTAAGGTAAAAGCTCGAACTGTTTTTAGAATGTATGTTTATTTGTCTTGGATGTATGGACAGTATAATTTTTGATATGATGTTTGTTTTTATTGCTATTTGATTCTGGAATTAATGAAAAGTATTTTTAAATGTTTCGAATTGTTCGGAAGAGAAAAAAAAATTTCGTACCGATTTCGGCTAAGTTTCGCTTCGAAAAAGACTGTTCCGAGAAGGGTGTTACATCATAGCTCTCCAGTTACCCTGCTTTTCCATTAATTTGTGGGGAAATTTTCTAGAGGATTAAGAGTAAATTGGAAAAATCCATTTCCATCCCTTCAATTACTCCCAACTCCATTGATAAAAAAAAAGCTTCATAAAAATGAGATCTTTACTTGTTTCTTCACCATTTCTTCAACTGATTCTTCGTTCCCTCGTTTATCCCAGGCTTCTCTATTTACAAACTCAATTTCCAATTCAAACCATTTCAAAATCCTCCTTCCCATTTGATTTCGATCTAAAATCAACTCCGTTACGGCCCAAAGCCAAAATTTTCAGACAATCACTTTTTGGGCTTCCAATTTTTGGAATCTAAACAGGTGAAATTCGACGCAACCACCTTTAAAGGTACTATTTTGATACGACCAAATGGCATCGATATCGATATTCATCTATGTTACAAAAGCAACCCAGATTCAGCTTTTACTTATTTTAATCTGGTGGAAAACGGACTTGGGTTTGTCGGGAGGCTGGATGCATTTTGTGTTTTGCTTCATATTCTGACAAGCTGCTTAAACACATCTCGATTAGCTTAGAATTTACTAAACTAATGTTAAAATTAAAATTACACGTGAGGGTTAGATATGATCCAAAAGAAGGGAGGACATATTTCTGTAAAGGGATAGAAATGAGAAATAAGAGAGGAAGTTGAAGAAGAGAGGAGAAAGAGATAGAAACAAGAAAGAAAAGAGGAAGAAGAAGTAATTATTTTTTACCCATCACGTGTAAATCATATGCCTCCACGTTTTTCCAGTAACACGTTGACACGTGGCAAAAATTTATTACATGAGGGGCACAAATCTCCCAACCAAAATATTAAGGGTAAAGTTACACTTTTGACCAAACATGAGGGATAAAAATGTACCTGTATCTTACTTTTTATAACATTAAGTATCTAAATGGTAAACTTAAAACTATAAGGGGCGGGATGACAAACTTGTACAAATACAGGGAGCTAACTACATATTAAGCCCCCCCCTCTGTTTTTTTTTTCATTCAGAAGATATGAGTGAAAGTGAGCTATATGTTTGTAAAGTGGTATCATTTCAATTTTGATTTCAATAATTTGTTTAAGACAATTTTTTAGAAATTATATCAGTTCAATTTTGATTTCAATAGTTTGTTTAAGACAATTTTGTAGAAATTATGTAAAAAATCTGTATATTGGATTTTGGTGAGATTATTGAGTGTATTTTTGAATTTGGATTGAGAGGTAGACATTAAATTCTTTGTACTTTTGTATTTTGAATGTAAACTTGATTTTAATCATGTTAAATTTTATACATACTTAATTATTCTTTTCAATTTTTATCTATTATATATTATTTTTTGTAGATTGCGTTGTTTAACCATAAATGAATATTTCTTTTAACTGTGTGGTTTTATTAATTCCTAATAAAAATAGTGTAGAAAAGTACACTCATTAGCGTCAATTTAGGCTCTCTTTTAAGTACCCGAAGGTTTTATTTTTTTATTTGTTGTAAATTTAACGTGAATATTTTTTTAGCTGAATTTTTTTCAAACTCAACGATGGAAGAAGTTTAACAAATTAATTAATTTTAGTTGCAATGAAGAATCATAAGTGCAAAGTGTGAGGAAGCAAATGGACAACTTGTCACATTAATTTACTTATTTGAAAATTTTGTCTCGTGAGCCAAAATTTATACATGGATCAGTCTAGCAAGATTTTTTTGAATTTTTTTTTGAAAATAGGGTTACTTTTAAAAAAATTTCGAAATCTGAAAAAAAAATTGAAAATCTGGTATAATGGAAACCGGATGTATTGTGTGTCGAAATTAGACTTGTGGGATCCACCATTGTTTGACTAGCAGGGTGCCAGAATCCAGCACAAAGAAGAGCTAAAATTTGGCATGCTGGGGCCCACTACCTTTTAGAAATCGACTGCATTCTTTGCCAGAATTCAACAAGGCTACCTCCCCTCTGCAGTTGTCCATTTTCTTAAAAAACGTGCTTAACCCCCAACCATTGCTTTTCCTACTTCACCTCTCACAAATGAAAACACAATGTCACAAGAAGAAAATAGTAAAATCAATTATATGCACGTTAAATTCATATATAAAAGGAATGGTTGCTTTCAATTTTTCATTGCTCTTGCCCAACACTTTCAGTATCATTCACTCCTTTGCTTCCTTTCATTTTTAAAGTTTCTTATCCCACAGTTTTAGTAGCATTTTAAATTTTAGTCAACATAAAGAAGGTAATATTATTGTGATATACAATTTAATGCAAGAATTACAAATTATATTATTATTAATTTTAATTTTGTATTTAGTTTGTAGGGGGTGACAATTTTGAAGATTGTATAATTTCAAAATTTAAGGTAAGAAATTAAGTTTTTTTAATCAAATTAGCAAATAACAAAATTTGTAGTTTATTCAAATTAATTATTTAACATGCTACTTATTGTGAATTAATTAAGTTATGAATTAATTATTTAGCATGCTATTTGAAATTGTTGACTGCTCAATAATTTATAGTGTATCAAATTAATTTAATTGATTGATAAATATTAAATGCATGAAAAAAATACATTGATAAATTGCCAAATTTTAAAGTGTCCTCTATGTCAAAATAAAAAATTTATTTTTACATGTTTAACACATGAAATTAATATTTATATTTTAAAATTTAAAATTTAACACACACACACACACACACACACAAATTGTCAATAAAAAATGAGATGAGTTGTACAGCTGTCGAATTAAAAGTAACATACAAGAAATTATTATGAGAGGATATCAGATGACTAAAGAAAAGATGGTGAAAGCTCTTTGTATGACAGTACTTATATGTTATTTGAATGCTGTAATTAAAATTTGGAATGATGAGCTTGTAACAAAACAAGAGCAGTTAGTTATGATATTTGTGAAAGATGTAATAAATATTAGTGATGAACATTATATAAAAATTAGAGATACAATGCCTATTGATCAAATAACATATTGTAAGTGGTATAACTACAATATGGGGCCTAAATATTATGTAAATTAGCTCATAATATATGGCATAAATTTATGTAATTTTGTTGAAGTTAATTTTAATGTAAGTTGTTATGATAAGTTCGTATGTTTAATTATTCAAATAAATTTTTGATAATAAAACTTTATTATTTAAAATAACTATAATTTGACAATTATAAATATAAAATCATAATTTTCATTTGACAATATAATTTTCATTTAGAATAAGAAAGTCATTTATTATGAACATAAAATGAATATATAATCGCCATAAATATTTTTCTAAGTTTATTATGTAGATAAATACAGGTTTCGACATGGATCCCTATCATATAGGATTTGCACGAATCAACCCAGGTCGCATTAATAAGGAGTTATTATCAATGCAAGGAAAATATCGATTTGATGCGATATGGAATTATTCAGTAATTTTTTTAAATATATATGTATTATTATATGATTTAGATTATTATAGCAATTTTTTTTATTTATTTAGTTTGACATATTTAAATTGAAATATAAGGTTGAAAGAGATGTTTTGAGAATAAGAAGGGGTAGCATTGAGGAGCACTATAGAGAAATCGACCTAAGAATTGTACCTTATATAAGAGCATCCGGGTTGATAGGAATTACATGAATTAGAGTAATAAATATTGATTGAAATTTAATTATATCACTTATTGAAAGGTGGAGACTAGAAACTCACACATTTCACCTCACATGTGGTGAAACCATAATAATACTACAAGATGTAGGTATTTTGACAGGGTTACCGATTGAGGATGAACCTATGACTAGAGTAACAAACCTGAATTGGATGACTGCTTGTTATAATTTACTCGGAATAATTCCTCCAGTCATAAATGTGCGTGGTGGTAGAATTAAAATAACATAATTAGATTCTATATTTGGTGATATTCCCGATAACACAACCCTTGAATTATTACATCGGCATGCTCGTACGTGGTTATTGAGATGTCTAAGTGGGATGTTATTTTCTTCACAATCCTCTAGTATGGTATACCTAATGTTTCTACCACTTGTAGAGGATTTGGAATCGATTGGGCAATATAGTTAGGGTCAGCTTGTCTGGCATAGCTGTATAGAGAATTATGTAGGGCAATGCAGCCTGATACTAAGGGAGTTGCAGGATATTTACAACTCCTACAAATGTGAACATAGAAAAAACTTTTCCAGTTTAGGCCAATACATTTACAACCATATTCATTAAATAGAATAATGCCTTACCGATTCATGTATCATTATAAATTCAATTTTAATTTAAATTTATTAGATTATCTTATTATAAAAATATGATAAATATTATTTTAGAATTATGTTTATTTAGGTGGACCGAACCTCTAAACATGAATATCATCGACAGGAGGGATATATGAACATATAGAGAAATATTAGATACACGGGATATTAATGAGGTTCTTGTTTAAATTCAATTAAATAATTTAAAAATAATTTTGCATTACATTAAAATTATGAATTAATTTATGACCTTTATTTTTATATTTTTATGTTTTATTTGCAACACAGTTTGAGTGGGAGCCTTACAGCAACGTTATTGGTCTTATCTCCGAATATTGTACAAATGGACAGCAAAATTGGGTGGCTGTTGTTTCACTGATTTGTTTCAACATAATTGAGTGGCACCAGCCTAATAGGGTCATGCGCCAATTTGATTTTGACCAGCCAATTTCATCTCAACCCCTTATACAAGACAATCTACATTTGATAGACCTGTAGGGCCTTCACCATATAAATTGGGTCACTGAATTTGCATTCTTCATAAATATATGGAACATCTGTCATACACGCGTTGTTACAGGCCAATGACCAAGGCATTCATTGCATAATCGATCTGAATACATGCAATGGTATATGCAACGAACTAGATGTTGGATAACTCCAGTTGCTACATCATGTTTAGCGACAATAAGTATTTCACATGTTGTGTATTTTTCATAATTATAATAATAAATTATCATTTTCAAAAGGATATATTGTGTCAAAAATATTGCTAACTTTAAATTTTTTTAGGTTGATGGTGTTGAAACAATGTATCATGAATCGAGCGAATCTTCGAATAATAGCCAGATAATGGAAAGCATATTATATGCAGTAGGTTTTGGGGATCGAACTGCAACTGAATATCCACATCAACCTTGTCCCAATCTTTTTAATGTTGTATCTATTGAACAACAATTTGTTGACTTTCGTACTAGAAGACATAGGAGTGGAATGATTGAGAGACGATCAAGTATTTTATGATCCAAATGTGTCGCAAATTCCACCACCAATGTCATGGTTTTTTCAAGAAACGGATGTACCCCATGACCAATTTGTGACACAATTTAGTTGCCAAAATTTTTCAACTTTTGAATTCGGGGCATAAGCTATAGACTAGGTGAAATTGGTGGATTGAGCACCTCACACCCAGGGATACCATTGTCAATTTCGATTGAACAAACTCCTGGTGCATACATTGTTCTAGCATTTAATATAGAAAGTTCATCAACACGGGGTGCATTTGAAAATGACTTCATCCAACAATTATTTGGAACACCTGAAGAATCATATCCGTAAGCAAATTATGGAGATCAGTTATTTTCTGAGTTCTATAATGATGTTATTAGTGGTGATAGTGGTTCCATTGACATACAAGAGAGTAATGCACCAAATGTCATATCAAATAACGTACAAGAGGGCAATGCACCACATGATGAACAACCACGGTATCTTGCTTGAAATAGAAGTCTCACTAGATGCGGTACAGGATCACATTTAATTAATTAAATTTGATATTGAATTGGCAAAAATTGTATTTTCTTGTGTATTTTTGTGAATTTTATTGATCATGATGCTTATTAATACAAAAAGTAGCACATAAAATATCATCATAGAATTTATTAAATATTACATAAATATTATTCAAGTATATCCATTAATAAAAAAAAAGTCTACAAATATTAAGTAGCCCAAGGAGCACATAAAACATCAATACACAACATAATAATATTACATCAAATATAAAAAAAAAGAGCACATGGTGAAGTAGCCCAAGTAGCACATCAAATATCATCATACAATTTAATTAGAGATACATAAGCATGAATCATGTATGTGCAATTATCATTTAAAAATGTCCATAATATTGACCCAAGAATATTTTATGCCCTTACATATATTATGGGTATTCAGTTAAATTTGATGGTTTTGGCACATTTGAGCACGTCTTTTTATTGTGCCCTTTATTTCGACATATTGTACATCGGTTGGGCCTACCACATTCTCTACTATCCATTTCATTTCGATACCGAGACATCCTCGGTCGGCCTTTTTTCCTTATAAGATCTTGATTAGACACTAGAGTTGGTTCAACATATGATGGCCAGTAATCTTGGTGTCTAAGTGGTTGGAAAAATGATGTATAATAGCTCAATGCCTCTGAAAGTTTATAACACTTGTCGACGTATGTCCACATGTCAACACGTACATGCATACATGCCGCTATAGTGTGTGAACATGGCATTTTGGTACCTTGAAATTTTCTACATTCACATTGCGGCAATCCAAATTAATAGCTTATGTATTATTATCTTTTTTTTACTTTTTTAATTTTTAGTCAGAATTGTGAACAGTCCTGAACAACGATCAAAACTCTGAACTATATGCCCACAAGCTTTTTGAGCATGCTTGGTCATCTCCTCCAAACAATTTTGAGTGTATAATTTACCAGCTGTTATCTGAGTTCGATACATGACCCTTCTGTCATCAAAAAATTTGACGAGCCTAACATAATACATGCTCAACAACACAACAAACTAGCATCATCCTAACACCCTTTAAAGCACTGTTTACACTCTCAGCAATGTTAGTTGTAACATGCCCATATCTATGGCCATTATCATGAGATAAAGTCCATTTGTCCAAAGAGTTTTGCATAGCCCAATTGTAAGAGTCGGTATCGATATCCTTTATCTAGTCCATTCTTTTTGTAAACTTTCATGGTTGGAAATTATTACCTACCAATATTATGCACATATATTAATAAAGTTTAATATATAAAATTGAACCATAAATATTATAATAATAAAAAAATTAAACTTGAATACATACCTGCCTGTACAAAATGTCCTTAATTTTTGATTTTTTATGGGCAGTGTTATAGTTGTTTACAAAGTGACGGAGATAATATCTATGGTAAGCTAAAGGCTCCTTCTATCCACTACTATCATCACGAAATAATGCCATAATTTTCGTGTGTTGGTCAGAAATAACAGTAATGCTTGATTGTTTAGTGACATATAGCCTAATGCATGTCATGAACCAACCCCAACTATATTTATTTTCACTTTCTACAATGGCAAATGCAACAGGGTATAGAAAATTATTACCATCAATTGCACTAGCAATCAATAGTATTTGATGATACTTTTTCGTCATAAACGTTCCATCGATCAACAAAATTGGCTTGCAGTGAAGTAGTCCATCTATGCATGGCTTGAATACCTAAAATAGCCTTTTAAATTGCTTGCAATTGGGCTACATACTATCTTCAACAACAAAGTCATAGACAATTCCCAGATTATATATCTCCATAGCTTTCAAATAACTAGGCAACTTTCCATATGAAGCTCCATAATTATCAAATATCTCCTCTAATGCGTTAGTCTTTGCATACCATGCCTTACTATAGGTCACCTCATAATTGAAACGATTCCTAATATTAGCCATTATAATGCTAACTCTGAGATCAGAAGCAGCACTAACCATTTTCAATATGCAATCACAAATAATTTGTGAATCTAATTGTCCATGGTGTTAGGTTGCTAATGATGCATTACAGTTATGAGATTTTTTATACACACTGATGAATCAATAAGGTAAGGTCCTTTTCTTCATAGCTCATAGCCTCCATAGACATCCTGTATCGGCACGCGTACAGCACACCACCCAGTATGATGACTTTGACTCAACAACTTTGTATGAAACATTATTCTGAATTGAACATTTCTTCACACATGACTTTATTTCATCCTTAGATATGAATGCCAATCCTTTGTATAACTCAAAAACACCATCCTATCTTACCATTAACACATCATTATACATGTTAATTTCAGCTTCAGCAAAATTAACTGTTGTGTTGTGAACAAATGCAAAGTGAAACTGTGAAATATTAGAATCATATGGAGATCGATCTCTAATCCCATTCATGTGTAGGTTCTGAAGGCCTTCTGTCACACGGATTGAACTACAAGGAACATAATGGTCATCCCTTCCAACAACTATTTTTGGAACAAAATCATTTAAGTCTGTTTCTTCATCATCGTCATTTGGGTCAAAATTTGAAGAAATATATCCATTATTCGCAACATTATCTTCATCGCATGCAACATCTCCACCTCCTAAAGAAAAACAAGAAGCAAAATTCGTTTGATTTGGACCTCTAAACTCTCTAATAGGACTTGCATCAATTGTTTTCAATTCATCAATATTTTCACATTGTGAAGTAGAATGAAACTGTGTACCAAAATCGAATTGAGTGATTCTTGTATAATTACCGTATATATTTCTTTCTTCTGCATTTGGTATAGACTCTCTTTCTCCAGCATTAACCATCTGATTAATATTGTTCATTGCATTTTCTTCATCTCCAATTATAATTTTTTTGGTCATAACAATTAGCTCCGTAATGATATATCCCGCAAATATATCAAAATTCTCATAAATTTGATCAATATCATTGTCATCAATTACATCCATACATGCCCAACAAATTGACCCCTGGTTGTTTACTGGGCACTTATATATCATCCTAATAAGCCTTTTATTCGCATGTAAATTCAATTTAACTGCCATCTTATGATGAATAAATTCAACAAATGTCGGTTTGCTCCTAATTTTCAATCTCCTTGATCTAACTGACTGACTCGAAGTGTCATATTGAAATCCAGTATGTCGAACCCTGATTGTCCTCCGGTGTGAATTATAAAATTAACTAGGATTGATATTTTTTTCTACATTATTTTTACATATATCATCATTTAAGTACTAATTCACTATTTTGTCATAAACCTCACATTCTAAAAAAAATTAATTTAAATTACACATAAATTCTTAAAATTTTGCTAGCCCCACTTCAAAATTAATAATTAAACTATTATCATTTATTATTTTTTTTATCTTTCTATACAATAATTTTTTCATACATCTTAACATTATACATCTAATTTCTTAATATATGCAAATTTCTTACACCAATTATTTTAAAAGTTATTTTAAATTTCATTTCAATATCCTTACCATGTAAATCAAATTACACATTACCAATTTCATAAAAAACACATGCAACTACAATTTTTTTTTACTTTATCAACACTTGCTTATATTTAATAATTATTTATTCTTTTCTTAGCATATAATCTTTTCACACCAATTAAATAGACTACAGAATATAATAAAAAATTAAGCAATAAAATAGATACGCTATTAAGAAAATTAATAATTTTTACATATAAACTAAACAAAATTTTCTACATCCAAAATTAAAAATTACCTTTATTGTAATCAGATATACTTCAAGATAATAATCACCTACAAATAAAATATAAAATTAATGTGAATAATAATAATAATAATAATAATAATAATAATAATAATAATAATATAATTTTTACTTAATGTAACAAAAATTTTATTGCATAATATCAAATTAAATTACCTTTCTTTTTTATATAATATAGCAATATCGGGTACAAATTTAAAGTAATTAAGAGTATAAATTTGTATAAAAAGAAACAAAATTTCAAAAAAAGTGCTGCAAAATAGAGTGAAAGAATTTGAGAACAAGAACCAAACGATTAGAATGACAAAATGAGAAGTAGACATTAAAATTTAAAGGGTTGTTGACAGTGGTCAGAAATCGGCACAAGGAATTGCCCATGTGGGACAAACAAGTGCTGGATATTGATGTTGGTGGCAGTCGGATTTCAGCATCATAGCATCAAGGGCAGGCCCTAGCATGCCGAATTTCGGCTCTTCTTTGTGCCAGATTTTGGCATCCTGCCAGTCAAACGATGCTGGATCCTGCAAGTCCAATTCCGGCATACAGTACATCCGATTTCCATCACACTAGATTTCTAATTTCTTTTACTATAGCCCTAGATTTCGAAATTTTGTTAAAAGTAACCCTATTTTAAAAAAAATTCCAAAATTTTCAATATATAATACCTGTTTTTAAGAGAGAAAAAAAAAAAGGAATACTCGAATTCAAAATTTTTTAATGTATTAAATTCAAATTTTATCACTCAAATGTACTACGCTTGAAAAAGAAAATATATTTATATTATCAAACTTTGTTATCGATCTGAACGTCCACTAACTGATAATAAGTCATTTTTCAACTATTTATTATTATTATTATTAAGAAAGTATCAAAACAATATAAAAACATCGATGAAATTATTCGCGAATGATAAACTGAAAGAAAACAAGACTTCTCGTCGCATACCTAAACAACAAATCCTATTCTGATAGCATTACATTACAACCCATAATCTACCGATAAACAATAATTATTTTCTTATAGGCAAAAAAAAAAAAAGCATTTATAAGTCTCCAAGTTTCTTAAACACTTATTTTGTAATATTAAATTCTTAATTTTTTACTTTTTTATATATTAAACTCTCAATAAATGAAAATTGTGAAATTGAATAATACATTCTGTTTCTCGCGCTTTTTATATATGCACCTCAACTTCAATTTGGTGTGTCGCCATCAATACACTTGTCAATTTGTGATCGAAATACTAATATAGAATTGTGATTAACTTAAAATTGACTAAAAAACAGAAGGACACATCAAATTGAATTGCAGATGCTAATACTAAAAGCGTGCTAAACGGAACATATAATTCAATCTCATATTTTCCGTCTACTATATGGGTTTAATATGTGATAAAATAAAGTTTAGAAATTCAATGTCATGAAATAAATGTTCAAGGGTTTAACATCAAAAGTTCAGGATTAATTTTGCCCGCACTTATATTAATTAGGAAAAAGGGTAAATTTGCCCCTAAATTATATAAAGTAAGACAAATTTGCTCTTGAACTATTTCTTGGTTCAAAACAAACTCCTATCTGTATCAACATGGTTAACATTTGCATAGCTTATATTTACTCCATTTACTAAACAACTAGTTCATATTTGCCTTCATTTTCATTTTGGATTGAAAAATTGTCTACATTTTTTTCTTGCCATATATAAATAAAGAGAAATATGGGCTATTTAAAGGTAAATTTCAACCATAATGGGAGAAATTTTAATTAACTATTACACTTAATTAATCGAAAATTCAAGATTTGCCTAATTATTAGAAACCAAATGCATAATGAATACTTTCATTCAAAATTTTAAAAGAGAAAATGATAATCAATCTTGAGAAAACTCAATACGGATGCCACCAATGCTAACAAGACCCTTACCATACCTAGGCACCAAAGTTATAACCAAACTGTCATCTTCTTCAGCACCTAAATCCTCCAACAAATCACTAATCCCTAATCTCAAACCAGTCTTCATTTTCTTTCTATGCTTATGCTTATGCTTATGAGGCACATTCACAAAGCTTCCAGCAAACTCGCTCGACTCAGGTCCACCCGGCGAGTCATGCTCATCATTAACATACACATCAAACTTCACAATTGCGTCTCTCTCCAACTCAATCTCATGTATTACCAACACTTCCTCTTCCTCTTCTTTCTCCTTCTTGCTTCTCGACTTCCTCGGCCGTAAAACCAGGCGGCTTATTACCTTATCCAGCACCAACGGGAATGAACTTATTGGTGTCAAATTCTTTGCTTCAACTGCTGCTTCTGCTGCTGCTACTTGACCATGGTTACGGTGCAAAAGCTTGCTCACTTTCTTGAACAGTTTTCTTGGTTTCGGCTTCGATTTGAGCCAAGGAATATCAACATCTTGATAAACATATCCAAGTCTTTTAGTATCAATACAATCACGAACTTTAACTCGAACAAGATTTGCATTCTCATCATAGAAAGCCAAGCTCGACTCGAGCCAATCCGGGTCAGAGAATTCGGTCCTTTTGCCTCCTAAACTTTTCCATATCGTCCACATTCGATCAACATTAGAATGATGACAAAAAAATACTGGATCTCTCCCAGCCGAGTAGAAATTCCCCATGTCTTCAAGGTTTGGCTGTGTGTTATCTCCGGTCCATAAATGAACCGGACCGTGTGGGATATTCTCAATCGAACCAGCACCCGGGTCTGATTCATCACCTTCACGGTATGCACTTCCAAAGAAAAGCCTAGCAGTCTTGCCATTAGACACCATTTGTCTATACATGATAGTAAGATTGCTCGAAACCCGATTTGGGTTCGATTCGGTTGACTCGGTTCCACTATAATCAAGATCAAGAATAGTAGGTGGCTGGTGACCATTGTTTCTGTTTTGATCATAAAGTGGTGATTTAGGGTTAGCATAGATAGCCGGCAAATACATTCCATCCACATTCGATCAACATTAGAATGATGACAAAAAAATACTGGATCTCTCCCAGCCGAGTAGAAATTCCCCATGTCTTCAAGGTTTGGCTGTGTGTTATCTCCGGTCCATAAATGAACCGGACCGTGTGGGATATTCTCAATCGAACCAGCACCCGGGTCTGATTCATCACCTTCACGGTATGCACTTCCAAAGAAAAGCCTAGCAGTCTTGCCATTAGACACCATTTGTCTATACATGATAGTAAGATTGCTCGAAACCCGATTTGGGTTCGATTCGGTTGACTCGGTTCCACTATAATCAAGATCAATAATAATTTTTTTAATATCAAAGAATATGAAACATATACAATTAGTTCTTCTTCTTCTCCTTCTTTTTCCTTAATTAAAGTGAAAGGGGGTCTGTATAAGGTCAGGATCAGACCGACGTTTCTCTATTAGAAGTTTTCGGATAAGAATCTTAATAACTGGAAAATATAATTTAAGGATTTGTTTTACCAAATCCATTGCTTAGTCTAATGTTTTTTTATGTCAGAAAGAAAAGTCTGTTTAATCAATTTCTCCAATTAAATTGACAACATAACGACTAACACTATGGGTTGCTTTATTTTTTTAACCTTATTATTCAAATTAATTATAAACAGAATAAACAGAAAAATCACATAATTTCACGTCATTAACTAAATATTGACATTTCTCAAACTGGCTGTTCAAGTCAATTTGCATTTTTTCTTCGTTTTCCTGTTTTGATTTTTCAAGAACAAATATCAAAGATTTTTATTTTTTCTTTTACGAAATGCTGATAGCAAGCATTATAAGTTAGGTTTCAAATACAGCAACAGCTAACTTATTGGATTTTATTTTCTTATACTCTGTGCAATTTACAGTTAATGGTATAATGACATTTGGGAATTTGTAAGTGTCCATATACCAATATACCATTAAATTAATGTACTATGCACTAAATTCAGCGAAAAAATTTACTTTTTTAATAATAATAATAATAAGGCTCAACAGGCTTTGAATAATATATATATATATATATATATATATTTTAAGTTACCTCACTTTTTTTACTTCCTAGGGGCTAGGATGACAATTTCTGGCCTCACTTTGCTCTTTTCTTAATTATACTTTTCAATTTATTTAGCAATGAACTATTAAACATATGAATATCTGAAAATCATTTCTGTAAAACAAAACTCTGATGTTGAGTATTCTATTTTACTTCGAAAATTGAATGCAGAAACTTGAATTTAAGATTTGCGTTGGTCTCACCCTTCACAGTTTTCTCATTTATTATTATTATTATTATTATTATTATTATTATTATTATTATTATTATTATTATTATTATTATTATTATTATTATTATTATTTTATTTATTAAAAAAACAGTACTATTATTATTGTTAGTCAAAAATATTGAGCCCTCTATATTGAAAATTAACAAAGAAAATTTTAACTAACGTACGTAATTACGATTGATTATCAAATTTCAATTATTTATGCAAAATTCAAAGCTAAGAGCATGCATTCTCAATATTGGACTCATTCTTATCCACTAAAATAATTTTTTGGAGAGTACAATATATATATATATATATATATTTATTTATTTTATATTTGCTGTAAGTAAAATGATTTATATTTATTTTTGCCATTAAATAAGAGTAAATATGAAATAATTTGATAAATAGTAAGATAATTTTGAAAAGGAAAAAATTTAGGGCAAATTAAATACAAAAACTTAAAATTCAAGATCTGCCCTAATTCACTCTTCACAATCACAATTACTCATTTATTATCATTGTTGCTATTGTTGTTTTTCTAGGTTATAAATTGAGCCCTAAAAACTCAAAATTAACACAGAAAATTTTAGCTACAAGATGTTTCAGGTTGAAAATAGGTAATGAGGATCGATTTTCAAATTTAATAGAAAATGATTTATGCTTTCAATGATTAGAGCCACATACACTTTCATCTAACATTCTGAATGGACTCATTCCTATTTCATTACTTCTTGAGTTCGAATTTGAGTGTTGTAAATGGAAGCTGAAAGACTTTACATTATAGTGAATTGATAAACTGGATTGGTCGGAATTTGTGGACTTTCGTATACCTGTAGTTTGAAAAAAAAAATGGTATGGAAATTTCGATTTTGAAAAGACCAAACAGATGATAAATCATGTAATGTAACTATATTAGGAATACCTTGAATGACACAAGGGTCTCACAAACTCTCATAACTATATTGGAATCCAAGCCTTATGTATTAAATTGAGCCTAATGCCGAATTTGTTCTTAGAGCTAGGTCAGCATCTGGAGTATGGGCCCTGTTCTATTTGGACCAAATTAGGCCTAGAGTGGAATTAGCCCAATGTTAGTGTAGAGAAAATAAAAAAGAGGTTTTTTCATAAATGCCACAAAAAAAAAAAAAACACATTTCATATTTGCACCTTTCTATTTTTTATTTTCTTAAATACCAATTTTTAAATTTTTTATTTTATAATTACCATTTTCTAAATTTTCAGTTTCAAAAATGCCCTACCCTTGTTTTGACACGCTTTTTTCCTTTTGTTTGTCATTTGATACTTTTTAATCAGTATATTCATATCAATGATAATACCATCAAGAACTACCACAGTCAAGGCACCAAAAAATGGAAAATTAAGGGCGACTTAAGCATATTCCACACTGCTGATAACTAATTATTATTTACTTCAGAACCTGATAGATTTTTTGGAGGCGCAATTGTAAAATTAATGAAAAAAATAAAATAAAAAATAAAAAATTCAGAAGATATCAGTTCAGCATTTAAAGCCTCAACAATTTGAAATCAAAAACAGGCTTTGATTCTGGAAATTGTCAATAAATTATTTAAGTTTAATTGAAAGACATAAAAACTAAAAAGGCATCAATCAGTATTAATCACGATTATTCTTTTACGAACATACAAAGTACTAGTTTGTTGGCAATTGTCAATTTTTTCTTTTATTCTTCTTCAATATTGTAACATGATTTTAAAGAAATGCTTGAAAATTTGAATTGTTGCATGACCAGAGTTGAGAAATCAAGTTAAGTAGAATTTATGCCCACTATGCTTATATATTCATATTTTAATAATTAATAATTACAAGAAATCATCAAGGTCTAAACCCTGTGAAATTCCAAACTTCAACAAGCTACTGCAGTATTTAGAGCCATTAAATAATGTACTAAATTTTGATCATGTTCCCCAAGCACTTGTTCTTTTAAGAGCTGATAATAATGGAGTTGCTGCACCACATTGCTACAAAAAGAAAATAAGAAAAAAAATTGCTTGTTTATCAGATAACACAAAATACTGCAAAAAAAATAAATAAAAGCAACCGTTAACCAGGAACAAAAGGAATGGGAATACTGAGAAATCGGAAGCAGTTATAGTAACAGAAATATAATCCACCACTCAACTAAGCTACATTACATGTTAGACACATTAACAAGGAGAAGATAATTTAGCACCACTTAATTTTACGATACAAAATAATTAATTCACGATCAGCTTTGGAAACGAATTAGATTTTAATTAATTGTTAGTAAAAAAAAGAATAGAACGGAAAGAGATGGAATCGATAAGTATACTAGAAGTACTTGTAGGAAGTAGCGGGAGGAGAATGCCACTGCTGGGAATGGGAACGTCAACATCGCCATTAGTATCATCTGATGAAATGAAAAAAGTAATGTACTCCGACGAAAATCCAACTAACGTAATGTATTCCGCTGACATTAACGGTTCTAATGAAGAAAAATAATAGTGAGAGTGTACAGTTAGCGACTTAAGCCGTCGAATTGGAAGGCAAAGATGGTAAAAGCAAGGTCGCGAGTGGGATTTGAGAGAGAAGAAATTCGGGGCAGATTGGATTAAATAGCTGCAATTTCAGCGTGTTCAACATCTTTGGTCCTTGAAATCTCCTTCGAGTAGAGCAGAAAAGTGAGAAGGAACAGATTTAGAAAAAAGGTAGTCATGAAATATATAAATGAAATTGAGTATTTATAATAGTTAAAAATACAATTATGAAAGTGTAAAAAAATGTAGAGCAATTTTGAAAACAAAAATTAAAAAGAGGGTATTTTACGTAATTTCCTCAATAAAAAAAAAAACTAAAGCAACAAATGAGACATTTTAGCATTAAAATTAGTTTAAAATAACGAGAAATTTCATATTCGAGCCCTAATCCCCTATATATATAAAAGAAAAAACAAAAACAAGTTACAGATTAATTGAACGCCAAATTAATTAAAATAAATGCATTTGTTCAGTAATTACCGACAAATTTTTAAAATAAATCGTATAAATTGTTTTGACTAAAAGGTATATGGTTACTATTTCATTTCTAGAACTTTATTTCATTAATTAGGTTATAATTAAAATAAATTTGAAATTAAACATATATTTAATTTGTATAATGAAAAAAAAAATTATTATCCTTATAATATTTAGGACAAAAAAGGAAGACTTTGATTTTTATAAAGAGTTGTATAATGAAAATCTGCCTATCAGGCCATCCCTCTCTTTTAACTCCTTTAGCAAACTCTCATCCTTGTCTGCCCATTTTCTGGAGTTCCTTGTGACCCTCGAGGAGATTAAAGCTACAGTTTGGAGCTGTGATAGCACAAAAGCTCCAGGTCCTGATGATTTTAGCGTTGCTTTTAGCAAAATAGCCTGGGATATTATAGGGATGGACATTATCCCAAAAATTGAGGGAGCATCTCACCTTAAAGATTTCTATCCTATTAGTTTAATCGATAGTTTATATAAGATAATTGCTAAACTACTGGCGAACAAACTAAGAAAAGTGATTGGTGAGGTTATTTCGTTGGAACAATGTGCATTCATCAAAGGAAGGCAAATTTTGGATGGAGTTCTAAGTGCAAATGAGGTTATTCACTCACTAAAGGCAAATAATCAACTGGAACTACCTGGATCCAATTATAGAGCAAATGAATTTTGGCATCAAATAAAGATTTTGGATTAAACAATGTATCAATATAGCTAAGGTTTCCATCTTAGTTAACAGTTTTCTTTCTCCAAAAATTAAGATGTTGTGTGGGCTGAGACAAAGGGATCCTCTTTGCCCCTTTTCTTTTCATCATTGCGGCTGAATGGCTATCGGTGCTCATAAAAAAAGTTATTGATACCAAAATTCTTAAGGGCATTAACCCCATTTGCAACAGTAAAGGAGCGCTCCCCTTATCACATATTCAGTATGTAGATGATACCATCATATATATTTCTTGACCCAAATCCATACTACATTTTCCAATTAAAAAGGGTGCTTAAAGTATTCACGGTCATTTTTGGGCTCGCGATTAATTTCCACAAAAGCTTCCTGATTGGAATTAATGTGAGTTAAGATTAGGTGCAAACTTGTGCAAATTTGATTAGGTGCAAAGTCCAACAATTGCCATATTCTTATTTGGGTCTTCCATTAGGCGTTAATCCAAGGAAGAAGGATACTTGGATGCCAATTATACAATGTTTTCAACGGAAGCTTAGTGGGTGGAAGGGAAAATGTTTATCTTTTGCAGGTCGCCTAACTCTCATTAAGGCTACTTTGATGAGTTTGCCTATCTACTTTATGTCTCTTTTTAAAATACCTGTTGGTATCACTAGAAAGTTGAACTCCATCATGAGGAATTTTTTCTGGTGTGGATCTAAAAATAAAAAGGCATTTTGTAGAGTTAACTGGAGTCTAATTGTAAAGCCAAAATTTCAAGGTGGGTTTGGAGTAGGCTCCCTGGTGTACAGGAATTAAAGCTTATTTTTCAAATGGATTTGAGGGTTAAATCCTTTCAGCAATTCCTTACGGCAAAAATTCATCTTTAGCAAGTATAAGTTTAATAAATGTTGGATCCCAGTTGTGACCTCCAATCATAATACTTCGATCATTTGGAAAGAAATTGACAAGGTTAGAAGCTCCCCGCTTTTGCAAACAGTTTAATAATAGATGTTGGTAATGGAAGTTCTTGTTTATTTAGGCATGACAGATGGATAGAGGATAAGCCTTTAAAAGAGAGATTTGCTCTTTTTTCAACATCTCACTCCTCAAGGATGCTTTCATCTCGAATTGTGGATATTGATACAGAGGTTCTTAGTATTGGCAGCTTAAAAGGAGAAGGAATCTACTTGTTTGGGAATCAATCCTTCTAAAGGAGCTAATGGTGCTCCTTAATTCCTTCCCTCTCTCATCTGGTCATCCTGATTGTAAGATCTAGATCCATGACTCGCAAGGAATTTTCTCAGTGAAATCTACTTGCGAATTTTTATGAAAGTCCTCTTCTTCTTATGACAACTTAGAGCACTACTCATGGATACTTTGAAAGAACTTGGCTCTACCAAAAATAGAAATTTTTCTTTAGATGTGCATCAAAAATAAGACAAATACATAGGGTTTTTTTAACTAATAGAGGCATTATTCCCTCTAGTGAGTCCTTCTATCCTTTTTGCAACCTTGCATCTAAAATAATTTATCACCTCTTGGTTACTTGTAAAGTTTCTTCTGAATTATGGTGATCTATTCTCAGGTGGTGGGGTTATGATTTCTGCATTCCGAGTAGTTTCACAGATCTAATCTCTCAATGGTTGTGCCACGCTGGCAGTGGGGTTTGGAGAAAAGTATGGAGCATCCTATTTTTGGCTTGCATCTGGATATTTTGGCCAGAAAGGAATGTGTGGGTTTTCTCTGGCAAATCATTGGATGGCTCTTCATTATTTCATCTTGTTGGGTTCAAAATAGTAAATAAAAATTCATAGCGAAAAATAGAAACCCACCACGGATCCAAGCAATCCAATTAATTTAATAGAAAGAGAAGTGTAACGATTACCAACCTCTCAAAACACAGATAAATCGAATATATATATATATATATATATATATCTCTTAAGTGACAGCTGCCACTCACCCTTTATACTTAGTTAGGGTTTAATATATATATATATATATATATATATATATATATATATATATATATATATATATATATATATATATATATATATATATATATATATAGTTGACATAACCCTAATTTAGAGAGACAAAACTTTAAGCACACTTTTCTTATTAAAATAAGAAATACTTTATTTCTTATTTAAAATAAAAATAATAATATTAATCTTAAATATTATTATTATTTGTTTATTTCAAATTTTAATTTATCACAAAATAAAATTCGAAATGTCCGAATTAACTCTTAGTCTATTCATCATATTTTATGTGTGCAACCCAATAGGTTCATATTATATTAGCAGTGGGCTCAATCTCATCATGGGCCCACAAGTCATAAGCGGCTTTTAGCAAGACATTATGACTATCTAAATAATACGAATATCGATAATTCGATTTTAACCTAATAAAACATGTCATCATCCCTTTGTCACACGATATCTTGTTTGAACATAAGTCATAGTCCATCTAAAACTTATATAGTCCAAAAATATAATTTTTCGATCACTAAGTAGACTTATAATATCAAATAATATTGATTTCTCCATCAATTCATTTGAGCATGGCCATACATTTTTCAGTCCTACTTATTGAGGGGTATAATAGATACCTCTCTTATTAAACAGGAACAAATTCCTTCTTAATTATTCACTATCCTCTGCATGATTCTCATTATATTCAATTATAATATTTATAATTATCCTATTAAAGATAATATTTGATTATGTCAAAATATAATGTTCGTCATGTAATATATTATGATAATCTTAGGTCTAAGGATCAATAATATAACTATTATGAGATCACTAGTGACATTAACCCGTGTAGTATCTCATTGTAGGTCTATTCAGTATTTTGTTATCTAACAAGTACTTATAAATTTAATTCATATCACTATATATAATCATCCCATGATTATCAATCAAACTTATACTAGTCTTTATTTATCATTATTCATTTAATGATAAATGACTAAGGATAGTCAAAATAACATTAGATTGTTATTTAAAAATATTATTATAACATAACATGCCAATAATATAATAATATGAAGAAAATCCAATTTTATAAAATGAAATATAACATTACATAAAGGGCCTAATGTTTGACTTAGGGTATAACCACTAACACACCTTTGTTTGGCACACTCTGCCTATTGGATAAAGGCACACAAGGATCAAAGCTTCTTAATAGGACAAGATTTTTTAAGCCTTCGATGGCATTAAAAAAATATTGAAGCCTCTCAAATTCAAAACCAAGTTGGCTTGGTCCCCTTCTGCTCTTGGCTATTTGAAGTGGAATACAAATCTCTCTTCATTTGGTAACCTGGGCCCAGCAAGGATTAGAGGTGTTCTTAGAGACTCATCTAGCTCGATTATATGTTTGTTCTCCTATAATGTTGGTAGAATGAATTCTATAGTAGTCAAAGTTCTTGCAATTCATAAAGCGCTTATGATCTCTATTGATTTTCTTATTCAATAGATGATATGAGCCTAAATAGCTCATATTTAATCCATTTTTTACTACCAAAATAATATTTAGTTGTATTAAATTATGTTAGAATTAGGTGTGTTTAATGTATTTTGTCAAGTTTTGTTTATATAGGATAAAAAGGAGAAAAATGTGAAGAAGGAGTAAAAATAAGTCAAGAAACTCCGTGTCCTGTCGCGAGCGCGACAGAGAGACTTTGGGTAGTTATATTTTTAAAAGGCACTTCAACGGGACACCACTCTTCACCAAATGATGTATACTTCTAGAGGGATACTTGAAGAGTTATGTTGCTATGAAAGGTGCTTGAAGGGTCACAATGCTTGGCAAGGAAGTTATAAATATAAATGGTGGTTATGCAATTCAAATTTCAAATCAAATTTGAAAGAGGCATGACTTTTCACCAAGGGTTGCATACCTGTGGAGAGGCACTTAAAGGGACTTAATGTTTGGAAATCTATAAATACCCTAGAAGTTATAATCAATAAGGAATCTATCATTTTATTTTTCTTATTTGAAAGTTTAATTAGAGAAAATAGTTGTAGGTTTTAATTTTAGTTTTATGGCTTGAAGAGAAGGCAAATACAATGAAGAAGACTACACTTGGTGAAAGGAAGAATGGTTGAGAGATCCCTTCTTTTATTTCTAATCTTTTTTTTCTTCTTTGTAACTATTATGAATTCTTTTATGAACTTGAATGTTGTTAATCATATTTATTCATTTCTGTTTCATTTATCTTTATATGTAGTATTTGCTATTAAAACTTTATTAGTATCATTATAAGTTAAGGAAGACGACCTTCAATGTGCAATTTCTTCTCTGAAAATCAATAAAATGGTCATAAATAAGGGAGTTAGCGAGAGCAACGTCTTATTGAAAGTTAATAGAAAATTCATTATCAAAGCATAGTTTGAGAGATCACATGTGGAGATAGTTGTTATAAGTTGGTTTTTATTCTTTGAATGTGTGTTTATGTAATTCTTGTCTAAATACGAGAGCTGCGATTTAGAACCATAAATGCATGTTTAAAGCATAATCTAGTCTAGATGCAAGAGCTGCGACATAGAACATTATTCCAACTTGGCTTGCATGATAAAGATTGAATTATAAATAAGAGAAAAATATCAAATTTCATATTTATATATATATTATATTCATCACATTCATAAGTTTTCTCTGATCATCATTAAAGTAGAATAATATTTAATTTAGTGTAGTGTAGTGTTAATAATAGTTTTAACTTGCAAATTAATGAGCATTGTAAACAAGATTAAAATCAAGTAGTAATAGTGTACAATATTAATCAACATTTCTCGTGGGATCGATATCTGAAGTACTATAATCGGTACACTGTATACTTACGGTATTTAAGCTTTTAGAAAAAGAATATCAATAAAGCAAACCTATCATCTTTAAACTAGATTCCTCGACAGTCATTGGTTGGTTGAATAATATTGTTGACTCTAGACCTTGGAAGTTGGGCAGTGCCTTTAATGGTATTAGTAATTGTATTGCTAGATTCAACAAGATTAATTTTATTCATCAACGGAAGGAATCTAATCATTTTGTAGATGGACTGGCCAAATAAGGAGCGCATCGTTCCACTGATCTTATTGCTTGGCTTAATTTTGGGGAGAAAGAAGATAAGTTGAGGAGTAAATTTGTTAATATGGCATTTGAAGGGTCAATTAAAAATAAAGGAAAGAAATGAGGAGTTGATTTAAGAGAAGCATAAAGGGGAGTGGTCAATGTGCAACATGCAAAATTATGAGAAAACTATTTGTGACATGCAATTTTGTGAAGGACCAACAAAGGAATTTTTTTCTTCTATTATAAAAGCTGAAAATGAGAGTGGATAGAGAGAGGGACGACATTCTTAGTGGAAAATTCAGAATTTCTTTCGTTATCATTCACTCTTCAATTGTTTAATTGCTCTAAGAATTCTTGAAGAAAACCTCTTGCATATTGCTTATTCAAGAACAATTGGGTGTAAAACATTAAGGTAATAGTTTTAAAATTTGGTTTTCATTATCATCATCTTCTTCTTCTTATTTTGTTGAGTGTTGATTGAGTAAAATGTTGGAAATTTATGTTTAAAGAATGAATTGTTGTTAAAAGAGAAGAAGAAGGTAGTAAGAACAAAGGGAAAGGAATTGTAAAAGATTGAAGGCTAGAGGGGGATTCGACCAAGGTATGGGATTAGGATTCTCATACTTATATGTAGATAATTGTAGTAGAAATATAATTTTAATGTCTTGTAGTATGAACAATTAAAAAGAGAAATAAGTTTTAAGAAGTGTTACTAAAAGAGAAGACATGAAGCATTATGAACTAATGGAAAATACATTGAATTTTTAGTTATGTTAAATATGTGCCTATATGAAAATACATTGAATTATATATGGCATGTAATATGATTTTTATAGGTCTATATATGTAATCTTGTATATACATAAGTAAAGATTAATGTTAATAATATAAAATATTTATACATGATTAAACTTATGTACATGCTTGATATATGCAATTATTCTTACATGCATATTTGTACTCTAATGATAGAATAAATTTCTATTTAAACATGCACTTAGACTATGAAATAATACATGCTTTAGTATGACCCTGTTCACATGTGGTGCTCGAATGATAACATGTTAAAGTACATAATTACGATGATATATGTTTAATTTTTTATCGTATTGTTATATGACTATATACATGTGTATATATACACTAGGGATTGTGTATATTTTTACATGATCACATACATATGATGAGCTATATAGTAAAGTTTTAAGAATAAGACATATTTTATGATGAGCAATTGAACAAGTATGATACATTACTTGATTGACATAGCATGATTATGCTAATATGTAAAATCTAATGATAGCATGTTAAAAAGTATTTGAATCATTATATGAACTTTGCATACATAATTATGCCATAGCAACAAAATATCTATCCTATGATTATGCATGTGCCAACAATACTCACCCCCAAATTATAGTCACACTCATTCAAAGTATAAGGTACTTATCTAAGACATTAAAGTACACTCACCCGAGGCATGAAATATGATTTAACGAAATCTTAGTTTCACTATTTCAATGAAGACATAAACCAAGTTTCTATATATGTTTGGTGTTATAATACTTTGATATGTTAATTTATATAGTCTCATTAATTTGATCATAAGAAGTATATTGGCATAGGATAGTTCTTGAAGTAACTGAATTGTAATAATACATAATTGATATTAAAGCCTCTACAGCTACCTCACCTGAATATTGTTGTCTATGCTATGACATGGGTTGAAATAAATGTAATCATGTGCTTAACTCTTATTATATCATGAGTTTATCTACAACTATAAATTTAATGTATTTGCAAGTGTCTATTAACTGCAAAGAAACATTTGTAAAGCTAATAAAGGGATTGGCAAGGTATATCCTTGAATATTAATATAGAACAAATGCCATACAAATATTAGTAATATGAATCCATTAATGAAGCTCAAACATAAAGTTAGAACATTATAAGTAAAAGTTAGGTTCTTAAATTAGTTGAGCTTAAAATGAATTGCCTTGAAACGGTTTTGAAATTAATTGAATGAAAATAATATTTAATCGTTGTTTAAATTTTCCTTTGATAGGAATAAATCTTTTTTGAGTTCTAACATTCAGGTTTGGTTGAATAAACTCTTATAACAGTAAATGATTGTATTTGTTATTTAATTAATGCAACATTTGTGGCAATCAAAGTATATAAAAAGGTCACAAATAAACTCATCTAGTTTTCATAATTGTTATAATATGTGATGGATAATTCTACACCCTTGAATATTATTAAACCAAAATAATAATTTAATTATAATCTTATAAAATTTATACCATATAATTTACACATTTATCACATAATTAATTACAACTTAATAACATTTATGCTTCAATCAATATCTTAACTATATTTTATCCCAATTATGCACACTATATACTATAATATCAATTGACTATTGTATACTCTATCACATAAGACCATGAATTTATTAGATCTTAACCACTAATAATTCATCTAATAATGTTTAATTAGACTATAATAACATGTAATTGCCCTTGAATTTTACTAGGGCCTATTTTGGATCCTTACAAATTATAATCTTGACATTTAGCAATCAAAATCTTTGTGATTGATTTTCAGCTTAGTCGTGGGATTTGGATGTTGATACTCCTTCTGTTCAACCTGAACAATTCTACTGCTTGATTTGTTTTATCTCTATCCTTTGTTGTGTTTACATTTTCCTATCCCTGCCGGTGTCAACGCTTCTAGGCTATGCTTATGTGATTCATGTGAGTCAGTGGGTGTCTGTTGCTTAGTTTGGTTAGCTGGTGTCAGAGGTACTGATAATTATTGCCTGATTTATAAAATTGGAGATGCTCTATTGATCCTCTGTTTTGGCAGCTTGAGATTCATTTTGATTATTTTAGGCTTCCATTTTGTTATTCGTGGCTCTTGACTTCGGACTCTAGTTAGACTCCTCTATTTTTTAGGAGCTACAGCTGTTGCTTTTGGGTGGTTGTTGAAGTTTTATTCTTAGGAAGAGGTTCTGTTGTAATTTGATTAGGATCAAGTTCTACCGTTGGGTTTGTGCTGCTGTTGTTTTTGTGGGTTGATAGGTATTTTGAGATGCAGCTGGCCCTGTTTTATTCTACTGAAGGTCTTGTATCATGTTTCTCTATTGCTGGGGTAGCTTGTTTTAGCTCCCAGTTTTCAATTATTAATAAGACTTCAACTTATTAAAAAAACATAAATATCGATTTCAACAAAGATTTGAGATGCTTAATTCTATGAATGTATATGAAGCTATTTGAGGATTTTTTTTATACACTACAAGAAAATCTGAATATAGCAACGGAAAAATAGCAACGGAATTGATTCCGTTGCTAATTTAGCAACGGAATTTGATTTCCGTTGCTAATTAGCAACGGAATTTCAATTCCGTTGCTAAATTTGGTTGAATTTTTTATTGTTAGCAACGGAATGAAAATGGTGGTATTCCGTTGCTAAAAAAAGAGGGAAATTTTAGCGCCAAAAAATAACCACGAAAAATAGCAACGAAAATCTATGACCGTTGCTAAATATGGCGGCATTAGATGGCGGAAAAATTTTGGGACGAAATTTAGCAACGGAATATTAATTTCGTTGCTATTTTGCAACGGAATTTAATATTTAGCAACCGAATTAATTTTCCGTTGCTATTTAGCAACCGAATTAACATTCCGTTGGTATTGTGGTTCCAAAGAGGTGAAAATATTTTGGTCCAAAAATAGCAACGGTTTAGCAACGAAAAATGTATTCCGTTGCTATTTAGCAACCGAATTAATTTTCCGTTGCTATTTAGCAACCGAATTAACATTCCGTTGGTATTGTGGTCCCAAAGAGGTGAAAATATTTTGGTCCAAAAATAGCAACGGAAACTAAATTCCGTTGCTAAAATAGCAACGGAAAATGTATTCCGTTGCTATTTAGCAACCGAATTACAATTCCGTTGCTATTTAGCAACCGAATTACAATTCCATTGGTATTTTGGTCCTAAAGAAATGAAAAAATTTGGGTCCAAAAATAGCAACGAAATTTGAATTTCGTTGGTATTTCCGTTGCTAAAATTGCAACCGAATTAAATTTTCGTTGGTAATTTGCTATTTGCCCTAGGTATAAAAGGCCTCTTATTTCTCTGTCTTCATTTTGTCTCTCCCTCGCTCTCTCCCATCTGCCTCGCTCTCTCCCTCAACCTCGCTCTCTCCCATCTGCCTCGCTCTCTCCTTCTGCCATGAAGTACATCGAGCGTGGCCATAAGGTTCCCGTTCTTGTTATATCTAATATTTTGTGTCTAATGTTATATATTTTTTAGTCCAGAATTCCGATGCATGGAGAATAAAATAACTATCTTTTAGTGGAAGTTGGGGAATTTTTGTTTTTCATTTTTCTTGTGGAGAATTTGTCAATTTTGTTAATTTACTCGCTTCTTTTTTTTCCCCTTCTAATTTGGGTTTAGATTGATGCGAATGTGGCCACGGAGATCATAAATCACAGATCGCTTCGCCATCCAAACATAATTCACTTCAAGGAGGTTGGTTCTTGAGAATCTTGTTTTTTTTCAGCTATTGTTTTAGAAATCCGAACATAAGTTCCTCTACCTTATGATCAAATTACTGGTCAAATTACTATTATGTTTTTATTTTTATTTTTATTAGATATAGATAAATGGATGCCCTCATACAAATTTGGTTATGTTAAATTTTGTTTGTCGGGGACAATGTATGTATGTATTCCCATTAATTTACAAATTATACAAATTGCTATCAAGCATAGGATAAAATAATAAATTCAAGACATTATCACATATACCATCAATTATTATAATTTTTTATGGGGTAAAAACCAAGAAAATAAGATAAAATTGAGAGACTAACACGTAGAATCAATTCTTAACTAATTTTGTATATGTGGCAGCTTTCAACTTAACCAGCCAGTGGCTTTCGGAGGTGAGAGAACATGTTCCGAAGATGAATCAAGTCACCGGTGAATGTGAGATTGCTCCTTATTTAAGTAGCTTTTAGTAATTTGACCAGTTAGTTTGAGATGGTTAAACGTTAGTTCCGAAGATGAATCAAGTCACCGATGAAGGTGAGATTTCTATTTTTTTAGAAATGGCAATGTGCACCCAGTTTTTCATGTGTAAAACTGTCAGGGATGAAATGCTGCTCTTTTTTTCTTTCATGGATTGTTAGAACTAGAAAATATGCTGATTACTTTTAGAATTCATGTGCACATTTGCTGCTAGTAAGTGTGGGGCAACAAAATCTATGTTAAAATGAATGTGGTTGTAAGCAGAAGGCGAAGAAGCTTTTACAGAGGATTGAAGGTGCTTACTTTCTTCCCATTTTGGTTTCTTCTTTTCTTACTGGTCATGGAGTTTAATTTTCTTAATCTCTTATTTTCATTTTTCAAAAACTCCTAATGTGTATCGCTCAAATGGTCATGGAGTTTAATATATATATATATATATATATATATATATATATATATATATATATATATATATATAATGATCTCACAAATAATTAAATATTATTATTTATGCAATCTTAAAATAATTTTGTGAGTTATATGCTTTATATTATTATTAGTGTCGGACAATATTTTATAAATGATCAACTAGAAGTAATTTGTAAGATTGATTTAGCTTAATCTATTGATTGATCTGTTTGATTATGAGGTTTTTGAGACATGCTTATACTCTAGTTCTTATGTTCTCCACTACTTTTGAACATTTTATGCTATTTAATCCTGAAGTGAAAGTGTGATTGATATGATATGGTTGGCTTGATGTATGCAATAATAGAGCTAAGAATAAAAGAGAACACAGAATCCATTCTAGCTATATAGCTACTTTTCATCTAATCTTCCTCTTGTGGGGTTCCCTATCTCTTTTCTTGATTAATATCTTAATGAATGTGGCTAGCTACTAGTACAAGTCATGGTTAATATATCAAAATTATTAATTATTTAATTAACCACATTTTTATCAATATATACTTGTCTTTCCCATTCACAGTAAGAACAAGTAAGCCATCAGGATTCAGAAGTCCATAGAAACTCCCCAAAGTTGTGCTCAATAATGTTGTTATGTATGGTTCTCCTTTGTAATTCTCTGTTGATTTCTTCTTCACCACTATCCAAAATATTTTTCTGCAGATTCAAAGTTTAGAAACCTTTGCATTTATTAAATTCTACTACTATATATTATACTCAATTATTCAAAACATTGCTTAAGCATGCTTGAGATTTAGTTATCATAAATGACTGTGGGCTGTTGTAATTATGTAATTCTATATTAAATTCTGTAATTGAGGGGCTACTGTAATTGGGCTGTCTTATTTTTATATTCTTGCACAGGTCTTTTTTTCAGATTGCTGTGGTACTACCCATTTTGCTCTGCTCCTGTTTATTATGCTGTATTTTTTTTTATGTGTGTGTTAGGATCCAGCTGTAAGGGGACAAAAATCAAGTCAGCAGAAGTTCATTGGAGTTGCATTTTACACATCAGTAAGTCTTTCCAGTTTTTGCAAAAATAACATGATATTTTTTCTTCAAATCTGAATATTGTCTATTTTAAGAATATTGGATAATATTATGTTAGATAATTGTTGTTTCAGTATCTTAACTTTTGCTTGAAATTTTATATACTATATATATACTATATACTGAGTTCCAAATTGGATTGAATTTGTAATTGGGTAAATTGAAATCTATGTGAGCATGCTGTCAAAGAATTTCTATGTGTATATAAAATAAATAATTAAAATGGTCTTTATAGGATTTAGATAATTAGATTTCTTAATCTTTGCTGAGTCATAATTCGTAAGATTATAGGTTCTTTTAATAAGTTTATGGGTATGTTTATAAATTAAGTCAAGAATGAAATTTCATATTATCTACTTAAATAAAAATATTATTTTGTTTCAAAATAATGTTTATCAGTTTGCTCTATTAATTAGCCGTTAGACTTGTTAACAATTGCTAGCTTGTCATATTCATATGCTTCTCACTATTAAAGCATTTATGCTGCAATTGGATTCCCCCTGCTATCTTTGTGTTTTTTTATCTAATTTTATATATTTTCGGAAATTCTAAGGATTTTAAATAAATTTATCTGTATTTTGGCTATCTAAGTTTGCCATTGATTTTTTTTTTAGCATTTTTCATATCTCTTACTGCTTCTGATATCTGTTACTCATTTTCACCTTCAACTGAAGCACCTGCATGACATTATTTCAGTTTGAAGCATCCACTGCTGTCAATACATGGGTTGTTAGTGGCTCAACACAGGCTGAGTGAGTTTCTAATAGTTGTAAACATGTTAATATATAAACCTGTTGATGCAGTGCAGCTATATAAACCTGGATGAAGTTCACATGCTGCTTTTGACATCTACATTAATGGAGGATTCTGTTCCTATGCATCAGATTTAAATTTAGAATGTCACCGTTGGCAATTTTTCTTTTTCATTAAACATTTTGCAATAGGAGACTGGTGTAGTAGTATTTAGCATAAATTAACTATTTTGCTTTTCCCTCAACACCACCCTTAATGAGGTATAAATGAATGGTGGTTAGTTTTAATACATTCAATGCTGGTATAATAAAAGGCTTGTAATATATATATATATATATATATATATATATATATAATTTAGTGACGGAATAACGACGAAAAATCCGTCACAATTTTTTTTATAATTTTGGCTAAATTTAGCAACCGAAACTTCAATCGGTTGCTAGAAATAGCAACGGAAACTAATTTCGGTTGTTAAATATAGCAACGAAATTTTATTTCGGTTGCTAAATATAGCAACGGATATTCTAATTCCGTTAGTAAAAATAGCAATGGAAAATAAATTCCGTTGCTAAAAATACCAACCGCGAAATTTGCAACCGAATGTTCCGTTGCTATTTTTCGTTGCTAATTTTTATTAGCAACGGAAATTCAACAAATTCGGTTGCTAATTTCCGTTGCTATTTGCTGATTTTCTTGTAGTGATATTTTTTCCATTACTAATATTTTTGGTTTGATCAAAAAAATTATTATCATTTAAAATGTGTATGTGCAGTACATAATTTATCCAAAAATATGTGCAATACAGAAGTCATTTGCAAAATTATAGTCAAAAGCCCTCTTCCAAATTTAGCGTAAAAAAAAAGGAAGAAGAAGATGATCAAATAAACAAATTTTCATTTTAGACCATATATTTTTAAAGTTTATAATAACAGCTTACTTTAGATTCTCGTCAACCCTCAAATCTGCAATGAGTCAGTGATCCACTTTGCTATTTTGTTGGACAAAAATGGTAACATTATTTCTCTATAGTGCTTACTATTTAAAGTGCTCAACGAGGGCCCCTTTCTTTCTCACCTCTTCTTTATTAATAATCTCATGTCATTTGCAAGGGTTGATTTAAATCAAATGAATGTGATTATAAAAGTTCTAAATGATTTCAGCGTCAGTTCGAGTCAAAGGTTAGTGAGAGCAAAACTACTATTTATTTCTCAAAAAATGTACCTTCTCTTACTCGCCACAATTTGTGTAGGAAGCTGGGGTTTCGTGAGACTAGTGATTTTGGCAAGTATCTTAGTGTTTCTATCCCTTACTTTAGTATCACTAAGAGGACTCATAAATATATTTTTAAGAAGATGAAGAGTAAAATTTCAGCTTGGAACTCTACACATCTATCCTTGGCTAGGAGAATAATGCTAGCCTAATCAAATCTAATGACTATTACCACTTATACAATGCAGTCTTTTTCCTTGCCACTTACCATGTGTAATGAGATGGAAAGCTTATCTCGTAGATTTATTTGGGGCAAAGAGAATAGTAAGAGAAAATTTTCTTTAGTTGTGTTGGGACAAAGTGGAGGGTAATAAGGCATAAGGGGCCATGTTGGTATATAAAACCTCCATAATCTTAATTTAGCCTTTACTCTAAAGTTTTATAGCACAGCAGGTGTTAACTAGTACAAATTTTCTTTGGGTGGATCTTATTAAGGCTAAATATATATATATTTTTTTTGACATCAATCTTAGAGTCAATGCGAAAGCCATAAGTTTTACTCTTTGGAAAAGCATCTATGCTCATTGGATTTATCTCATGCCAAATGTTAGTCGGGCTATGGACAATGATTTGCTGGTGCAGTTTTGGTTTGACAATAATGGATGCTAGGTTTGACCGAAGCTCTTTTTAATCTTGCCACTATACTCATTTCGATGGATATTATTGACAAGAATGTAACTTTCTTTGTTGATAAAAATCAGAATTAGAAATGGGATTATTTTTGAATCATATCTTTTGCCACTAATTCTTTTAATGTTTACTAACATTGTTTCCCTTTCGCCTTTTATGGGACCGAATAAAATCTTTTGAAACTTGTTCTTGCTAGGCTCTTTCACGCTTAGATCTACCTATGATTACCTCACTAAGAAGATATCAAATGTGAATATGTTCCCTTGGAAGAAGGTTAAGTCTTGGAAGGTGCCTCAAAGGATTAAAGTTTTCTTTTGGCTCATGTTGAATAATAGGCTGCTAACTAATGTTGAGAGGATTAGAAGGCATCTCTCTACTTTAATCATATGCCCATTTTGTAATAATGAACCGAAAAGTCTTTTACACATCTTGAGGGATTATGCTCTTGCTTCTCACTTTTGCTTTCTCTTTTTCCTTTGGCTGCTTTTGATAGCTTTTTTAGGCTAATTTTATCCAGGATTGGATTAGCCTTAATATTAGTTGCCATGATATTAGTATTCATAATTTTATTTGGACAACTTCGTTTGGTATTACCTGTTGGCTAATTTGGAAGAGAATAAATGATCTTATTTTTAATCATAAAACAAAAGCCTCTTCAAGTGTTTTGTGATGAGGCTGTTTCTTGAAATGCTTATGATAACTTATTAATAGGCTCTGGATCTGTGTTTTTTGGACCGTGTTGTTGCTTGGAATTTTCCACCAACAGATGTTGTCAAAGTTAATACTATAATGCTTCTTTTTCCAAAGATAAAAACCTGTCTATTTGTGCTAGTTTAACTCGAGACTCACCTGTACACTGGTGCAAGTAGTTTGTGGCTAATATTGGGTTTGTTCCATTGTCAAAGTAGAAATGTGGGGCGTTCTGGAAGGGACTGTTCTTGCCATAGTTATTAAAACCGGACCAGACAGGCCGGTTGAACCGCGAATTCATAGGTCAACCGGTTGATTCAACTGTATAAAACCGAATTGGACCGGAAAAAACTGGGTTGAACCGGAAAATTGGGGAACCGGACAAAACAGAATTTTTGGCTAAAAATTGCAAAAAATTATAATTTTTTGTATTTTTTCACCCCCATATATATATATATATATATATATATATATATATATATATATATATATATATTCCATTATTTATTTATTTGGAAAAATTAGTATTTTAAATTTTAAATATGTCACTTAATAATTTAATATACTTATTATATATTTGGTTCATTGTAATCAAATATATGTGTGTATATATATATTAAATTTTTATTATTTATTTATTTGAAAAAATTAGTATTTTAAAGTCTAAAGATATCACTTAATAATTTAATATACTTATTATCTATTTGGTTCATTGTAATCATATATATATGAAATTTTCATGATTTATTTCTTTGAAAAATATAGTATTTTAAATTCTAAAGGTGCTACTTAATAATTTAATATATTTATTATCTATTTGGATTTATTGTAATTAAATATAATTATACTCATATATGCAAGGTTAATATTTTATGTGTTTGCTTCATTAGTACTCCATCTAAAAAAGAAATTTTTTTCATGATATGATTGTATTTTTATATTTCTAATAAATGATATTCAAAAATACATAATTAATTACTTGTAATAATAAAATTAAAATTATATTTTGTAATTTATTATTAGGATATTTGTGACATATATTAATGTTTGATGGATATTTTTTTAATTTTTATACAATAGTATTTATAAAATTATAATATTTTAAAAATAAAAAAAAAACCCGATTGAATCGGTCGAATGAAGAACCTCCAGTCTCGTCGGTTCTTTATTCGGTCCGGTTTTAATAACATTGATTCTTGCTCATCAAATGGGATATAAACATGTGTTGGCTGAGTGTGATAATAAGGTTGTGGTTGATATGATTCTTGGCAGCTATCTTTCCAATACTGATTGTTTCATTGTTTTATGCCACATTGAAGAGAAGATTGAGGGTTTTGATTCTTTTGCTATCTTTCATGTCCACCGTGAAGTAAATTTTTCACGAATTTTTTTGTCTAAGTTGACGTATCAATTCTCTCCTAGGCTTCACCTTCTTGAAGTTCCTATTGGCATTAATTTGTGATTGGATCATGATATTGTTTGTATTATTTATATGCGCTAATTTGTTTTTCTTGTGAGTTTTGTTCACTTTTTTTTACCAAAACATAAAAAAATTTAAATTTTTCCTTATATCGGTAACAGAGTAAATCACTGCTTTTCGAACATTTCACTTGACTTGAGAAGACATAGTTCAATTATGCTCCATTGTTGATGCATTCGTACATCCTACAACTTTGACATATCACTCAATAGCAGGGGTGAGCAAAAAAAAACCGAAAATATGGTTAAATACAAAACCGATCCGAAACTGGACTAATTTTTATAGTTAATCGATTCGATTAAGATTTTTAATTTTTAAATTTTTTGTTAATGATTACGGTTTAGATTTTTAAGTATCGATAACTGTTAGTCCACGGTTAACCGATTCTCATATATATATATATATATATATATATATATATATATATATCTTCAATTTTTTTTCATTTCTTTCTAAAATTTATATAAAATAATACTTTAAAATATATTTTTATTTTTATACCTTAATTTTTTATATTTTTCTATAAAATTTATATAATACCTTAAACTAAATTTATATTATGTAATTTTCTTTAATTATATAGTAATATTTATATATAATATCCGATTAACTTTATATATATTTTTTTAATCACATATTGGTATTCATATTTTATTTAATAGCATTTAATTACATTTTCTTATATTTTAGAGTTTATGTTATAACATTTAATATTATCCAAAATTTCATTTGACTTACAATCAAGCATATTAATTTCCAACAAATATCAAATCTATTTTACAATATTAGCTATTAATTTATAGAACATGGATTTTGGTTAGTAAATTATATTTGTTTCGTAATTTTTATATTAAATTGCTTTACATATTTGAAATTAAAATTAAATTGAATTTTGTTTAATTTTTTTAAAATTTTATGTTATAAATTTTAATGGTTAACCGAAAAATATTGGTTAACCAAACTGAAAAATCAAAACCGATGGACTAGTTAATCGAATGTAATGGACTGGTTAATGGTTGGTGATTTTAAAAAATCAATATTAATGGACTGATTAATTTTTTTGCTCATAAACTGGTTAACCGGTACATACTCACCCTTACTTAGTACCATTCATTTTCCGCAAAAAAGCATTTGATTTCTCATCAGAAAACTGAAATTTCCAAATATTCTTTTCAGTTTCCCTTTACCTAAATTAGATTTAAAAAAAAAAAAACAGATGAGAATTGTTATTCAAAATTTAAAACTCAAAAGTACAAAATTATGCTGCTCAACAGTATTACATGCAAATTCCCTATTCAAAGCCGTCTTGACTAATGTAACAAAATAAACAATTTATATTTATATTCAAATGGCAGCAAGAAGTTTATTTTATAATTTCTTGAATTTCAGCTGGGGGAGACATCCTGCTATTTAGAGAGTCAAAGCATATCGGTACAAAGATCTCCCTCGGTTCTGGAACAACAAGTTGTCTCTTGCTTTTATATCATCCGAAAAAGATAGATATATAAGAAAAGAAAGTTGATTAGTTCTTGCTGATGACTGCAATTGCTGCTTGACAATAATGATTAAAACAAATCCAACTAATAAATAAATAATAATGAATGATAAATTGTTCTGTATTGTTTGGGATGCTGCAATCTTTGCTTCTGCACTCTTTTCTTTTGGCTGTATCTATTCTGTTCTTTTGTTTCTGAGCTTATGTGAGGGCGCTGTGCAAGTTATGGTTTTGTTGGATTGGGAAGATGTCCTTTTTTGCTGTTTGTAATCTAGTTTTGTTAGTGAGTTAACATTGAAACCTTCACATTATCACCTTTGAGATATCATACTGTCCTCCTCAATTTAATATAAACTAATAACCTCAATCTGTAATTTGTTTAATGCAAATTCGATATTTTCTTTTTTATAAAGGAATTAGGAAAAGAGAATGGAAAAATTCAATTCTCTTAAATCTAAATCTCAATTTTTTTTTAGTATTTGAATTGATCAATTAGATTATTTTTGGCATCTTAACAACAAAACCTGGATACCATTCCATTGTTTGGACTCCATCAGACTTTGCATTAAAGAAGTCTTTTTTCTTTTTTCTTTTTTTGTGCAAGACTTTGCAATAATGTTAATTCTAATTTCATTTGAATCATATTACATCATAATTGGAGTTCAAATTTTAATTAAATTTCCATAGTTGAAGAGTATGGGATTATCAAAAGTATGGACAGTATGTATGCGTAGTATTTCAACTCAAATCGAAACTTTAGAGTTATAAATATAATGCCCGGAATCATATTAATGGTTAAAGCAATTAATATTGTGATCACAGTCTCTATTATGTTTGATCCAATCCAAACATCATATTTGCATCTATATAATTAGCTGCTCAATCCATCCACCACTTAACAGCAACCGCATTATTTTTTTTCTTCCCTTCAAATGTACATTTTAAGACTTTTTTTTTATCCCTTCAAATTAATCTTCGTTTCAAGTTTTTTTTTTTTCATATTACAGAGAACCAAAAGCAAGATTAAATCCAGAAAGAGGAAGGAAAATTACGAATTAAGATCTGAAAAACCAACATAAATTCACCAAGAACTAATAAAATTTCAACATTGGCATGAAGAACTCAAAAGCTCTTCCACTCTTCCAAATATTCAGCTCCTAAATCCTCAAATACAAACACATCATCTTGGCAGTTAATTACCTGTTTTCCATTACTTCTGGACTTTCTTCTTCTGATGGAGTGTTTCTCCTTTAAAGCCATCACCGGAGAACATCCATCTTCTAATCGATGCTTGATATCATGAAGAGAATCTCTTACAATTTCTTCAGGAAAATTAAGAACAGCCATAGAACCTTTCAAGGAGAAAGCAGCTTGATCATATGCTAAAGCAGCTTCTTCAGCAGTATCAAAAGTTCCTAACCAAACACGAACTCCATTTCTCGTTGAATCTCTTATCTCCGCCGCGTACTTCCCCCATGGCCTCTTCCTCACTCCTCTGTATGATTTCTGTTTTGCTGTAACTTCGATTTTTGATTCTACGTTCTCTCTTTTTTCATCGAAATGAATTATTTCTAGATTAAAGTCCAAAGAGGGCTTGGGCTTTGGATATTCGAAAAAGAAAGATGTTTCCATTTTGAGATTTTTTTTTTTCCTTTTTGGGTGTTGTTGAAAAGCAAAGTTTGTGTTTTATATGATTCCTTGACAGAATTCTATCCCTTAAATATATCCAGGAAGAAAGAATAAAATTATTATTATAGACATATTACGAGATAAATAAATATTAGATTAAGTTAAAGACAGTGAAAGTCGAACTTATGTTTGGTCAATTTCTGAATTGCTTAAAGCCATTTTTATATTTGTATTGGATTCAATGTTCTTACTCTATTGTCCCTGTCAGCTATCCGAGTCGTAGTCAAAATGATAATGCTACATTTCCCCCGGTTCACGGGATGAAAGTTCGTCTGTATAATTTGCAAACAATATTGCAAAAGATAATTTTTCTTCTTTTAGCTTCTTCTTCTTCTTCCTTTTTTTTTTTTCTTTTTTGTGAAAGATTTTAGCTTCTGTTTTCAATAACCCTAATTTACACCCAATTTGTTAGGTTTAGTTTGTTCATATTCAATAGGTTTTGACTTTGAGAAATTCTGGGTAGTGCTTATTAACCCCTAAATAGTTTCTTTATGATAAAACTTAAATGCGAATCAATTTATATTCACTTTTTTCTCGGCTGAAAACACACATACATAACAATCTTGTAAAGACAGACTCGTAAATTTGGAGTATATAATGTGAATTTATGATGTAAGAATAGACACAAAAAGAATTCCTGACTAATTAAACACGAATGTAGAAACAAATTAGAAGGAATATATAAGTGAACAAAACTAAAGCTGAAGTTGAAAATGGTCATTATGTCGTTCGAATAACCATTGGCCAAATATAAGTGACTATCTTCTGATGTTAATCGTTAAGACTGCCCCCAAGGACTAGCATATATTGCCGGCCAATTTCGAGTATCGCCCGTAAATTTTGACGAATTTGGACTGGTTTCCTGTATGAGTATTGCAAACTGATTTGAAGCAATACTGCCAATTTTACCAATTTCCCCCAATAAAGCGTAAGGTTCTGCAACAACTTGAACTTACCAGCACTCAATCAAAGTATGGAAACCCTTGGTTTTGATTTCTTTTACTGAAATTTGTAGTTGTAGTGTGGCTATGGGTCTCTCGCCTGCAACAAGAAGAGTTGAGTTTTAGTTGTACTTCCGGTAATAACGTATATATGAGATAGTTATTTTTTTTTTCTATTACTTTGTAACTGTTACTTGTAATTTTCAGTTATAAGGTTAATGTTACACTCCCGAGTTCGCTATCTATCGAGCACAAACTGATGCTACAATGAGAGAAAACAAAATTTTGGTTTTCAGAAATATCATACTTACCACAATATTATAGCAGTCTTTGATACTGCTTGGACTGGAACCAAATTAATATAGTTCAATTCTAAACTAAATAATAATGATGCCGATGATGATGAAACCACATGTATGTGCTTAAATATTCATAAGCTTACAATGTTTTGTCTCCATACATGCATGCCAGCTCAATACAATATATAATTTTATTGAACCAATCCAATCTCTAAATAAATAAATATAAATTGAATTTGATTTAATCTATAAAATAAATTTTTAATTTACTCTAAAATTATATAACATATAATATTATATTGAATAATTTCAAATTTTAAATAAATAAATGTAAGTTGAATTTAACCCAAAATGTAAAGTGATTAAAATTATATATCTAACAATTATTTGAAAAATGGTGGAAATTGGGAATGTATAATTTCTAAACCTATTAGTTGGAGGAATAATATTGAATATTAAGACAAATTAAACTAAATAAAAATCATTCTAAATGTATATACGAGTTTGAAATAAAAAAAAATGTGAATAATTAATTGAAAAAAACCCTCTAGTCTCTTCCCACTTATTATGAGACTAAGCAATTCTTTAAGTGGCTGAATTTCGTGTTGTGGGTTGAGCAGTGAATATTGAGAAAAAACAAAAAAAAAAAGAAGGTGAAAAGTATCAATCAACAACAGCAGAACTATTACATGGTGAACAAAATGCTAACATATATATATACATATTACTGACAAGTTTCGTAAGTTTTGCCCATAAATTTTGATGAATTTTGACTGATTTCCTATGTGAGCATTGAATGGCGTGGAGGCTTCAACGGATCATTTGAAGTCAATAGGTAAATGGAAATATATAATATGATATCATAAGTCAAAACCAGCAACGCAACCATTTTACCTCAATAAAATGTTCGATTCTGCCGTCACTGAAGTTTAGCTTTGTAATTAAAAATACAGAACGTCTCGGTTTTAATTCTTTCACGGAAATTTAGTTTTGTTTGAAGCTTTGTACAGATGAGATAGTTATTTTTATTACTCAATTTTAGTGTTACACTTTCAGATTTGCTATTAATCAAACTATTAAATATACCATATCAGCTAACTATAGATATATAACTTTTTCTTTATAAAAATTTGGATAATTCTTGTCTTACAAGCTAATTTTTGGATTTAAGTTAAGGCTAAACTCATTTTTATATTTTTTAAATATTCAAAATCGGCTAATTACAAATATATAACACTTGTTGTAAAGATTTAGACAATCTTCACTTCTTAAGTTAGCTGTTGAAATTGATTAAATCCAAACTCTTCTTTTTGACACAAATACAAAGTTGAGTCAGACCCTAACCCTTCTTCTTGACCCAAAGGCAAACCAAAGAGAACAAAATTTTGGTTTTTGCAATATCATACTTACCATTGTACGTATCAGGCCAACTTAATATAATCAACTACTAATGAAACCTTGTTGGTGCGAATTTATAATCGACACAAAAGATAAATGAAAATATCATTATATTTATAAGCTTACAATATTATCATAATAAGAATGTACATTTTCTCTCTCCATACATTGCTAGCTCAATAATATAACATATAATATTATAGTGAATATATTCAATCTCTAAATAAATTATAGTGAATATATTCAATCTCTAAATAAATAAATTTAAGTTAAATTTGATTCAATCTATAAAGTGAATGTATAATTTTAAAGAATATATAATATTTATGATATCAATTAAATCTCTAAAATAAATAAATGTAAGTTGAATTTTATCCCATCTATAAAGTAATTAAAATTATATACCTAACAATTGTTTGACCAACAATGGACAGCGGAAATTCATAATTTTTAAAGTTATTAGTTGGAGGAATAATATTAAATATTAAAACAAATTAAACTATATATATATATAGAGAGAGAGAGAGAGACTTAAAAATGTGAATAATTAATTGACAAACTCTCTCACCCCTCTTACGAGGGTAAGTCTGTCTTTAAGTTTAGCTTTCTATTATAATGCTGAATCTAGTGATGTGAGCTGAGTAGGAAAAAGAGAGAGAGAGAGAGAGAGAAGAAGAAGAATCCGACAACAGTTGTGACACAAATGCATGCCAGCAATAGAATTACTAGAAATACTGAATTAATTATAAAATCTATTCTAAGAACAATAAAATAAAAAGATATATAAAGAAACCATATGCAGTAAAATCAAAGAGTAAAAAAGAAAGAAAAAGAAACAGTTACCTTATTATAAAGGATGAACAATAGCTGCAAAATCCACAGAGAATTCCATAGAGAGAATCGAAGTAAAAAAAATTGAATCAACGTATTCCTACATATATTAATTAAGCATGTGCAACAGTTGCTAAAATTAGCTTACAAATAGAAGAGAGAAAAAAAAAAACGCCATGCAGTCTAAAGCACTCATTACCAGTTAGCCCACTAACACTCCAAGCAACATACTGCATAAGAGGTTTAGCAACCCCTAAGTCATAACTAACCTGGATAATGTGTATGCAGAAACTTAACTAATTTAGGAAATAAGGGAGCTGAAGCTAGAACATTGCTAAAAATTAAGAGATGAAAAACTGGGGAACAGCCAAATATGTACTGTTAATTATTTTTTTTTCTCAAAGATAATATCTTTGAAGGATACAATTATAACTTTCCTTACCATTACTTACAAAAATATCAAATTTGCTTACCGCAGAAAAGACCCTATTCTTGCATTTGAATGTCTAAATTCATTAGGCCACTTCATTTGTCAATATGTAACTGACAGAATTACATAAATATATATTTAATGCATTTAAATCTGTTAAATTTACATATTTGAATGTCTAAATTCATTAGGGCACTTTCATTTGTCAATATATAACTGACAGAATTAAATAATTACATAAATAAATATAAATTGAATTTTACCATTCTTGTAAAACGGCAAAAACAATACGTTCAATAAATATTTGAAAAGCAAACAGTGAAGATGAATTTATAATTTGTAAAACTACTAGTTGAATATATATATATATATATATATATATATATATATATATATATAATATTTTATCTCTTTTCACTGTATTGTAATCAATATTATATGCAACATTATATTGAATAGATTTGATAATTAAATAAATAAATACAAATTGAATTTGACCATTTTTATAAAACGACAAAAACAATACGTTCAATAAATATTTGAAAAGCAAAAAGTAAAAATGAATTTATAATTTTTAAAACTACTAGTTATATATATATGTATATGAGTTTGAATTAAAAAAAATGTAAATAATATTAATCGGAAACCTAAGAAATCTCTTTTAAGAACAAATTAATACACTACATAAAACCTGATAAGAATCATAAGAAAATAAATTTCCAGCAGCAAACCGAACATCAGATCGGAACATGAAGAACTAAAAACAAAAAAAAATGTTGATAGTTTGGAAATCAAGAATCAGATAGTAGAGGAGGAGTAAACGTTGAAGAAATCTTACCATTGTTTCCGGTTGCTCTCTCCTCCTCAAAGGAACTGATAATTATAAAGACAATAGGTGCTGCCTAACACCCTAAAAAAAAATTATGCGAAGCTATAATTATATTCGTATATATATCATTGTATTATAAATTGTAATACTATAAAAAAAGGCTTTATAATTAAGTTAGAATACACATATATGCGCATGCATTCAAGGCGTGGGGATGACCACGGCTATGGTTCAAAACGAAATCAAATAGAAACTAAATCTATCAAAATTAAAACTGAATAATGGTTCATGGTTCATGGTTCTAAACCGTAATCAAAATGATAAAGAGACTGTTTTGTTATATATATATTATAAAAAATATATTTATGATTTTTTATGGTTTTACCCACAAATTAATGAAAGAATAATTTAAATTTTGTAAATTAAATAATATGAGAAAAAATTTCTAAAAGAAGTACCTACTCGGTTAAAATAATTTTTAAATAGAAAAAATAAATTTTTTATTGGTTTCAAACTAAAAACGAAACCGTCCAAAACCTTTCCCATTCGATTTTTGTTTCAGTTTCACCATTCATAAAATCAAAACCAAGGGAATTTTTGGAACGGTAATCACCCCTATTCAGGGCATTGATTAGAACTTCGCTGCTTCTCTAAAGTATATGCTTGTGAAGGAAATTAGTATAATTTTTTCCATCTGTGCTTTTATTTTATTTTTTCAATAAAAAGATCATCCAGGAAGGGGATAGAGAATAATAAGCATGGAAATGATTTAAAGTTATATATCCAGTGAGCTATATAACATATCCTTGACCGCTAAAAACTTCAAATTTGTATATTTGAACAACTCTTACGGTTCACACATATCAAAACATTGACAGTCTCCTCCTCTTATAGATCCGCAGATGTTTAAGCCTTTAAGGGACAAAAAGAATTAAATTGATTTATTCTTCTGGAAAATGTTAAGAGGTATGAAAATTAATTGCTCCTTCTATCCCATGGTAAGAGTCATTTTTGGCTCTTACATCATCAGCTTTTATATCAATTCTATGCTCTAACATTGGTACAGTCTCTATCGCCTCAAACAAAGTTAGACTTAATGATTTTGATAAATAATACATAATTAATCATCATAAAAATTTATATCTATGTAATTGAATAACTTAAACTAATAGTATTTATAAATTCAGATATCCTCATTTAGGCAGCAAAAGACACTACCAAATAACAGAAAGTTCAGATTTAGAACATTTTTTGTGCAAATATATGATTAGCACAGAAGATATATATATTTATTAATGTTTTAGAGTAGCTATATACAAGCCTAATAGACATACTTAAGATATTGTAATAAAAATTCATATAATTTCTCTATCCATTATACGTTTCATATAATAAACAATATTCAATAACCACTATATAAATAAATATAAATTGAATTTAGATCAATCTGTAAAGTGGTTGGATCTAAGTCTGCAATTAAAATTTAAAAAAGATTAATAAACAAAGAGGGTTTATAGTTTTTAAAACTATTAGTTGGTGTAAAAAACTAATAATGTTAGTTTTTAAAACAAACTAATTAAGCTACATACCATTCTAGATGTATAAATGAGTTTTTTTGTTTTTTTTTTTTTGAAAAAAAAAATAATTGGTTGACAAACTTTATTGATATCTATCTCCTCCTCCTCTTGGTGAGGCGAAACTATCTGCTTTAGTGCAGCTTTCCATTCTAAAATTGTATGAATTAGAAACCTAAGAACTCTTCACATTTTCTTGAACAAATACACTACAGAAAACTCTTTAAAAAAAGAATGAAACGAAAACAACCATGGTGGTTTCAAAAAAAAAAAAATTAACCATGGTAAAATGAAATTAAAGAGAAAGTACTTACCATTTTATCATCAGCTTTTTCATGGCCTTGAGATAAAATTTGAAAGATGAAATGAAACCATTTTACCACAGGAAAAGTACAGGAATTGAACACAAATGAATTTTAATGCTGCTCTAAATTAGGATCTGATGTAGGAGAAACTGTGAAAAATGTTGGTGTAATGCGACGCAAACTCATCTACATATATGACTTTTCCATCTCTGCTTTTTACTGTCCAATTTTATATATTTATTTCCACTATATACAGTTTTAAAATTATTTTATTTTCAAGCACGAAAAAGAAAAGAAAAGAAATCCTATGCCGAACACTAGAAGACAAAACTGCGACGGCTATTATAGAACTTTTAAATTCAATAGGACCTGGCAATCATGTTCATTTTCTCGATTATTCTTTACTTTAAGTCCTAATCCGTCGTTATTCATAATTCATTCACCTTCTTGTATTGTCAATGTTCTTTTAGTCATATTTTTCGATTTGTTCTTTTAGTCATATTTTTCGATTTTTTCTCATCAAATTATTGTATCTTAAATTTAGTTATATTTTTTCGATTTTTCTCATTAAATTATTGTATTTTAAATTTAGAATAAAGACATCTCCGTCTCTTTTTGGTAAAATTTTCTATTTTAATTATTATTCCAATTACTATTCCAAAAAAATTAATTTAATTCATTTTTTCTTCCATTGATTGAGATGGATGAGAGACGAGATACAAGTAGAAACAAAAAGAAAGAAAATAAAATAGCTAGCGGTTTTTATATAAAATAGTAAAAAATAATATAATTTTACTAATAGTTCGGTTTTAGTGGTTTTTAGATATTAAAAACAGAACTAACATAAACAAATTTTTATTTTAAGATCAAACTGATTAAACCAAAAATCGAACTAAAAATATAATAAATTTCTTACGGTTTGATTCGATTTTCAATTTCACTCTGATTTTTCAATTATAGATGTTACCCGAAACTCAATTTGGCTCTATTCGAAAAAGAAGTAAGCCGATCCAAAATCAAAAAACTGATCCAAACTCATCCAACATGTTTGTTAGGTCTACCATTAATTGGTAGCATAAATATATATTATAATATAAGTGTTACATATAAAGATATAGTTTTTGCTTACCAATTTAGAGAAAGTTATTTAAAAAATTTTATCAAGTGCTACTCAATGTTGCATATAAATATAATGTGAAAAGAACCCAATGAACAGAAATTGCAGTTTAGAATTGAATTTTTTGTTTTCCCAAATTTTTTAACTATATATTGAGACTCCAGCATGTTAATTATTTTAGGGCGAATGCAATTTTGGAACGGCATTAAATTAATTGTTTTTCTTAAAAAATAGTAAAGAAGAGAACTAAATTTTGTTGACATATTAACTCAAAAAAAAAAAACGAAGAGATGCAAAGCAGTCAAATTAATACACATTTCCCAATTATAATCATTTTACATCTTGTCTTGTTGAATTTAGTTAAAACTAGGGATGATCATTCTCCACGCCCGATGGAAAACCATCCCGTATGAGTTAGAAAATTTTTTAAAATTTTTCTGTAGCAGCAAAAAAGGGAAAAAAATTTAAATTTAAAGTTCAGGATGAAAGCAGGGATTGTGGTCTACAATCCAAATTTTTTCTGCCTCAAAATATATTTAATTATATTTATATTATTTAGTTTTAAATTATATATAATTTTAGTTTTATCAATTTTTAAAATTTATATTAATTTAATTTGTAATTTAATTTAATTTTTTTAATTATTAAATATTATATTTTAATTATAATTAATTATTAAATATTATATTTTAGTTATAATTGATTTTTTTTAAAAAAGTTATTTTTGATCGGTAATAAAAATCTCTTCCAAGGACGGAGATCTCTGCGGACAGAGGCGAAAGAAAATTTTTCTGTAATTCTACCGGAAGCAGGGAGGTTAAAACAAATGAATATATGAGGACGTCATTATTTTATTTTTTAAAAATAAAACTTTCCATGATTCTTGTGCTGTACTTTTATTAATTTTTTTAGCATTTCAAAATCTGGAACTTAGGAATTGTATATTTAAGATTTACCAGGTACGGCAAGGTAGGTGTAAAATCATTATATATCCAAGCATGTGCTAAAGAAGGAATTCAGATGTAAGTTGAGGATGTGACAAAACACTAAACGACAAATCTATGGCGGCTGCTAAAAGACAAATCTATTTATGGAATTCAGATGTAAATATATATATAGCAAGCTGTTAATCATAATTTGGAAATCTCGAGGATGGATTTCCAGGTGAAGTATCAGGTACCCAAGGTTATCAACTTAAGAAGCCACTTCTCTTTCGCGCAATAAAACAGTTAGATACAGAATCTACTTCTTGGAGGTCCCATTGGGATCTGCATTCTTGATTATCCAAGGATGCTCCATGATCTTCTGAAGGGAGAGCCTCTTTGAAGAGTCCTTCACCAGAAGCTGTAAAAAATTTTATACATTGCATATTAAGATTACACTTGAACTAACAATTGTTCCAAACACACAAATATGGCAATCTTCGTCATTGATAAACTTACTTGGCTTATGAGGTCTTTGGCTTCAGCGGAAACAGGAGGATCAGAAGGAAAAGTAAGATCAATTTTCATGATTCTGCAAAACAGATCCGTATTTATGTTTTCATATTGGTTCATAATTATATAGATTACAGCATTAATGCATAAGATTCCTCACCTTCTGAATGTATCCATTTGACTCTCTGCCTCAAACGGAGGAGCACCATAAAGAAATTCATAGCAAAGTATGCCCAAAGTCCAGTTATCAACTGCATAGTCATGAGCTTTGTTCTCCACCATTTCTGGCGCTAGATAATCTAAAGTGCCACACATTGTGCGCCTCTTGCTCCTCGATTGCACAGACCATCCAAAGTCTGCAATTTTCAGCCGACCCTACAATATTTCAAAACACACCTTTACAATTTAATGGAAACAAAAATAAAGACACTGCAATTTCAGCAAATCAATCCAATCGCCGAGAAGCATTCATTATGTAAAGGAGGATCCCATTCATAGAAAGGGAAGCTTGAAGCAAAACAATTGATCTAGTGATAAAATGAAGCAGCTCATTATTTGAAATACGGTTACTACGAGAACTATGGCAATGCTTAACAGGGTAAGCATGAGAAACTTTTGGGTAGTAAATTATCAATTTCCTCGACTCCTGACGGAGAAGCTGGATCATCAAGCAATAACACTACAATGTACCTCATGATCAAGCAACAAGTTTTCCGGCTTGATGTCTCTATGAATCACATCCTTCTTGTGACAGTATGCCAATGCGTTTGTGAGGCTTGCAATGTACTTAATTCACAACAAACAAACACAAGAACAGGTTACAAGGTCCATGCTCATAGAGAGGAAAAAAAACTCTAAAATTGAAACCAAAATAGCACAAATAACTCTCTATAAGAAGGCTCAAGGGGATTCTAACAGTGGCAGCTTGCTTCTCGCTGAGATGACCTTTCTTCTTAAGCTCCCCATAGAGCTCGCCTTGATGAGCATACTCGAGAATCAAGAAAATGCGCTCACTGTCATGAAACCAACCATAGAGACGCAGAATATTAGGATGACGAAGACTGGTTTGAATCTCCATCTCTCTCTTTAATTGGTGATGAATCTTGTACTTTTCTATTTGTTCCTTGAAGATGACCTTCAGCGCCACTATATATTTGCTCTGAGTACATGTAATAAATAAATCTAAGCTCATTTTCTAGGTAATTAAAAATGAGAATTGCAGGATAAAGTACCTTTACTTCTCTAGCAAGATAAACTCTCCCAAATTTTCCTTTTCCGAGCGGTTTTCCAATCTCAAAGTCCTGCAAGGACCATTGCCTCTTCTGGTTCTCTTCTTGTGATTTGGATCCACAGTTCATTTCTTGACTGTTGTGTAAAGGAAGCAAAAAAGAAACCAAGGAAAAATCAAATCCAACAAGACCATGTCACAGAGTTTTCAGTACCAAGCTTACAACGCTATAAGAAATTATACTTTTCATGACGCAAAAAATGTGCCTTTTGTTCGTAAAAATAAAAATCATGTATTTGGCATGTTAGCTAGCAAAGTGGTTTGCCTTATTTGTTGTTGCAAAGGATATACACAAACCAAGAAAGATCAAGTACACAAAAATTTATCAAATTAAACGTAGATAAAAAAAAATTATATTACCTTTTTCTTGATCCCACTTGATCTTGTGGTTAGTAATGAAAAAGCAAGGCAAGGGAAGATGTAGCAGTCAACCTACAAAAATAAACTGAATTTTCTTATTTAAATTGGAATATAAATGTTTTAATCAAAAATAAATAAATCATTAAATCAAGACAACTTTCCCATTCTTGTTTCACGCGAGTTGCACTAACAATACAAGAAATAATTTATTAATCCAATAATTATTAAATTGCACACTTTCATAACCTTAACTTAAATCGAAGTGAGAATATACAAGAGAATCCACAAAATGCTATCCAACCATTCACAAACATGCCTTTAACATCAAATTGCCGCATGAGCGTGTGAAATTCCTCTCTGGTTTTGATCATGAACAATTGAGCAAACAAGATGATAGTTTCAGCACCTAGAACCAGCCAAAAACACAACAATATAAGCAAAGAAAAATCAATTTAATCCTAAACCAACATGTATAGTCTTTGAATCAAAGTTTTAGCACCTAGAACTAACCAAAAACACAAAAATATAAGCAAAGAAAAATAAATTTAATCCCAAAACAACATGTATAGTATTTGAATCAAAGTTTCAGCAGCTAGAACGACCCAAAAACACAACAATATAAGTACGGAAAAATAAACTTAATATCAAACCAACATGTATAATATTTCAATCAAAAAGTTCCAAAACCAACAAAAAAGAAAACAAATTCAAAAGAACAATGAAAATAAAAATGGACATGAGTAAAGATATATGAAGTAATAATACCAAGAACTAGTGGAAAACCCAATGAGCTCCCCAGAAAGCAAAAAGAAACTGATGCTAAAATCCACAACTAACACAAATTGGGCTTTTGATGAGACATATGAAATTGCAAAAGAAGTGAGAGAAAACTCACAAGTAATTAAAGGTGACAGATAGGAAATAGCTTGAAAGAGAAAATCAACCCAGCAATCAAAACAAAAATTAAAACCCACACCTACTCGTCTGCCATTTTTTTCAGCATAAACCGTTAAGCATAATTATTTTACTGGGATGGAATCAATTCTGCAAACACACATCTTCTACTCTCTCGTTTTAGCCATCTTTTTTCTTAAAGCAAAGAAACAAGGAGCTGTGGGATTAATTATTCTCAAATTGTATATTTTTGCATGACAGAAAATTAGAAAAAATGAAGGTAATTTATTAGAAAAAAAACCGAAAGAAGAGGGAGATGGAGACTCACTTGAGGGCCGGCGACTAAATATGGCGGCGACAGGAGAGCGACAGCAACTAGAAGGTGTAGAGGGATAGAGGCGATGAGATAGGAAGGGGAGCGAAATATGCAGTGCTAGAATATTGCAGCAAATGGAGGGTCGGGGACTACATACGGCGGCAACGGGAGAGCAGCAACAACCAGATGAGAGGGAGAGAGACGATGGGAGAGGAAGGTTAGCGAGGACAGAGACGATGGAGAGGGAGGGAGGCAATGAGAGAGTTTTCTCAAATTGCGTTCCGGTAGAAATTAAAACGACGTAGTTTTAAAATTGGGGGGAATTAAAAATTTTAAATTTTAATTTTGCGCTTCTTTTATAACATACATTACCGACCGATTTTAGCGACCAATAACTTGTCGCTATATTTAAAAAATTTATTTTAGATTAATTTAATTTATTTTAAATTATTATTAGATTATTAATTAATCAATTTTGATATATATTTTGGTTATTTTTGTCAAAAAATAGAGAATAAAATATTTTTAGTCATTAAAAAATTCAATGGTGATGAAATTATATAAAATAATTTATTTCCAACGTAATTTAGTTGACAAAAATTATTATTAGAGTCAACTGCGACAAAATACTATTGTCGTCACAAGTTGATTTTATCAATGACGAACTTATATTTTATCTCAATATATTTATTTTTTTGTGTTACATTTATTTATCATAAATAAAAAATTCAATATAGAGTGGAATTGAATTTGTTTTGATAATTATTTTTTTATGAAGTTAAAACATAGCATTCTCAAATAATTTTTGTTGAAAAATAAGTGATAAATATTTTTTTCGTCATTGAGTAATTTTATCGATAACCCAATTGTATGTGGTCATATTAAAATACTTCTTTAGGACATAATTTATTTGTCATATAATAATATTATAATTAATTGTGACCAAATATTATTACTATCATAAATTTATTTTGCGATGCTGAAATTATAACTTGTCACGATATATTTATTTTTTCTGACATATTTATTTATTATAAATGAAATTATTTTTGTGGCTAGAATTTTTAAATTTTTCTCTCGATAACAAATGTGACGAAATTGCACCTCATCGGATATAATATATTTATTTTTTGTGACTAAAATCTTTGGCTAAAAAATTAAAAAATTTTATGTCAATTTTCTAATTGTGAAAAAATAATTTTATTGTCACTAATTTATTTAATTCTGAAAAAAATAATCAATATAAAAAAAACAAATATTTTATGATGAATTTATATGTTACAATTACTTATATTTTGTCATTAAATTTTCTCCTTGGGAAATTTTCCCTTCATAGAAAATCTTGACGAAACGTATTCTTCATCACAAAATTAATTTATTAGGGATGAAAGTTGAAAAATAAAGTGACACAAAACAATTTTGTCACAGTAATAAATAGTATATTGACATTTTTAAAAAATTTTCTCTATAAATATTAATTAATGGAGAAATTTTTTTCATCATTGAACAATTTATCACCAAAAGTATAATTTTTTTTTTTTGTAGTGTAAGCCAAAGATCATATGTTAAAAAATTTTAATTACTTTTGACAAGTGATACGATACAACTAGAATTTGGTCACTAGGAAAAAAAAGTACTAACGATGAGAATTTAAATTCTAAAACTGATTCATGTTTAAGTTTTGAAGCATACATCTTCTAAGTTTTGAATTAAAGATAAATTTGGTAAGGGAAAGAGAAAACCCCAAATTTGAAAAAAAAAAAAAACCAACAAAATAAACATGAATTTCTAATTCAAAGGTTTCACTAAAGAATTGAGGGTAACGGAAAAGAAAAAATCAAAATCCAAAGTCTAAATTATATAATCAAACTATAGATTGAAGAACTGACAGATGTACCATAATTAAAAGTTAAAAAAAAATTTGAACAGAAGAACAATTGACCCACGATGCACCAGTCAAGAAGATCGGAAGATGGGGTATAGAGAAACAGATGGCAGTGGCAAGAGGTTAAGCACGATTGCGAGCTTAAATTTGGCGATGGCAAATGGTGGAAATGATATACGTTTTAGCGATGCACTAATCACAAAAGAGAGTAGAAGAGGGCGGTGGCAAGAGGCGAATAGCAGTGGCCAGTGGCCAAAGTCAGAGTGATGTTGAGAGGTGGAGCATGATGGAGAGAGGTGAAGAGGCAGGTGGAGTGAAGGAGGCAGAAGTTTCAATCAAAGAGAGAGAGAAACAAGGGGGAAAGGGCTAACCTAATATTTTCTTTTATTTTTTTAAATTTATTTTTTAATATTTTATAAACTATTAATTCATTAAATTAAATTTTCAATTCCCTCCAAGAATTCAAAATAAAAAATATTCCCATCTAAAAATTTTCAAGCTTAATTCTTAATTCTACAAAAAAAAATAATTTTTCTCTTTTATTATTTGTAGAACTAAAATTTCATTACATATAATAATTATATAGAATTATATTATTAATTTACATATTTATATACATACTGAGTCAAAAATAAATAAATACTACTTGAATGACACTAAAAGTAAATAAAATTAATTGATAAAATGATTATATACGCATATAATTATATTAATTAATAATATCTCATTATATATAATAACTATATATAATTATATTATTAATTTACAACTTAATTACTCATGTAGATATTGGGCAAAAATAGATAAGTATTAGTTGAATGATACAAAAAGTAAATAAAATTAATTGGTAAAAATATTGCATGCTCATATAATTACATAAATTGGTAAATTTCATTATATATAATTACATTATTTATTTACATACTCGATTACTTATATAGATATTGTGTTAGACCCTCAAAATAAATGAAATTATTGATAAGGTGATTAACACTCATATATTTACATTAATTGGTAAAATTTAATTATAAATAATAACTATATATAATTATATTTTTAATTTAAATACTAATATAGTTATTATGTCAAAAATAGATAAGTAATATTTGAGTAACACTAAAAATAAATGAAATTAATTGATAAAGTAATTATATGATAAATTGCGTATTTTATATAGATAAAAATATTTGTGCAAAAATAAAAATTAAGTAGAGATTGAATGACCTTAAAAGTAAATTAATTTAAACACAAATTTTTTAGTTACATATTCATATTCCTATAGATATAATAATTATTATAATAATTAAATTTATCTTATTAATAATTAAAATATTTAATATAATTTATTAACTAATTATTATTTTAATTTTGTGCACGAAAATATTTAATACAAAGAATTATATAGTTAAATTTATACAGTACATATAGAATCAGAATTATAAATAATATTTATATACAAATTATTAGTAGTATGTATAATAATTAATAAATATCAGTTCTTTCGATCTAATTCAGTTTTAAAACAGTTCGGTACTGTTTAATACGGGTTTCGATCTGATTTTATATAAAATATCCAAATTCGTTATAAATAATGTTAACGATATAATTCGGTTTGACTCTAATTAGAAAGTTAAATGTATAATTTGATTCTTTATCTTTTTTTGATATTTCGATTCAATAAAAAAAAATTAAAACTGTGTACACCCTGATCTCCTCTACTAGGAGGATTTGATCCAATCCAAACATCACATTTCCATCTACATATGATTACTGGGAATTAGCTGCTCAATCAATCCATAGCAACCGCATTAAGTTTTTTTTTTTCCTTTTCTTTTTCATTTTACTCTTATTTTTGCATTAAAAAATAAAAAGAAATAATAAATGAGAAAATATATTATTAGACATTAGTGATGGATATTTCGATAAATTAGTGTGATTAATTAGTAGTATTTTATAAAATTAATGGTGATTAATTATTTTTTCTAAAATAAACATTAATTTAAAGTGGTCAGGGAGGATTAAACTAATCAAAATCAATAAGGCCAACTGAAATGAAAAAAAGGAAGAACTTTGAAGATTAAAATGCATTTACAACGGGAAAATACGAAAAATAGGGTTTGATCTTACAAACCTGCACAAAGACTGCCTTTCTATGGTAGCAGGGCATTGATAATTGGTGTATATATAAGATTTATACATAGCCTTTTTTTTCGTATTACAGAGAACCAAAAGCAAGATTAAATCCAGAAAGAGGAAGGAAAATCAAGAATTAAGATCTGAAAAACCAGCATAAGTTCACCAAGAATTAATAAAATTTCAATGTTGGCACGAAGAACTCAAAAGCTCTTCCAAATATTCAGCTCCTAAATCCTGGAATACAAACACGTCATCTTGGCAGTTAATTACCTGTTTTCCATTACTTTTGGACTTTCTTCTTCTGATAGAGTGTTTCTCCTTTAAAGCCATCACCGGAGAACATCCATGTTCCAATCGATGCTTGATATCATGAAGAGAATCTCTTACAATTTCTTCAGGAAAATTAAGAACAGCCATAGAACCTTTCACGGAGAAAGCAGCTTGATCATATGCTAAAGCAGCTTCTTCAGCAGTATCGAAAGTTCCTAACCAAACACGAACTCCATTTCTCGTTGAATCTCTTATCTCCGCCGCGTACTTCCCCCATGGCCTCTTCCTCACTCCTCTGTATGATTTCTGTTTCGCTGTAACTTCGATTTTTGATTCTTTATTATCTTTTTTTTCACCGAAATTAATTGTTTCTAGATTAAAGTCCAAGGAGGGCTTAGGTTTTGGATATTCGAAAAAGAAAGATGTTTCCATTATGAACAATTTTTCTTTTTCTTTTTTTTTTTCGGTTACTGACAGAATTCGATCCCTTTAATTGTATGCTGGAAGAAAGAGTCAAATTATTATTATACATGTATTATGAGATAAACAAATATTAGATTAAGTTAAAGCCAGTTAAGGTCGAACTTATGTTTAGTCAATGTCTTCAATACTTAAAGCCATCTTTACATTTATATGGGATTCAATATTCTTAGGCTATCTGAGTCGTAGTCAAAATGATAACGCTGCATTTTCCGCAGCATATTAGATGAAAGTTCATCCATATAATTTGCAAACAATATTTCAAAAGATCATTTTTCTTCATTTTTCTTGGCTGAAAACACACATATATAACAATCTTGGAAAGACAGATTAAATACGAATGTTGAAACAAATTAGAAGGAATATATAAGTGAACAAAACTAAAGCTGAAGTTGAAAATGGTCATTATGTCGTTCGAATAACCATTGGCCAAATATAAGTGACTATCTTCTGATGTTAAGACTGCCCCCAATGACTAGCATATATTGCCGGCCAATTTTGAGTATTGACCGTAAATTTTGACGAATTTGGACTGGTTTCCTATATGAGTATTGCATGGCTTGGAGGCTGCAAACTGATTTGAAGCAATAGCTAAATGAAAACATAATATGTTATCATAAGTTTGACTACCAATTTTACCATTTTCCCTCAATAAACCGAACGGTTCTACAACAACTTGAATTTACCAGCACTCAATTAAAGTACGGAAACCCTTGGTATTCATTTCTTTTACTGAAATTTGTAGTTGCAGTGTGGCTATGGGTCTCTCGCCTGTAACAAGAAGAGTTGAGTTCTAGTTGTACTTACTGTAATATCGTACATATGAGATAGTTATTTTTTTCTATTACTTTGTAACTGTTACTTATAATTTTCAGTTATAAGGTTAATGTTACACTCCCGAGTTTGCTATCTATCAAACACAAACAAATACTGCAATGAGAGAAAACAAAATTTTGGTTTTCAGAAATATCATTACCACAATATCAGTGTTGATGCTGCTTGGACTGGAACCAAATTAATATAGTTCAATTCTAAACTAAATAATAACAATAATAATAATAATGAAGCCACTTGTATGTGCTTAAATATTCATAAGCTTGCAATGTTTTGTCCCCATGTACGCTAGCTCAATACAATATATAATTTCATATTGAATCGATTCAATCTCTAAATAAATAAATGTAAATTGAATATGTTTCAGTTTATAAAATAAATTTCTAATTTCACTCTAAAATTATATAACATATGATATCATATTAAACAATTTCAATCTTTGACTAGATCCAAATTGTAAAATGATTAAGATTATATACTTAACAATTATTTGAAAAACAGTGGAGATTGGGAATGTATAATTTCTGAACCTATTGTTTGGAGGAATAATGTTGAATAGTAAGACAAATTAAACTAAATAAAATCATCCTAAATGTATATATGAGTTTGAAAAAAAAATGTGAATAATTAATTGAAAAAAACTCTCTAGTCTCTTCCCACTTATGAGGCTAAGCAATTCTTTAAGTGGCTCAATTGGTGTTGTGGGTTGAGCAGTAACTATTTTGACAAAAAAAAAGGGGGAAGGGGGGGGGGGGTTTCAAAAGGACCAATCAACAACAGCACAATCATTGCATATTGAACAAAATGATAACGTGTGTATATATATTGCTGCCCAGTTTCGTAATTATTGCCCCTAAATATTTTTGAATTCGGACTGATTTCCTATACGAGTATTAAGTGGCTTGGAGGCTTCAACTGATCATTTGAAGCAATAGGTAAATGAAAATATAATATGATAAGTCAAACCAGCGATGCAACCATTTTACCTCAATAAGATGTTCGATTCTGCAGCCCCTGGAATTTAGCTTGGTAATTTCTTTTACCGACATTTGCAGTTGCAACGAGGTTCTAAGTCTCTAGCCTATAACACACACACATATATGAGAGTTTATTTTGAAGTCGTGTATATATGAGATAGTTATTTTTTAGTAATTTTATATGTTACTCAGTTAATGTTAATGTTACATGTTTGTTATCAATTAAACTGTTAAGTATCACACGCCAGTTCATTACACAAATATAACACTCCTTAAAAAGACTTAAACAATCATTATCTCATAAGTCAGTTTTTGGGATTAAGTTAGGTTCAAATTCATTTTTTTCATATGATAGCAAATAAGCCACTAATTTCTGATACTGAGCGACCTACAAATGTCCAGTACAACAAACATCAAGCTGCAGATTTTCCGTTTGTATTTATTTCTGGACGTGAAGGATATATTAAATATCCTACATCAACTAATTACAAATATATAACATTTTTCCATAAAAAATTGAATAATTCTCACTTTACAAACTAGCTTTTTAAACTTTTTCTTGACACAAATACAAACTAAAGCTAAAACGAGAGAAAACAAAATTTTGCTTTTCACAATATCATTCTTACCACTGTATCGGTCCAACTTAATATAAGTTCAATAAATAATGAAACCTTGTTGATGCAAATATATAATCGATACATAAATGAATATATTATTATATTTATGATCTTACAATATTATCATAATAAGAATTTACATTTTCTATCTCCATTCATTGTTAGCTCAATAATATAGCATATAATATTATAGTGAATAGATTTAATTTCTAAATAAACAAATATAAGTTAAATTTGACTCAGTCTATAAAATAAATTTATAATTTTACTTTAAAATTATATAATATATATGATATAAATTTAATTTCTGAATAAATAAATATAAATTGAATTTAATTCGATATGTAAAGTAATTGAAATTGTATACCTAACAATTATTTGAGCAATAATGGAGAGTCGGAATTTATAATTTTTAAAACTATTAGTTGGAGGAATAAAATTGAATATTAAAACAAATTAAACTAAATAAATATAATCCAATATATATATATATATATGTGAATAATTAATTGACAAACTCTCTCATCCCACTTATGAGGGTAAGTTTGTCTTTAAGTTTTGCTTTTTATTATAATGTTGAATCTGGTGCTGTGAGTTGAACAGTAAAATTAAAAAAAAATCCGACAACAGTTGCGACTCAATATGCTTGCCTGCCACATAATTACTAGAAATACTGAATTAATCAGAAAAACAAAGAGTTATTCCCTATTATAAGAATAATAAAATAAAAAGATATATAAAAAAGAGTAAAAAGAAACAGTTACCTTGTTATAAAGGATGAACAATAGCTGCAAAAACCTCGGAGAATTCCATAGAGAGAATCAAAGGAAAAAAAATGAATCAATGTATTCCTACATATATTAAGCATGTCTCACAGTTGCTAAAATTAGCTTACAAATAGAAAAATAAAAAAGAAGCTCTGCAGTATAAAGTAACACTCCAAACAACACACTGCAGAAGAGGTTTAGCAACCCTTAAGTCATATCTAATCTGGATAATATGTATGCAGAAACTTTGACTAATTTAGGAAATAAGGGAGCTGAAGCTAGAACATTGCTAAAAATTAAGAGATGAAAAAGTGGGGAACAGCCCAACAAGTACTGTTAATTATTTTTTTTTTCTCAAAGATAATCTCTTTGAAGGATACAATTATATCAAATTTGCTTGCCGCAGAAAAGGCCCTATTCTTGCATTTGAATAACGTCTAAATTAGGGCACTTTCATGTGTCAATGTCTAATTGACAGAAAATAAATATATATTAATGCATTATTTATTATCTAATAAATATATGCCTACAATTAATTAGAACAAAAAAAAATGATATTTTATCTCTATTCACTGTATTGTGATCAATATTATATGTAATATCATGTTAAACAGATTCAATTATCACATTAATAAATGTAAATTGAATCTGACCTATACTTTTAAATGATAAAAACAATACATTCAATAAATATTTGAAAAGCAAAGAGTGAGAATGAATTTATAATTTTCAAAACTACTAGTTGAAATAATATTGTCTAATATATAAGAACAAATTAATATACTGCAGAAAACCTGATCAGAATCATTTATAACTTGTTTTTCCCCTGTTTCTTACAAGATTTAGCTCCTTTATTATAATTTTTCCCCTGTTTTCTTCAAGATTTAGCTGCTTTAGTATATATCCTAAGGGTTGCTGCAGTCTCCAGGAACTTCTTCTCGATTAGCTTTTTGTTTCTCTGGCAGAGGATGTTCTATCTTTTCTTTGCATGGCCTTTTGGCTTTTGCTGTTTGCTTTGGAATAAAATTTCAGCTTATCAAAAGAAAGAAAAAACTTGTGGAGGAGTAATAAAGGTTGAAGAAGTCTAAAGCTGAAGCTATAAGTGAACAAAACTAAAGCTGAAGTTGAAAATGGTCATCATGTCGTTCGAATAACCATTGGCCAAATATTATTGACTATCTTCTGATGTTAAGACTGCCCCCAATGACTAGCATATATTGCAGGCCAATTTCGAGTATTGCCCGTAAATTTTGACGAATTTGGACTGGTTTCCTATATGAGTATTGCGTGGCTTGGAGGCTGCAAACTGATTTTAAGCAATAGCTAAATGAAAACATAATATGTTATCATAAGTTTGACTAACAATTTTACCATTTTCCCTCAATAAACCGAACGGTTCTGCAACAACTTGAATTTACCAGCACTCAATTAAAGTACGGAAACCCTTGGTATTCATTTCTTTTACTGAAATTTGTAGTTGCAGTGTGGCTATGGGTCTCTGGCCTGTAACAAGAAGAGTTGACTTCTGGTTGTACTTACTGTAATAACGTATATATAAGATAGTTATTTTTTTCTATTACTTTGTAACTGTTACTTATAATTTTCAGGTTTAAGATTAATGTTACACTCCCGAGTTTGCTATCTATCAAATACAAACTAATGCTATAATGAGAGAAAACAAAATTTTGGCTTTAGAAATATCATATTTACCACAATATCAGTGTTGATACTGCTTGGACTGGAACCAAATTAATATAGTTCAATTCTTGAAAATAATAATAATAATAATAATAATAATGAAACCACTTGTATGTGCTTAAATATTCATATGCTTGCAATTTTTTGTCCCTATATATGCTAGCTCTATACAATATATAATTTTATATTAAATTGATTCAATCTTTAAATAAATAAATGTAAGTTGAATCTGATCTGCAGTTTATAAAATGAATTTTCAATTTTACTCTAAAATTATATAACATATGATATTATATTAAATAATTTCAATCTTTAAATAGACAAATATAAGTTGAATTTGACCTAAACTGTAAAATGATTAAGATTATACATCTAACAATTATTTGAAAAATAGTGGAGATTGGGAATGTATAATTTCTGAACCTATTAGTTGGAGGAATAATAATATTGAATATTAAGACAAATTAAACTAAATAAAAATCGTCCTACATGTATATACGAGTTTGAAATAAAAAAAATGTGAATAATTAATTGAAAAAAACTCTCTAGTCTCTTCCCACTAATGAGGCTAAGCAATTCTTAAGTGGCTGAATTTGGTGTTGTGGGTTGAGCAGTAAATATTTAAAAAAAAAAAAAAAAGAGGTCAAAAGGATCAATCAACAACAGCACAACCATTACATATTGAACAAAATGCTAACGTGTGTGTGTGTATATATAGACTGGCCAGTTTCGTAATTATTATTGCCCATGAATTTTGATGAATTTGGACTGATTTCCTATATGAGTATTGAATGACTTGGAGGCTTCAACTGATCATTTGAAGCAATAGGTAAATGAAAATATAATATGATATCATAAATCAAACCAGCGATGCAACCACTTTACCTCAATAAGATGTTCGATTCTGCAGCCCCTGGAATTTAGCTTGGTAATTTCTTTTACCGACATTTGCAGTTGCAACGAGGTTCTAAGTCTCTTGCCTATAACACACGCACACATATATGAGAGTTTATTTTGAAGTGTATATATGAGATAGTTATTTTTTAGTAATTTTATATATCACTCGGTTAATGTTAATGTTATACGTTTTGAACTTTTTCTTGACACAAACAAAAACCAAAGCTAAAATGAGAGAAAACAAAATTTTGGTTTTCACAATATCATAATTACCACTGTATCGGTCCAACTTAATATAAGTTCAATTAATAATGAAACCTTGTCGGTGCAAATATGTAATGGACACAAAAGATAAATAAATATATTATTATATTTATAAGCTTACAATTTATCATAATAAGAATGTACATTTTCTCTCTCCATTCATTGCTAGCTCAATAATATAACATATAATATTGTAGCCAATAGTTTCAATTTCTAAATAAACAAATGTAAGTTAAATTTGACTTGATATGTAAAGTGAATTTATAATTATATAATATATATGATATAAATTCAATTTTTAAATAAATAAATGTAAATTGAATATGATTCAATATATAAAGTAATTGAAAATATATTAGGTGTGAGCATGAACCAGTTAACCGGTTTATAAGCAAAAAAAAAATTAACCAATCCATTAATATCATTTTTTAAAATCATTAACCATTAATCAGTCCGTTACATTCAGTTAATTAGTCCATCGGTTTGAATTTTTTTATTTAATAAACTAATATTTTTCGGTTAAACATTAAAATTTATAATATAAAATTATAAAAAATTAGATAAAATTCAATTTAATTTCAAATGTATAAAATAATTTAAAATAAAAATCACAAAACAAACATAATTTACTAGTCAAAATCCATATACAATAAATCAATAGCTAATATTATAAAATAGATTTGATATTTGTTGAAAATTAATATGTCTGATTCTAAGTCAAACAAAATTTTGAATAATATTAAATATTAAAATATAAATTATAAAATATAAGAAAATTTATTTAAATGTTATTATATATGATAAAAAAACAACGTATATAAAAGTTAATTGGTTACTACATGTAAATACTTCTATAAAATTAAATAGAATGATGTAATATAAATTTAATTTAAAGTATTATATAAACTTTATAGAAAAGTATAAAAATTAAAGTATAAAAATAAAAATATAATTTAAATATATTTTAAATTATTATTTTATGTAAATTTTAGAGAGAAATAGAAAAAAAATTTAAAATATAAAAATAAAAATATAATATATTAATCGGTTAACCATAGACTAATAGTTAACTGGTATCTAAAAATTTAAACCGTAACTAAAAATAAAAAAATATAAAAATTAAAAACTATAAGCGAATGCATCTGATCAGTTAATAGAAAAATTGGATTCAGTTTCAAACCAGTTTTGCGGTTAATCATATTTTCAGTTTTTTTTCTTACTCCTAGAGATTATATACCTACAATTATTTGAGCAATAATGGAGAGTTGGAATTTATAATTTTTAAAACTATTAGTTGGAGGAATAATATTGAATATTAAAACAAATTAAACTATATATATATATCTTCAAATGTGAATATTTAATTGACAAAGTTTATCATCACTCTTATGAGGGTAAGTTTGTCTTTAAGTTCAGCTTTCTATTATAATGCTGAATCTGGTGCTGTGAGTTGAGCAGTAAAGTATAAAAAAAAAAAAGCCCACAACAATTGTGACTCAATATGCTTGCCTGCCACATAATTACTAGAAATACTGAATTAATTAGAAAAACAAAGAATTATTCCCTATTTTAAGAATAATAAAAAAAGATATATATAAAAAAAAAAACATATGCAGTAAAATCAAAGAGTAAAAAAGAAGGAAAACAAACAGTTACTTATTATAGAGGATGAACAATAGCTGCAAAATCCACAGAGAATTCCATAGAGAGAATCAAAGTAAAAAGATTGAATCAATGTATTCCTATATATATTAAACATGTCCCACAGTTGCTAAAATCAGCTTACAAATATAAAAATAAAAAAGAAGCTATGCAGTCTAAAGCACTCATTACCAGCTTAGCCCACTAACACTCCAAACAACATACTGCATAAGAGGTTTAGCAACCCTCAAGTGATATCTAATCTGGTTAACGTGTATGCAGAAACTTAACTAATTTAGGAAATAAGGGAGCTGAAGCTAGAACATTGCTAAAAATTAAGAGATGAAAAAGTGGGGAACAGCCCAACAGGTACTGTTAATTATTTATTATTTTTTTTCTCAAAGATAATCTTTTTGAGGGATACAATTATAACTTTCCTTACCATTACGTGCAAATATATTAAATTTGCTTACCGCAGAAAAGACCCTATTCGTGCATTTGAATAACGTCTAAATTAGGGCACTTTCATGTGTCAATATCTGCTTGACAGAAAATAAATATATATTAATGCATTACTTATTATCCAATAAATATATGCCTACAATTAATTATAACAAAAAAAAATTGATATTTTATCTCTCTTCACTGTATTGTGATTAATATTATATGAAATATCATGTTTAACAGATTCAATTATCATATTAATAAATGTAAATTGAATCTGATTTATACTTTAAAATGATAAAAATATTTGAAAAGCAAAGAGTGAGAATGAATTTATAATTATTAAAACTACTAGTTGAAATAATATTGTCTAATATATAAGAACAAATTAATACACCGGAGAAAACCTGATAAGAATCATAAGAAAATAAATTTCCAGCAGCAAATCGAACATCAGATCAGAACATGAAGAACTAAAAACCAAAAAATGTTAATTAATTTAGAAATCGAGTCAGATAGTAGAGGAGTAATAAAGGTTGAAGAAATCTTACCACTGTTTCGGGTTGCTCTCTTCTCCTCGAAGGAACTGATAATTATAAAGACAATAAGTTGAAAATCTTTACAATTGTAGAGCAAATTATGCAAAGCTATAAATATATTCGTATATATATCATTGTATTATAAATTGTAATACAATAAAAAAGACTTTATAATTAAGTTATAATACACATACATGTGCATGCATTCTGTGTTTGGGGATAAGCATGGTTACGGTTCAAATCAAAATCAAATAGAAATTGAACTAGTCAAAATTAATATCGAACACTGTTTAATGGTTTATGGTTTTGAACCGTAATCAAAATAGTAAAGAGAATGTTTTGTTATAGATATATATTTTAAAAACCGAAATCGAACGGTAAAATATATATATTATATGTATATTTTGTTATAAAAATATATATTTAGGATTTTTTTATGGTTTTACCCACAAATTAATGAAAGAAAAATTTAAATTTTGTAAATTACATAATATGCATAAAAACTTCTAAAAGAAGTACCTACTCATTTAAATAAATTTTTAAATAGAAAAAAGAAAAATCTTTTGGTTTCAAACTATAAAAAAGAAACTGTTAAAAACCATTTTCATTTGATTTCTGTCTCAATTTCACCGTTTATAAAATCACAATCAACGGTATTTTTGGAACCGTAATCACCCCTATTGGGGGTATTGATTATAACTTCACTGCTTCTGTAAAAGTATATGCTTGTGAAGGAAATTAGTATAATTTTTTTTTTTTTAGTAAACCTAATTTCTTTCATTTTTCTTTTGAATTACGATTTCTTTCTACTAGTTGAGTCGAAGATGCTTTATTACATCTGATAAGCATGGAAATCATTTAAAGTTCTATATCCAGTGAACTATATGACATATCCGTGACAGCTATAAACATCAAATTTGTATATTTGAACAACTCTTACGGTTCACACATATCAACACATTGACAGTCTCCATCTCTTTAAGGGACTAAAAGAATTAAATTGCGATTTTTCTCCGATCTAAATTGATTTATTCTTCTGGAAAATGTTAAGAGGTATGAAATTAATCGCTCCTTCTATCCCATGGTAAAGAGTTATTTTTGGCTCTTCCATCATCAGGTTTTATATCAATTCTATAATCTAACATTGGTACAGTCTCTATCGCCTCAAACAAAGTTAGACTTAATAATTGTGATAAATAATACATAGCTTAGACTTAGAGTATTTATAAATTCAGATATCCTCATTTAGGCAGCAAAAGACACTAACACGTAATAGAAAGTTCAGATTTAGAACATTATTTGTGCAAATACATTATTAACATAGAAATATATGTATTTATTAATGTTTTAGAATACTTACCAGCATAATAAACATACTTAAGATATAATAATAAGTATTCACATAATTTCTCTATCATGCTAGCTTTATATAACAAACAATATTCAACTATCACCACTATATAAATAAATATAAATTGAATTTAGACTAGTCTGTAAAGTGATTAGATCTAAATTTGCAACTAGTATTTATAAAAGATTAATGAACTGAGAGAGTTAATAATTTTTAAAACTATTAGTTGGAGCAAAAAAACTGATAATGTCAGCTTTTAAAACAAATTAAGTTACATAGCATTTAGATGTATATATGAGTTTGATTTTTTTTTAAAGAAAAAAAAATAATTGGTTGACAAACTTTATTGAGATCTATCTCCTCCTCCTCCTCCTCTTTGTGAGGATAAACTATATGCTTTAGTTGTATGAATTAGAAACCTAGGAACTCTTCCCATTTTCATGAACAAATACACTGCAGAAAACTCTTTAAAAAGGAACGAAATTAAATTAACCATGGTGGTTTCAATCAAAAAATTAAAAAGAAAATAATTAACCATGGTAGAATGAAATTATAGAGAAAATACTTACCATTGTATAATCAGCTTTTCCATGGCCTTGAGGTAATATTTGATAGATGAAACCATTTTACACAGGAATTGAATACAAATTAATTTTAATGCTGCTCTAAATTAAGATCTGATGTAGGAGAAACTGTGAAAATGTTGGTGAAATGCAATGCAAACTCATCTAAATATATGACTTTTCCATCTCTGTTTTTTAATGTCCAATTTTATATATTTATTTCCACCATATACAGTTTTAAAACTATTTTATTTTCAAGCACGAAAAAGAAAAAGAAAAACAATAGAACAAGTTAGATATCCTATGCCTAACACTACACGACAAAACTGCGACGGCTATTAAAATTTAAACTGAAAAATTTATATGATACTACTTTTAAATTCATATATATATAATAAAAATAAGAAAAAAATAGAGCAAGGAACTTTTATATAAATAAATATATAAAATGGTACAAAACGATATAATTTCACTAATAGTTCGGTTTTGGTGATTTTTGGATATTGAAAATAGAATCAAGATATTCGAATTTCTATTTTACTACCAACTATTAAACCAAAAATCAAACAAAATAAAATCAATTCCTTACAATTTAATTTAATTTTTAATTTCAGTCCAATTTTTCAGTTCTAAATATTACCTAAGATACAATTCGGCTCTATTTAAAAAAAGTAAGTCGATAAAAAATTACAATCCAAAATTGAACAAACGAATCCGAATTCACCCGACGTGAATGTTAGGTCTGCCATTAATTGTTAGCATAAATATATATTATAATACAATTGTACATATAATGATATAGTTTTTGCTTACCAAATTGGAGAAAGCTGTTAAAAAAAATAGATTTTTTTTATCGAGTGCTATTCAATGTTACATATAAATATAATGTGAAACAGAAATTCACGAACAGAAATTGCAATTGAGAATCGAACTTTTTGTTTTCTCAAAATTTTTAACTATATATATTGTTTTCTCAAATTAATTTTTTTCTTGAAAAATAGAGAAGAAGATAAAACTAAATTTTGTTGACATATATATATATATATATATGCAAAACAATCAAATTAATGAGTCAATTTCATCAATGGTAACTGAATTTATGTCTAATCGTCCAAAAATAACTAACTTATTTTTCATGATTTAAATGTCATTAAACTTATCATATTTTTGCAAAAAAGTCATATTAACCGATTTTCGACGATAATTTTTGTTAAAAATGCTGACGTGACATGACATATCATATGTCTGAATATACGTAACATGACACGTTAGCAGTCACGTCATCAAAAGAGATCATATCATACAATACGTTAATACGTCACGTCATATTTTTGGATACATGTATCTTTTTTTGGTAACGTAATTGCTGACGTATCGTATGACGTATGTTTAAGCATATGACGTGACGTGATACATCAGTATTTCGATAAGAGTAATTGTCAAAAATTTGTCAAGATGACTTTTTTACAGAAAGATAATAAATTTAGTAATATTTAAATAATAAAAAATAAGTAAATTATTTTTGGATAATTAGGTGTGAATCGAGTGATCATAGATGAAATCGATCATAAATTAATACATATTTTTTAATTATATTCAATTAATATATGAGGACGTCATTATTTTATTTTTTAAAAATAAAACTTTCCATGATTCTTGTGCTGTACTTTTATTAATTTTTTTAGCATTTCAAAATCTGGAACTTAGGAATTGTATATTTTAGATTTACCAGGTACGGCAAGGTAGGTGTAAAATCATTATATATCCAAGCATGTGCTAAAGAAGGAATTCAGATGTAAATTGAGGATATGTGACAAAACACTAAACGACAAATCTATGGCAGCTGCTAAAAGACAAATTTATTTATGGAATTTGACTATTTTGACTGCCCAAAATAAAATTTGAAAACTTAATTTAAACAACATGATTTATTATTAATATTAAATATATTTAAATATTATATTGAAAAAGTTAGGGTTACGTGCATAATTCAGGGACAAATTTTTAATTAATATTTTTTTCAAAAATATTTATAAAAATAGGATCTGTCAAAAAATAATTACATAAATGAAGTATTTTCTGATGAAAAACAATTTCTGTACCGAAACCGCTGGTCCCACCAGCGGTTTCGGTAAAAAAATTTCCGTGCATCGATTATTAAATTAATAAATTTTTAATATAATTTAATTTATTTTTTAATTTAATTTTTTAAATAAAATAAAATAGATACATGCAATAAATTATCATTTCAATTTCCATCCAATATTAGAAAAAAAAAGTCCAACGTAACACACCACATTAACAGAAGATTAATTTTTCGTGCACCGATTATTAAATTAATAAATTTTTAATATAATTTAATTTATTTTTTAATTAAAATAAAATTTAATTAAATAATTTAATTGACCACACTAAAAAAATTGTATGGTTTCGTTGTAGTTGTTGGTGTGTTTTTCTTTTTACATGCTTATTTCCCTTTCAGTGTCCAATCAATATTTTTTTTGCCATTTATTCATGACTTATATTTTTCGATGATTATAATCTGTAAGACAAATTTTACCTGGAAATATTTTACTTTCCACTTCCTGGGCTAGGTTCCGTAGATAAAAACAGAACAAATAATGTATTATATTATTAATTTATTGAATGCTCGTAAATTATTACGTGATCTATAATTAATTAAATATTTTCAATTTTTTTTGAGATCCTCATTAGAACTTGCTTGACAGTAAAATTATTATCATTAAAGTCAAATACTCCCTCAATTACAAAAAAAAAAGTCTATTTCTTTTTATTTATCTCAAATTACAATAATTTTTAATGGTGAAAAAATGAGATTCTTTCGAATATGGTTAAGTGGAAAAATAATTATATTTTTATTTAACTTTAATAATATATTATAAAAAATGAATTAATTCAAATACATACATCAACTGATTTCTTTTTTATGTGAAAAAAATTAATATCTGGCATTGCAATTTTTCATTTAGATACCCGCAATAAATTATCATCCCAATTTTCATCCAATATTAAAAAAATCACCAATTATTAAATTAATAAATTTTTAATATAGTTTAATTTATTTTTTAATTTAATTTTTTAAATAAAATAAAATAGATATCCGCAATAAATTATCATCTCAATTTCTATCCAATACTAAAAAAATAATATATATTAAAAAATTATGCTTTAATTAGCACAAAATAATAAAAAAATTAACAAGAAAATAACTAAATTATGTAATTTTTATATGAAAATTTATTTTTATTTAATAACAGTTGAAATTTTGCCAAAAGTCCAACGTAATACGCCACCTCAACATTATATTTTTTAAAATTATAATTTTTTCTCAAATAACTAATCTATGTATAATTTAATCATGAAAAACAAAATCAAGGAGAGATATTTTTTATCATTCAAAATATATTAAATAGATACCAGCAAGAGTCAATATGGCAACTGGGAAAAAAAAATCCAAATACGGTAACTAATTTCTATTTAATTGGGCTGATCCTCACCGTCAGATTTTAAATGCTTTTCTTTTCTTTGATGGAATACTACTGCCTTACATGGCAGATTTTGGAAATATATATATATAATTACTAAGAAATTGCAAAATAAGATCATGAAATAATTATTATCACTAATAGAAAAACTAGAAATAGGAAATAATTTGTTCACATCTTAAAAAATAAAATCAATATATAGTAAAATGTATATCTTTATTTTTGGAACTGCTAATATTATATCAATATTTTCTTGACACATTTAAAGAATACATTTAATCATATTATAATTAATTCATAATGTATATTATATCTGCACACACACACACACACACATATATATATATATATATATATATATATATATATATATATATATATATATATATATATATATATATATATATATATATTTTTTAATATTGGATGAAAATTGGGATGAAAATTTATTACGGGTATCTATTTTATTTTATTTTATTTAAAAAATTAAATTAAAAAATAAATTATATTATATTAAAAATTTATTAATTTAATAATCGGTGCACGGAAAATGGGGTGTTTTTTGACGGGGACAATTTCTGCTTCTGAAATCGCTGGTCTGACCAGTGATTTCAGAAGCAGAAATTGTCCTCCGTCAGAAAACACCCCATTCTTGTAATTATTTTCTGGCAGACTCCATTTTTGTAAATATTTTTTTAAAAAAACATTAATTAAAAAATTATCCCCATAATTCACAAGATGAGAAATTGATCTTGATATTTATGTGATAATATCGGTACAAAAATTAATATTAATATGAAATTAATTTCTTATTTGAATTTCTTTTAATTAGAAATTCATCTTAATTAGCAGATTATTAATATGAGCAGTTACCTAATTTAAATTAGGTAACTGACATATTAATTATTGATATTATTTCTTATATTAAATATTATAACAGTCAAATTCAATTCTCTTTTATTAAGAAAAATTTAATTACCTTAATGAGAGCCCTATAAATAGGGCTACGAATTATATTCTTGGTAAGCAAGAAAAGAATTTCATACCGAAATTTTGTCAAAATACTTTCACACTTTTTCTCTCTACTCGTTGGAATTTTTAGTTAGTGAAAATCTAGTTTTCATCTCGAGGCATGGATGAAAACGATACCGGTGACGCGAAAATGGGAGACGATCTCGACGATTGTGATTTAGCGCTACGAAAGGTATTTATGATTACATCTCGTCATAATTTTATTGCTTATTTTTCTAACAATGGTATCAGAGCCTTTTCTTTGCGTTTCGGTATGATTTTATATATAGATCTGTATTTTCGTGAAAATTCAGACATGTTAATATGTTAATTAAAATACCTTCAGATCTATTTTGTTTGTGTTTGTTTATTAATCCTGGTCTAGAAATTTTTTATCTGATTTTTTGGACACCGAAAATATATAATTAATTAAAAGTCTGTAATAAATATTTATAGTGAAAATTTTTTATTTTTTACCATACCATTGGAATCAGAAACCCTAAAAATCGCCCTAAAAAAAATCCGACGGCTTTAAACCACTGGAAAGGTGGCGTGTGACTTGCACGCGCCACCGGTGTGCTGGGCACATCTCCACCACATGCCATGCCACGCGCACTGAGTGCGATGTCACTCAACCACATGACCCAGTAGGGGAAGGACACGTGGCGTAACGGTGAGGTGCCATGTGTTGGATGACGTGGTAGTAGGGGGTCCATTGGGTGCCACGTGAACCAACCAAAGGTTGACACGTATCACCACGTGGCAGCCTGACATGTGGCAGGAGGTCAGCCATATGGCTTGATGTGTCATGCCACCTGGCTTCCACATGGCAGCCTGCGGTGCTGCCATGTGGCGTGTGGGTCCTAACACGTGGCTTGTGAGTCATGCCACGTCGACTCTACCACGTGTCGACACGTGGACAAATGACCAGTTGCCACATCGTAGTCTGTGGTCATGCCACGTGTCCTACCTGTCAGTCCACCCTGTCCACGTGGACCAATAATTACATGTCATGTATCACATTGTCCAACCACATGGACGCATGTGACCCAGTGGGATCGCGCCATATGGCAAAGGCGCTCTGCCTGCGCGTGGCACCTCTATCGCGTGTGGGCGCGTGAGGGCCACTCTCACCGACACTTGTGGGCACGTGAGGGCTCCTCCAGCCACCATTTTTGCCCAAATTTTTTTAATTTTAATTTTCTTAAATTTTCTGATTTTTTGGTGATTTAAAAAAAATTGAGTTACAAAATTATTTTTATTAATTATTTTGTTTAAAAATTTGTTAAAATTTAAGAAAATTGTATTTTATTCTGCCTTCTTTAATTTTCAAATATGTTTGAAAATTAATTATGTGGATTTTATCCTTATATTTGATTGGAATGAGTTTCAATCAAATTTTATTTGTATATGAGTGTACTAACAAATTTTTTTTATATACTGTTATGTGTAACAGATATGACGATGATAAGAATATCCATGATTCCACATACTCCTCAAGGAGTTACTTTGGTCAATGCATGAGTGCGTGAGGTCCACAACATGAGGTTTCACCAGAGGGCAAGGAGTTATGATATTTATGCTATTAGGCATCATATAGTGAAAATACATAAAAAGATGTAAGATTGTATTTGGATTGGTGGCCTGAACAGGGGTGGAATCATAAGTTACTTTATGATGTGATGTGTGAGTCTTTTAACTACCATGTGAAACTCCATAACTTATTTGTTGAGTGCTGGCAAGGAAATTATAAAGATTCCATCTGAGATGGTGCTCAGAAGTGGGTGTATAGTGAATCGCCTATGGTTAACCGATTACACATATGGAGTGCCCCTACATATAATGCGTATGGTTAGGATGACAGTTCCAGTAACTAAGATTGTGTTGGATCCATTGGGATCCTGATTATTTTTTTTTGTTGACATAAGTGTCATAATGTTATTTTATTTTTGCAGACTTTTATGTTAGAAATTTTGTTTCCTAATTTTGTTTCGAGATGATACATTTATGTCTTCTTTTGAATTTATTGGACTTTATAATAAATGTGTTTATTTTGATTTTGGATATTATAGTGGCTTATAACTTCTTATAATGAATGTGTTTATTTTAATATTATTTTCCATGCAATATTTTATGAGTAGAATAGTTGCTTGATTATTAAGTTAATGCTTAATTATCTTACAAATATAATATCCTCAATTAAGTTAGAAAACTTAATTCCAATAAATCATATTTGCTATGCATGAAATTTTAATATGTGATGTTAAACATTAGGACTTAGAGGGTAGTTCGATACTAATAGTGACTTTTTCGATTTTAAGCCTAATAGATAATTTTGTTAGATTCTAATTTTAGATGCATAGTAAGTAACGTGTATTGTCATATTCTTCTTAATAAGTGCAACATATGCTCTATTTTTTATTAGAGGATCTAAATGACTTCAAAATCCATAGTTGCCGAATTGAACAAAGATATGAAATTGAATGGCGGCAACTATGAAATCTGGAGTATGAAAATCCAGTATGTGCTTGAGGAGCAAAAGGCTCAAGAAACCTTAAGTTCAGTCATGACTGAACCTAAAGATGACACTTTTGCTTAACAAAAGTAGGATCAAACAGCTTATGCAACATGGAAAAAGAAGAACTCCATTGCTCGTTTATACTATATAAAATGGTATATTATTTAATGCATATTTCATTTTATTTAGGTAGCTAAGTATGTCAAATTATTTGTATTTTATGTGTTTTTGTCTATTTTATGTGTTAATTTGCTTTGTAAGATAATTTGGATGAAAAAAGGAAGAAGGAGCAAAAAGGTTGTGAAGCAGTGCGTGACTCTTGAACAGGCTCACGAGTCACACAAAAGCTCACGAGTCACGTAAAAGTTCACGACTCACGCACTAGTTCACGACTCACACAAAAGTTCACGACTCACACAAAGGTTCACGACTCACACAAAAGTTCACGAGTCACGCAAAAGTTCACAAGTCACGCAGAGGTTCATGAGTCATGCAGAGATTCATGAGTCACGCAAAAGTTCACGACTCATAACAAATGATGTAACTTTTCAACATGCCTTTTCTTAACCAATAAGGGTTTCCATCAGGCATTTTCATGATAACCTTTCATTTTCACACCTAATCGAAAGAGGCACAATTATAGAGCTATTATCTCTATAAATAGGGATCTAAGATGTTGAAAAATGAATCGATCAGTGTTTAGTTTTTAGAAATAAAGTTTATTTTGGATAAATATTTTTACTTAGTTTTTATTAAAAGATGACAAAGGGACAAAGCCAAAGGAATAAGAGATAAGTTTCATTCTCTTGTTTATTTTTAATTCAAGTATATATTTTGGCTAGTTTTCTTTGTACAATATAAATATGCAGTAGTATTTGTTAAGAATATGATTACTCTTATTATGAATGAAGTATGATTTACATCCATTTGTGTGCATTGATTTGTTATGTATGCTTTGCCACCATATTTGGCATATTAGCTAATTTATTCCCAACGAAAGTTGGAATTCTTTGATGGAAAAACAAATGGATGTACTTAAAGCATTGAATTCCTTTAATTTGACTTAAAGGATTCAATTTTGAGGGGTTAAAGAATTGGCATAGAGCTTCATAATTTTTGTTTATCTCTATAATGACACGAGAGTGCTTATAGACTCTAAATGAAAATATATTTATTGACAATGAGAGTTGTTTTAAAGAATCTTAGCTAAATTCTTCAGTCACTTTATTTATACAATTACCTGTACTTGTTCTTAAATGAATTACTATTTCATATTTCTAATGTATGTTCATACCATCATTTAAGTCATCTTTAATCCAATATGATTTAATCTATGCAAAGTAGTTTAGATATTTAAATACATAATTTCCATTTTAAGCATTACCTATCCATCTACTCTTTGTGGTTTCAATACAAAATTTATCCCGTTCCCTTTGGAATGATACCCTACTCATCCTATACGCAGTCTAGTGTGACTAAGGGTTTAAATAAATCCCCATCACTCGTATCATCCTCCTAAATGCAATGGATGATGATATCACTATGCAATTCTGCTCATACCAAAATGCAATGGATCTATGGGTCGCATTATGGGAGAAGTTTGGAGGAGTGTCTCTAACTGGACTTCGATCTTTAACGATTAAATTTGATACATATCAGAAGAGGCCTGATTATTCAATGTGAAAACATCTCTAAGAGATGAAGAATATGATTTGTGAGCTTGGTGATGCAGGTCATAAGTTGACTGACAAGCAACAAGTTCAAGCTATCATCTGATCTTTGTCAAGGAAATGGGAGCATATGAAAATGCAACTGACTCACATGGATAGCATTAAAATATTTAAGGACGTTGCTAGATATTTGGAGTTGGAAGAAGACCATTTAGCATCGATCAAGGCCAATGCTGAAGTGCATATGGCACACTCCAATTCTTGTAAGAAAAAGTCAAACCAAAACAAGAAGAGAAGCTTCCATGAAAAAGGCAAAGAAAAGGCTCAAGAGCCTAAATGGCAGAAAGTTAAGCAGAATGGAAAGGGATCCAAAGGCAAAAAGAAAGTGAACATTTCTAGGGTGAAGTGCTTCAACTATTAGCAAAAGGGATACTATACAAAAGATTGCACTATGCCCAATAAGGTACATTATTCTAACTCAAGAGTAAGTGAAATTTGTGTATCAAGTTCTGTATTTTTAACTGAACTTCAACCTTTGTGGGTGGTTGATTCAGGAGCAATGGACCACGTGACAAAGGATTGAGAAGCCTTTGTCGAGTTCCAACGAGTAACTGCTGGTGCAAAGTGGATTTATGTAGGCAACAATGCCAGAGTGGCAGTCCTAGGAATTGGCACATGCAGACTAGTCTTGCGTGAAGGTCGAACCCTACTCCTACACAATGTGCTTTATGCTCTTGACATTCGTAGGAATTTAGTTTCTATTTTAACTTTAATAAAACTTGGGTTTGTTCTGCATTTTAAATATGATAAGGTTGATCTATTTTTGGATGAAATTTTTTATGGTTGAGGTTTTGTTTCGAATAATTTTATAATTATGGATGTTGATCCTAATTATTCAAATAAAGCTAGTTTTTCTTTAATATCTTCTTCTTCAAATATGTATGAGGATAATGTCAAATTATGGCATGCTAGATTGAACCATATCAGACAAGACAAAATGCATCGGTTAGCTAAAGTAGATTTGTTAGGCGATTTAAATAAGATTGAATTGTCTACATGTGAGCATTGCTTGCAAGGAAAACTAGTGAGAAAATCATTCGAAAAAGGAACTCGAGCCTCAATTCCTTTGCAATTAATTCATTTAGATGTTTGTGGTCCGATGAATGTTAGGACAAAATATAAAGCCTATTATTTCATCACTTTTATAGATAACTATACTAGATATGATCATATCTATCTGATTTCTCACAAGTCTGAAGCATTGAGCTGCTTTAAAACTCTTATGAATCTTGTTAAGAATCAATTGGATAAGAAAATTAAAGCTTTAAGAACCGACCGTGGTTGATAATAACTTTCAGATGAATTTAAAGCTTTATGTGATGAAAAAGGGATAGAGCATCAGTTGCCTATTCTCGAACTCCACAACAAAATGGTGTTGTGAAAAGATGAAATAGAACCCTTTTAGATATAGTACGTTTGATGATGGCTAAAGCAAATTTACCTATCTCATATTGGGGAGATGGTTTGTTAACAGCCATATATGTTCTAAATCGTGTGCCCTCAAAATCTGTTGCATCCAATCCTTACGATTTGTGGACTGGTTGGCAACTCGACGTGAGTTATTTACACCCTTGGGGTTATGCTACTTATTTCCATGATACCTCGAATAAATTTGGTAAATTTGGACTAAGAGCTAAAAAGAGTATTTTTGTGCGATATTCTGATGTATCAAAAGGATACGTATTCGTGGATGAGCAAGCAAATGGCTCGATAATAGAATTTGAATCACGAGATATCGTATTTTTGGAAAATGAGTTTTCGAAGTTAGACAAAGTAAGTTAAGACTTTACTTTTTACGAAACTCGAGAAGATGAACTACCCGGATCTCTCCATCCGAGTGGGAGGGAAATTAATGAAGAAGGTCAAGACTCTCTTCTCAATAGTCCGGATGTTCGAGATTTGTTCTCCAGTGGGAGTATGAGCATACCTAACTCCAGTGGGAGTATGGATATTCAGGATTCTTATTTGAGTGGGAGCGTAGAGCTCAATCCTAGTAGGAGCATTCCGAACTACGATGAATATATAAGACATATTTATCAAAATTTAAAACCTCAAAAATCTAAAAGAAAAAGTGTTCCGCGCTGATGATTTGAGATCGAAGGTACGAATGAAGCTTTTTTTATTACACCACAAGAAAATGATGAGCCTAAAAATGCAAAAGAAGCTCTCTTGTGCCCAGCTAAAGATAAATGGATTAAGGATATAGAAGAAGAAATGGCTTTCATGAGGTCAAACCATGTTTGAGAACTGGTTGATCTACCTGAAGGACGCAAACCAATTGGGAATAAGTGGATTCTCAAAATAAAGCAAAAAGCTGATGGCAGTATCAAAAGATACAAGGTTCGGCTAGTCGCTAAGGGGTTTACTCAACAAGAAGGAATTGACTATGAGGAGACTTTTTCACCTATTGTTAGATTTACGTCGATAAGATTAATTCTAGCCTTGGTAGCTAGTTTGAACCTAGAGCTACATCAAATGGATGTAAATACTGCTTTCCTCAATGGAGGATTAAAAAAAGAAATCTATATGGAACAACCTATAGGTTTCATCGAAGAAGGTAGTGAACATAAGATTTGCCAATTGTTGAGATCAATCTATGGCCTAAAGTAGTCTTCGAGACAATGGTATTTAAGATTTCATGAAGCATTCATGTCAAATGAGTTCAATATGATTAATGAATACCATTGTGTTTATTCCAAAAGCTCAAAAAATAAATTTGTCATTTTAACATTGTATGTAGACGACATACTCATAGCAAAAAATGACAAGGAATACGTAAATCTTATCAAAGATTTGTTGTCATCTAACTTTGAGATGAAAGATATGGGTCAAGTAGATTATATCCTTGGAGTTAAGATTTTAAGGGATCACTCAAGAAGATTATTATCACTGTCTCAAGAGACATACATCAACAAAGTTCTTAAACGTTTTAATATGCAAAACTGTAAGCCCATAGACAATTCTTTTAGCAAAAGCACCTGTCCTAAGACAGAAGAGTAGATAGAACGTTCCATATGCTAGTGCCGTGGAAAGTCTAATGTATGCAATGTTGTGTACCAGACCTGATATATGATATGCTGCGGGCATGGTGAGTAGATATCAATCTAACCCAGGCGAAACACATTGGAAGGTGGTAAAAAAGATACTTAGATACCTTAAAGGTACCACAAATTATTCTCTTTGTTTTCAAGGAAAGGATCTGCATTTGAGGGGATATAAGGATGCTGATTAGGGAGGAGATGTGGATGAGATAAAATCCACATCAGGTTATATTTTCTTGCTAGGCAAGGGTGCCATTTCATGGAGTAGCAAGAAACAGACTTGTGTAGCCCTTTCGACAATGAAAGTAGAATTTGTCGCTTCCTCAGTTGCAGTACAAGAGGCGGTTTGGTTAAAACAGTTCATAAACCATCTGAATATAACTGCCTTAGAGCAACCTGTGATAGTTTATAGTGACAGTCAGTCATCGATAGCTTACATTAAAGATCCAAAATTTTATAATAGGATAAAGCATATCAACATTAAGTATCAATATATTAAAGACATCGTTGCACGAGGAGAAGTGAACTTTCAGTATATATCTATGCATGATATGATAGCACATCCTTTAACTAAACCTGTATCAAAAGATGTGTTTGAGAGACATGTTAAGTCTCAGGATTTGCGTAGGATTTGATTTATACTGTAATATCTTGACATTATTATTTATGAATAATAATAATTGAGTTCATTATTGATAATACATGAGTGTGAATGTTTATATGTGAATATTTATTGCTATAAGATAAAGCATGTCAGACAGAAAGGTAACCCACTAACACGGGTGTTTACGTTAGTTTTGTTAATAAGTTAACAAAGTATAATATGAGGTGATTTTTGAACATAAAATGAGTTTCGAGAACCTATTCAAAATAAAAGTGTCATCTTGCAGAAATTACAGGATGAGTCTTATTGATGTGCGAGATAAAGACACATATAAGGTTGTGTGCTTTGGATTAAGATTCAAAATAGGATTAAGAATGATCCGATGATATGTTAAATGTAACTATCATAATTTGTCCACAAAGCCAGAAGTAGTCCTTAAAGAAGTGGACTAAAGTTGGATGTTTTAGTGCATTACAACCTTATGCTTCTGCATGGTGTTAAATAATAATAAGATGTGCACTCCTTTAAAGGAAAGTAGAGAACACCATAACACATGCATCATACCATGTGTGCTTAAGTTGACCAAAGGAAGGGAATCTTATGTGAATGATCTCAAATTTTTTCTACTGTGACATCCTATTTTTCCAACCCTTAACTTATACCAGAAGTATAGTTCAATATGGCTAGCTTAGTTATTCTCCAAAGGGTCATGAAAAAACTTTGAATCAGTGGATCTAACTAGAAAAATGAGTTGAAGTATGACAGATGGGATATAGTAAATGGGAAAGATGTTTTTTTTATCACATTTGGTGGTTTCGTGGTTCACCGGTTAACCTGTTATATTCTTTATAAGTAGAGACACAATAGTGAATACGAAAATTATTTTTATGAGATCATGAGATAAAACAATGAATGTGAGAAAACTATCTAGGGTTTAGCATACTATAATGAGAAGATCTTATTTCTCGAGACGTTATATATCCCTAACAGGTGTACAGTACTAGTATTTTCGACGTATGTCGGTCACATAAACTATCTACCTGTATGATAGGAGAGAATTATTGAAAATCGTTTTGTCATGTGCGAGTGGGAGATGAAGGAGTTAGGGTTACACCCATGAATTACGAGATGAGAAATTGGCCTCGATCTTTATGTGATAATATCGGGATAGAAAATAATATTAATATGGAATTAGTTCCTTATTTAGATTCCTCTTAATTAGGAATGTGTCTTAATTAGGAGGTTATTAATATGGACAATTACCTAATTTAAATTAGGTAACTGACATATTAATTATTGATATTATTTCCTATACTAAATATTGTAACTGCCAATACTTTCGCACTTTTTCTCTCTACTTGTTGGGGTTTTTAGTTCGTCAAAATCTGTTTTCATCTCAAGGCGTAGCGAGACGTGGGTTGAGATGAAAACGATACCAGTGACGCGAAAAAGGGAGACGATCTTGACAATTGTGATTCAGCGTTATGAGAGGTATTTATGATTATATCTCGTGATAATTTAATGGCTTATTTTTCTAACAATTATAATTGAATATATATATATATATATATATATATATATATATATATATATATATATATTGCGGGCCAATCCTAAAATGTTGATTCATTTGGTTATTTCATGTGAGTGACGTTAATTATATATATTACTAAAAAAATGCAAATACAAAATTAGTCTTGTAAAAAATTATAAATCTATGCATCTAAGAAAATTTACTAATTAATTAAAGGTAAAACGTGCCTCTAAATTTTTAAAATTTGTGAATTTTTGCTATTTTTTCACACATTTATTTATTATTAAACCTTTAAACTTTTACTTTTCGATTGATTTAATTCCCATGTGTTTTTTATTTTTATTTTTTAAGAGTATGCTTTTACCCAAAATCAATTACTTGTCTTTCTCACAACTTATTTTTTTCTTTTAAAAATCATTCAAAATCTATAAAACTATTTCAAAATATTCCAAACCAGACTCTATACTAATCAATTCCAGCTTATATATACAAGGGAGAAAAAGAAAAACAAGTTACAAATAAGAAATTATGGGGGGACTTAAACCCCTACTGTCCTAATCTAACAACTCCTTAACGAACAGGGGAGGAACATCAAACCCTTTAAAATCAACACCTTGAAAACTATCATGTTTTGCTAAAAAATCAGTTACATTGTTAGCTTTCTCTTCATTTGTATAATCTTCACTTGCCAATTGCAATCTAAAAGCCTTCTAATATCAGTGACCATATCTGAAATATGTATTTCAACATCATTTCTATGAGTTAATCGAAGCACAACTTTAAGACTATTAGACTGAATCCTTCAATTTTTAGCCCAAGTTGATTCCAAACCTCGTTTAAAAGCCCAAAGTTCTGAAAAAAGAGAACACGCATTATTAATCCGTAAAGAGTAACCCTTTAGCCAAGAGCCAACACTATCCCGAAATATACCACTAGCATTACAACAATTCGAACTAATTTTAGATGTACCATCAACATTAAGAGCCACCCATCCCACCTCTGGAAACTTCCATTTTGTCATTCCCTCTTCCACTCCCCTTCTTGAATAGGATAAATCTTTGAATTTCTTTTTGGTGTAATTTTGAAAAAAAAAATTGGAGATTTAAGGCTATAGTAAAAAAAAAAAAAGCAAAATGGGGTGTTAAAAACGGCATGCACTATTGTTGTTTTCTAATGACGTGGGTCCCACACAATTAGTGCAAAAATTTGTGTAAAAAATGACATGTTAGGTTGCCATTTTTTATAGTGTGAAATGGCATCATTTCACTTGTGTAGGAAAGAAAACGGTGGAACCCGCAATTGATAGAAAACGGTTGAAGAAGGTGCCATTTTTTACAATGAAAGACTGACAGATGTGAGGCTTGCAGTTGATAGAAAATGGCAAGATAAACTGCTGTTTTTTATACAAATTTTTTTTCTTAAAAAGGACAGCAAGCATGCATGGTTCCTAGGGATGAGCATAGACTGGTTAACCAGTTTATGAGCAAAAAAATTAATTAGTCCATTAATATCAATTTTTAAAAATTATTAACCATTAACCAATCCATTACATTCGGTTAACCATTAAAATTTATAATGTAAAATTATAAAAAAGTTAGACAAAATTCAATTCAATTTTAAATATGCAAAGTAACTTAATATAAATATTACGAAATAAACATAATTTACTAGTCAAAATTGATATTTTATAAATTAATAGCAAATATTAGAAAAAAAAATTTGATATTTTTTGGATATTAATATGCTTGATTCTAAATCAGATAAAATTTTGGATAATATTAAATGTTATAACATAAATTCTAAAATATAAAAAAATGTAATTAAATACTATTAAGTAAAATATGAACACTAATATATGATTAAAAATAATATATATAAAACTTAATTGGATATTATATATAAATATCACTATATAATTAAAAAAATGATATAATATAAATTTAGTTTAAAGTGTTATATAAATTTTATAGGAAAATATAAAAAAATAAGGTATAAAAATAAAAATATATTTAAAGTATTATTTTATATAAATTTTAGAGCAAATAGAAAAAAATTGAAGATATATATATATATATATATATATATATATATATCAATTAACCGTGGACTAACGTTTAACCAGTACCTAAAAACCTAAACTGTAACCATTAACAAAAAAATATAAAAATTAAAAATGTAACCAAATTCATTAGATCGATTAACCATAAAAATCAGTTCGATTTCGAATCGATTTTACGGTTGACCATATTTTCAATTTTTTTTCTCACCCCTAATGGTCCCTCACCCCATCCCGTCATAGAAAAATAACTTTACAACCTCTAAATTTTTCTTCAACTTTTCTATTTATTCTAAACTTAAGAAAGTTGTAGAAGTTTTAGTTAGGAAGTTATTTATTTTTTGTTAGTTAGTTTTTCCTATAGCTTTTTTTTTCTGTTAGTTAGTTGTGCTCACCCGAGTACTTTGCATGCTCACCCGAGCACTTTGCATGCTCACCCATACAGACAGAGTTGCTCTCCCGAGCACTTTGCATGCTCACCCAGTAGTCCCTCATCGCTCGCCTGTGCAGGATGTTACTCACCCGAGCATTCTTGCTGGCTTTCTTCCTTTGTCATTTTCTTGTGTGTTTTGTATATAAGTGATTCTTTCTTCTTCATCAAGTAATAAGAAGAGAAAGTTCTTTTGCTCTATTTTTATTCATGGTATCAGAGCAGTTATTTCTCTTCTTGAATCGTAGATCGATTGAAGCTTTTTTGTTCATTATTTTTTGGTTGATTGACGATTATTGATTGAAGTTTGCTTTGATTTCAAGCAATGGATTTCGAGTGTGCAAATTTTGCTAGAGAACTGGAGTTTGCAGGTATTGTGACTCAATCACATAATTATTGGATTGTGGACACTGGAGCTAGTATTCATGTTTCTGGCAATAAGAATCTCTTTACATCTCTAAACTCGATTGACAAGCCAAGTTCAGTCTCTTTACCGGATGGTTCAGTTAAACTAGTACATAGCATGGGAAATATTACCTTGACCAATAATCTAGTTTTTGAAAATGTTATGCATATTGCTTCTTTCCATTATAATCTTCTTTCTGTCAACAAATTAGCCACTTCTCATTTCATTGTCTTCATGTTTTTTCCTACCTTTTGTGCTTTATAGGACCTGAAGACTAACACCATCATAGCCATTGGAAAGATTGTGGGAAAATTATATGTTTTAGATGATTTTTCCTTTTGTAAAGAAACTATTTCTTCGTATCTTTCCTTTGTGACCAACTATTATTCTTCTTTCCTTGCCAAACATCGATTTTCCATTAATGCTTGTTGTAATGGCCTCAACGTCGGACTGATCGTAAATAGTGCTTTCCGACAGTGAATAGTGTCTCCAGGCTGAAAATGACACCCGAAAGTGGAAAAATTTTTATTGGACTATTGGAAAGTACTAGTCACGAGTAGTTCGGGGTTGAAATTTGAAGTAAAATTGAGGTCAAATAGGCCTCCAAAAGCCAAAAGAACGAAAACCGAGAAAATTAGGAAGGATTTTTAATTGAATTTTTGACCGTTTTAGTTACTAAAAATAGCAAATGAAGTCTAAAAATTATTGTATGCATAAAATAATATGTAGATTATTTTGGTGGCAAAAAGTAAATGTTTTGGCCACACTGGTATTTTTGGAATCAGATCGATATGATTTAATTGGACCGATAAAAGTGAATCGGACCCAAAACGAACTCCGATTGGGCTGAAATTTTATGGGTAGCCTATTTTTGATATGATATGAATAATGGAATTAAATTTGAAGAAAATTGAAGTTGGTAAGTGAGAGAAATTAATTAGGGCTTAAAATAGGTATTTTTTGGGCCTAAACTAATAAATAGTGTAAGGCCCACTTAAAGCCCAGCTCATAGCCCAATTAGAAGACCTATATAAGGTGAATTTTTCCAGAAATCTCAAGCGGCAACTCCTCTCTTCTTCTTCCCTCTTGGTGGCCGAATTGTATATCTCTCTAATTCCTCTCTTTTTCTTTCATTTCTTTACTAATTCTCACCAAATAAAAGCCTCCTAAAGTGATTTCAGCCTCTCTAGATTGCCTTCATCAGCTCCAATCCTTGATTCAAAGAAGAACATCAAGAGAAATTTAGAGTTAAAGTTTATGTGTCAAAATTAGGTATGTGAATTTCTTGCTTTTTAATTGGTTTTTAGGTGCCTACTACTAATTTTGGGTGCCTAGAGTTCATTTTTGCTATTAAATTTAGCATTTGAGGCTAAAATAATTGAGATATAATGGATGGAAATTTTGGTTTGTTAAGGATTTCAAGAAGAGGAGCAAAGTTCTCAAGCCAAAGGAAAGGGAAAGGAAGCCTAGGCAAGGCTAATCCATAGAAAAAGGTGTGTGACTAATAAATCCTTTTATTTCCCAATTTAATTAATGAAATTCCTTTAGGTTTCTTAAGAAAATTTTTATGTATTGTGATATAATTGAAATTACTATTATATTCATGCATTTAGGGGTCACATAAGCCTATTAAAAACTTTAAATGAAATAAAAACCAATGAGATGAGAGAGTTATAGGGTTGGCCGAATGGTATATCCTAAGAAACTAGTGTAAAATTTGATGATTTTAGTGATTTAAAGCTTCCTAATGTTAATACTAATGTAAATTAATGATTATGAATTTTTATAGAATTTATGGAAATTAAATGAATATTTTCGAAATAAATATTAATTAGGTATTAGTTGAAAAATATGACAATTGAATGAATTATGACATAATTTATTGATTTCCTGATGAATTACTGTAAAATATTTTGTAATATGTGTAAATAAGATTGACTGTAATGATAAAGTATCGATACGGTATTGACAAGTAATGAAAGTAAGAAATTAAGAAAATATGTGCCCTTAGAAAGAGTCAGGCAGTAAAACCTAGTTCAGGATATAATTGGCTGGCCATAGGGATACATATACCGCGGTGCAGGTCATGGCGACTTGCTTTACTATGGACGGATCACTGATCTCCATAGTATATTTATCATACGTACTGTCACATGTCATATGTTATATGAGGAATGATTCTTGGAGGTCATTTCTCATTCTGTTGTGACCCTGTGGGTTCCACGTCCCGCATATCCGGTCTGAGAGTTTTCTGCCGGGTCTGTACTAAGGGCATATTGATAAGAAAATGATAAAAGTGTGAAAGAGAAGTTAAAATGAAAGTTTTATATGAAAAATGACTAAAATGAAAATAATTTAAAACTTAGGGGTAAAATGGTAATTTGCCCTACAGGTGAAATTAATTGATAAAAGTAATAAAAGAAATAAGTAATAAGGTAAAATGGTAATTTAGTCAATTAATTGGGTAAAAAGTCAACTGTCTAAAGTTAAAGGACAAAAATGTAATTTTACATGAAAAAGGTAAAATTAAGGATTAAACGGTAAATTATAAGTTAACTAATAAGGTAAGATAAGAAAATAAGGACTAAAAAGGGTAAAGTAGTAATTAATAGAGTAAAAGGGCATTTTTGTAATAAATGAAAAGTTCAAGGACTAATTTGAAATATAAGAGAATTTATGAATTGAACGGAAAGTTAGTCATTCAAAAAAAAATATTGCTTTTAGATAGGAAAAATCAAGAATAAGTTACTTAAGCCTAAATTATTAATACATTTATATTATAGGGAAATACTATGATTTTTAGTCACCGCTGGGCATGTTTAATGCTCAGCACGTAGAATTTACTGCGTGCAGGTACAGCTAGTCTGGAGCATGGGTACACAAAGGAGAAAAATTTGAAGCTAAAGAGTTAAAAGGATTGTTTGTGGCATGTATATACATATATATATATATATATATATATATATATATATATATATACTTATCATGTTTTGTATATGAAGATATTAGTGTAGCTATGATCGTATTTTGTGTTAATTATGGTAGTATGAGAATAAGGAAGTGCAGGGAATGAATGATATACAGGTGTTGCTTGATAATATCTGCGGACGTGTTAAATGATTTGATTTAAACTGTTGTGCCTCTGAGAGGCTGTGTAAATGTTTGCTTTTCAGGGGGCTAGCTAAGAATATAGCCGTTATATTGCCAAAATTTTATTAAATGCATAGTGAATTCTGAACAGTTATAGGTCATTGAATAATGAAAGTTACTTATGCATACTGATTGTTAAGGGAATTAGAAAAAAAAAATTTCCGACCTTCTGCTTGTCCGATAAGACTGTTACAGTAAGGGTGTTACATTTTGTGGTATCAGAGCATTGGTTTAGTCGGTCCTAAGATCGGAGTGGGAATAAGTATGATTTAAATTCCTGTATCTATATATACATACCAATTACAAGTGATGAAGTTTTGTGGAAATCTAATGTGTACCTGCTCCTTTTTGTTTTATAGTGTAAAGATGTCATCTGAGCGAGATAGACAGGTGGGGGATGGTGAAAGTGAAGCTTCGATAGGTACTGGACAGCAGGAGGCACCACAACCACAGGTTTCTCCTTCAGCAGTGCCACCCCCACCTCCACAGCCAGACTTCCTTGATCTTATGGCTGAATATGTCCAGCAACGACTGCAAGCGAGACCAGCACAGTCTTCTCAGACAGTTGTTCAAGTTCAGCCAGCTCCACTTAGAAGAAGACCCATTCTGGAACAGTTAAAAAGGTTGGGAGCTGAAGACTTCTCTGGAATGGATCCTTTGACACCGTCTCAGGCTGAAAGTTGGTTGTTTAAGATAAAGAGGCTTTTTGAAATCACCAACAGTACAGTGGAAGAGAAGCTGGAGGGTATAGTTGCTTTGTTGCAAGGACCAGCTTTTATTTGGTGGGATTCAGTTAGGAGGCACACCCCAGCGGATCAGTTGACTTGGGACTACTTTGTGTCTCAGTTTGAGTTAAAGTATGTTGGGTCAGAATACAAGTTGGCTATGCAAGATGCCTTTTGGAGGCTTAGACAAGGCAACAGATCAGTGGCAGAATATGAGCGCGAGTTTGAGCACTTGAGTGCATATCTTGATAAAAGTCAGACTGTAGTGAGAAGCTGCGACTGAGGTTTGAGAGGGGGTTGCACACCGAGCTCCGACAGATTATAGGGACCCAGCAGTACCCCACTTTGAGAGCCATGGTGGAGGCATCTATTAAGTTAGAGACCATCCAGAATGAGCAGGCTGAGAGGCAGTCGCATTTTCAGCAAAAGAGAAAACAAGGGCAGTCAAGCGGAAAGGGGGATCAAAGTAAGAAATCAAAGGGATCGTTTACACCTCAGAGTCGTCCACCAGTTCCAGCAGGACGAGGTAGAGGTAGTGCTACTCGTGGCAGAGGTACAGTTACACCAGCTGCCAGTACTCCTCGAGATAGAGATAGTGGTACAGCTGCAACTTGTGATTATTGTGGCAAATTTCATTATGGGGAATGCAGATTCCAGACTGGAGCGTGCTTTCGCTGTGGGTCCAGGGAGCATCAGATTAAAGATTGTCCGGCATTACCGACTGCTTCAGTTGCATCTCCAGCGTCAGGTACTGGGTCGTCTGCATCGAGAGGTCGTGGTAGGGAGTAACTCCCACCACATCAGCCTCGAGACCAGCTGGGCAGTCATCTCAGGGCCAGAGAAGATCTGTTGCCCAGACTTATGCTGTCAGAGCCAGATAGGAGGAGGATGCTCCGGATGTGATAGTAGGTACATTTCTCCTATTATCTGATTCAGTTCATGCTTTGATTGATCCTGGTTCGACTCATTCCTATATTAGTACTGCATTAGCTCGGGATAAGGGGATGAAAGAGGCATGCTTGGACCAGGATATCTTGGTGAGTAATCCTCTGGGGCATAGCGTGGTAGTAAATAAGATATACAGACAGTGTCCTATTAGTGCCCAGGGACATATATTCCTGGCAAATCTTATTGAGTTGCCCTTCCATGAATTCGATGTGATTCTGGGGATGGATTGGCTATCCGCCCATCAAGCGACTGTTGATTGTAAAAGGAAAAGGGTCACGTTAAAGCTTGAAGACGATCAAGAAATTACAGTGGTTGATGTGCGACATAATTATTTGTCTGATGTGATATCAGCTACTGCAGCTAAGAGGTTGATCAGGAAAGGATGTATAGCCTACTTGTGTTATGCAGTGGAAGCAAAGAAAGATAGCCCAAAAGTGTCAGAATTACCCACTTTCAGAGATTTTCCAGATGTGTTCCCTGATGAGTTACCAGGTTTGCCACCTGACCAGGAGGTAGAATTTTCTATTGAGGTTGCCCCAGGCACTGCACCCATATCCATTGCTCCTTACAGAATGGCACCGGCAGAGTTAAAGGAATTAAAGATTCAGTTACAGGAACTGCTTGATAAGGGATTTATAAGACCTAGTGTTTCTCCCTGGGGAGCACCAGTCCTGTTTGTTAAGAAGAAGGATGGAACACTTAGGCTATGCATCGATTACAGACAGCTGAATAAAGTCACCATAAAGAACAAATACCCTCTTCCTCGGATTGAAGACTTATTTGATCAGCTGAAAGGAGTGAGTGTATTTTCAAAGATTGACTTGAGATCAGGCTATTATCAAATGGGAGTAAAAGCTGCAGATGTACCTAAAACTGCTTTTCGTACTCGATATGGCCATTATGAGTTTTTGGTCATACCGTTCGGACTTACAAATGCACCGGCTGCCTTCATGGATCTGATGAATAGAGTTTTTCATCCTTATTTGGATCAGTTTGTAGTGGTCTTCATCGATGACATTCTGGTATATTCAAGGACACCAGAAGAACATGATAAACATCTGCGAATTGTTCTACAGACCTTGAGAGAGAAGCAACTGTATGCTAAGTTCAGTAAATGTGACTTCTGGCTGAATGAAGTATCTTTCTTAGGTCACGTGATTTCTGCAGAAGGTATTAAGGTGGATCCATCAAAGATTGAAGCAATTCTTCGGTGGAAACCACCTACAAATGTGACAGAAGTGAGGAGTTTTCTGGGGTTAGCCGGATATTACAGGAGGTTTATAAAGGGTTTCTCTACTATGGCAGTTCCACTGACTCGATTATTGCAGAAGAATACCAAATTTGTGTGGACTGACAGATGCCAGGAATGTTTTGAGAAACTGAAAAGTATGCTGACAGAAGCTCCTATTCTCACTCAACCCGAACCGGACAAGGATTTTGTGATCTACAGCGACGCCTCCAGAAATGGTCTAGGCTGTGTTTTGATGCAGGAAGGCAAGGTGATTACTTATGCCTCCCGACAACTTAAGACTCACGAGAAGAATTATCCTACTCATGATCTGGAACTAGCAGCTATTGTCTTTGCATTGAAGATATGGAGGCACTACTTGTATGGCGCAAAATGTTATATTTATACTGATCACAAGAGTCTAAAATACTTGCTCACTCAAAGAGAACTTAACCTCCGACAGAGACGCTGGTTGGAGTTGATAAAAGACTATGATTGTTTTATCGACTACCATCCAGGAAAGGCTAACGTGGTGGCTGATGCACTCAGCAGGAAATTCATGACAGGTAAAGTAAATGGTTTCAAATGACTTGATATAGGTAAGTGATATATGTAATTAACTAATAGTTTTGGTTGCAGCCCTTCGAGCTTTGAATATTAGTTTGAGTATGACCTCAGATGGAGCTTTGCTGGCGGAAATGCAATTGAAATCAGATTTTGTGTATCAAGTGAAAATGGCTCAGAAAGAGGATGCTCGATTGAAAACTGTTATGGAAAAGATAAAGAATGGCAACGAAGGAGACTATTCTCTAAATGAAGATGGAAGCCTTTGTTACAAGAAAAGACTTTGTGTACCTGATCAGGAAGAACTGAAGAAAAACATCCTTACAGAGGCACACCATAGCAGTTATGCTATGCATCCTGGAGGTAACAAGATGTACCAGGATTTGAAACCTTATTACTGGTGGCCAGGAATCAAGCGAGATATGACAGAATTTGTAAGGAAATGCTTGATATGTCAGCAAGTAAAGGCTGAGCACCAGGTTCTTTCTGGATTACTTCATCCTATTCTGATACCGGAGTGGAAATGGGACAGAGTTACTATGGATTTTGTTACAGGGCTACCTATCACTCCAAAGAAACATGATGCTATTTGGGTGATTATTGATCGACTCACCAAATCTGCTCACTTCTTACCAGTCCGGATGGATTATCCTTTGACCAGATTGGCAGAGATTTATATTAATGAGATAGTGAGACTTCACGGAGTACCATCCTCTATCATTTCAGACAGAGATCCTAGATTTACCTCTCATTTCTGGAAGAGTCTTCAGGAAGCTTTGGTTACCAGACTCCACTTCAGTACAGCTTTTCACCCCCAGTCAGATGGTCAGTCAGAGAGAGTAATTCAGATTCTGGAGGATATGCTACGATGCTGTATACTAGAGTTTGGTAACAATTGGGAAAAATATCTGCCTCTTACAGAATTTGCCTACAACAATAGTTATCAATCCAATATAAAGATGGCTCCTTTTGAGGCTTTATATGGAAGGAAATGCAAGACTCCTCTATGTTGGACAGAGTTGAATGAAAAGAAATTGATCGGGTCGGATTTGATTCGTGATTCAGAAGAAAAGGTGCGAATTATCAAAGGCCGGTTGAAAGAAGCCATGGACCGACAAAAATCTTATGCAGATTTAAAGAGAAAGGACATTGAGTTTCAGGTTGGAGATAAAGTTTTTCTGAAAGTATCTCCATGGAAGAAAATCTTGAGATTTGGTAAGAAAGGGAAGTTAAGTCCAAGGTTTATTGGTCCCTACGAGATACTTCAGCGAGTAGGTCCAGTAGCTTATCGTTTGAAGCTACCTTCGGAGCTGGAAAAGATTCACGATGTGTTCCATGTATCCATGCTCAGGAGGTACAGATCTGACCCTAGCCATGTCATTACACCAGCAGATATTCAAGTACAATCTGATATGACATATGAGGAAAGACCGGTGAGAATCCTAGCTAGGGAGATTAAACAGCTGAGAAACAAGCAGGTTCCATTGGTAAAGGTCCTATGGCATCATCACAATGTAGAGGAAGCCACTTGGGAACCAAAAGCGACCATGAGACAGCAGTATCCTCTACTTTTCGAATCAGGTAAATTTCGAGGACGAAATTTATTTTTAGTAGGGGAGAATTGTAATGGCCTCAACGTCGAAATGATTGTGAATAGTGCTTTCCGACAGTGAATAGTGTCTCCGGGCTGAAAATGACACCCGGAAGTGGAAAAACTTTTATTGGACTATTGGAAAGTACTAGTCACGAGTAGTTCGGGGTTGAAATTTGAAGTGAAATTGAGGTCAAATAGGCCTCCAAAAGCTAAAAGAACGAAAACCGAGAAAATTAGGAATTAGGATTTTTAATTGAATTTTTGACCGTTTTAGTTACTAAAAATAGCAAATGAAGTCTAAAAATTATCAAAAATTATATGTATTCATAAAATAATATTTAGATTATTTTGGTGGCAAAAAGTAAATGTTTTGGCCACACTGGTATTTTTGGAATCAGATCGATATGATTTAATTGGACCGATAAAAGTGAATCGGACCCAAAACGAACTCCGATTGGGCTGAAATTTTATGGGTAGCCTATTTTTGATATGATATGAATAATGGAATCAAATTTGAAGAAAATTGAAGTTTTTAAGTGAGAGAAATTAATTAGGGCTTAAAATAGGTAATTTTTGGGCCTAAACTAATAAATAGTGTAAGGCCCACTTAAAGCCCAGCCCATAGCCCAATTAGAAGACCTATATAAGGTGAATTTTTTCAGAAATCTCCAGTGGCAACTCCTCTCTTCTTCTTCCCTCTTGGTGGCCGAATTGTATATCTCTCTAATTCCTCTCTTTTTCTTTCATTTCTTTACTAATTCTCACCAAATAAAAGCCTCCTAAAGTGATTTCAGCCTCTCTAGATTGCCTTCATCAGCTCCAATCCTTGATTCAAAGAAGAACATCAAGAGAAATTTAGAGTTAAAGTTTATGTGTCAAAATAAGGTATGTGAATTTCTTGTTTTTTAATTGGTTTTTAGGTGCCTACTACTAATTTTGGGTGCCTAGAGTTCATTTTTGCTGTTAAATTTAGCATTTGAGGCTAAAATAATTGAGATATAATGGATGGAAATTTCGGTTTGTTAAGGATTTCAAGAAGAGGAGCAAAGTTCTCAAGCCAAAGGAAAGGGAAAGGAAGCCTAGGCAAGGCTAATCCATAGAAAAATGTGTGTGACTAATAAATCCTTTTATTTCCCAATTTAATTAATGAAATTCCTTTAGGTTTCTTAAGAAAATTTTTATGTATTGTGATATAATTGAAATTACTGTTATATTCATGCATTTAGGGGTCACATAAGCCTATTAAAAACTTTAAATGAAATAAAAACCAATGAGATGAGAGAGTTATAGGGTTGGCCGAATGGTATATCCTAAGAAACTAGTGTAAAATTTGATGATTTTAGTGATTTAAAGCTTCCGAATGTTAATACTAATGTAAATTAATGATTATAAATTTTTATAGAATTTATGAAAATTAAATGAATATTTTCGGAATAAATATTAATTAGGTATTAGTTGAAAAATATGACAATTGAATGAATTATGACATAATTTATTAATTTCTTGATGAATTACTGTAAAATATTTTGTAATATGTGTAAATAAGATTGACTGTAGATTTGTTTGCCAAGGCTCTTGCTTTTCCTGTTTTTGCTTTCCTTCAGTCCAAGTTGGCCCTTTCTGATGTTCACTCGGGTCCAACTTGAGGGGAGGCTGTAGAAGTTTTAGTTAGGAAGTTATTTATTTATTTTAGTTAACTTTTCCTATAGTTTTTTTTTCTGTTAGTTAGTTGTGCTCACCCGAGCACTTTGCATGCTCACCCATACAGGTAGAGTTGCTCTCCCGAGCACTTTGCATGCTCACCCAGTAGTCCTTCATCGCTCGCCCATGCATGAAGTTACTCACCCGAGCATTCTTGCTGGCTTTTTTCCTTTGTCGTTTTCTTGTATTTTTTGTATATAAGTGATTCTTTCTTCTTCATCAAGTAATAAGAAGAGAAAATTCTTTTGCTCTGTTTTTGTTCAAAAGTAACTAACAAATTTAGCCTCTAAATTTTGTAGGCTGAAATATAAAAAAAGTCATGTCATATAATTATTTGTTTATTGAAAATAATTTACTTATTTACATTTAATTTGTTATTACTACCATTATCTTACATGTAAATTGCATTAATAATTAATATATAAAAATAATATATTTTCTTTTCATAATTAAATTTGTAGATGCATGATGGAAATCAAAATGAACTAGAAAAATTGTCAAATTTTGCTCAACTTGAACTATTAATAATTCCTAAAAGAAATTAATATTGATGCAATATATATATATATATATATATATATATATATATATATATATATATATATATATATATATATATATATATATATATATATATATATATATATATATATATATATATATATATATATATATATATTTTCTTATGACTTATTTTAAACTATTTCTAGTAGTGTTATGAATTGAGCTATTTGGCATTTGAGGAGATAAAAATAAAATTAAAAGTCAAGAAAAAAGAAACATGGTAAGAAATTAATAAATTATAAATTGAATTAGGCTAAGGTTTAGCATCCACGAGATTAGACAACTACAATCAGGACAATTTTTATGCTTATAGATTTAGAAAAAAGAGAAGGTCAAAAAAAGTTAAAACTAAGTTATCTGGAATCATATATAATTAACTATACATTTTCCCATCTTGCAAAATTAATTAGAATAAAGATATATGAATCAAAAAAATCAAATTTCCTTTTTTTTCTATCCTAAAAAATTGACCATATAATAAATTTGGGATTTTCATGGGTTCATATTTTCTAAAAAAAATCTTAACATTTCTGTCTTTATTTAATTTTATACCAAGTGTAAATGACTCATGCCCACCTCGAGAAGCCAAATTGACTAGTTACAAATGTAATTTTGCAACATAAATAATTATAGATATTTGCTATTATATATGCATATTTAAAAAAAAAAAAAATTTCACCAGCGTTAATTTAAAATAGTTGAAAATTTTGTTAATTACTTTTTTAAGTTTAGAACAGATACAAAAGTCTAAAAAATGGTATTAAGATTGTAAAATTATTTGTCTTTGTCGGGATGGGGTGAGGGAACGGTACCGTTTCACACTATAAAAACAGAAGCCTAACATACCGTTTTCTATACAAATTTTTACACTGATTGTGTGGGATTCACTCGTCAGAAAATGGCAATAGTGGATATCATTTTTTAATACCCATTTTGCTAATTTTTTTCTTTTTTTTTACTATAGCTCCACATCTCTTTTTTTTTTTTTACTGTAACTCCAAATCTCTAAACTTTTTTCAACATTACACAAAAATTAAAAAAAAAAAACTCCTAAATCTTTCATGGATGACATTGCTGCTATAAATCAGCCTTAACTTCATTAAGAATAATTTTGATTTTAGACTGAGTTGGAACAACAAAGTTACCAAATGATAACTTATTATTTTCTTATTAACTTTACAATTGGAATATGTTTTGCTGGAAATTCACCGGTATTTTATTTTCACATAACTGAAATTTTGCTACCAGCCATTAGTAAAAATAAATAAATAAACAAATAAAAAATTAGTTTTGTAAAAGTTTATAAACCAATTTATATAAAAGATTTTCCTATTTAATTGAATTACTAAAAAGAATTGAAGGTTCAGGGTTGCTGCATCGGAGCCTCCTTGTAGCGTGAGATATAATTTATATTTTCCTTCCTTTTTTCTAAGGATTGTAGAACCATATTGACCAAATTACTCCAGCGAATGCTTCCTGTTTTGGCTCTTTTTGTTTCAATTCTAATATAAGATAATTATTTTCACTCGCTTAAAGAATGGAAAAAAACAGACAAAACAAATACAAAATGAAAGACAATTTCTGACGGGATTTATATTCGAGGAGAAAACTTAATTAGTCTCATTAATAACTTAATGACACTAAGCATTTCTTGATAAGGGAAAATGAAAAAAAAAAAAAATCTGTTTATTGCTCTTTCTTTTCACTCTTTCTTTTCAAATTAGGTCTGCGTCGGAATCTAAGGTAAATTGTTTGGATTTATTTAAACAAATTGGGGAATGAACTATTATCCATCCAATTATAAATTAAGTTTAAATTAACCGATTTTATTGCTGCAGTTATTTTCATGTCAATCGTATTTTTTTATGATACATGATGTAGCTGGATTGCTATTTTAAAACTCATGATTTTCAGAACCATACTGGACAAATAATTGGTAAAAATATAGATTTTTGGATTAGAAGTTCGCCCATGGCATTGCTGAAGTTGAACCAGTCAAAAATAAAATCGCCAAAAATATAAATTTTAACATATATTTCATATTCTAATTTTTGTAATAAACTTTCAAAATACTAATAACTATAAAAAAATGTTTATCTTAGCGTAATAATCATATTTATGATTAAAGATTATTATAAAAAATAATTCAAATACAATGAGTTATAAATTTTGATTATTATAAAAAATAATTCAAATACAATGAGTTATAAATTATAGTTAATTAGAATGGTGATAAAACTAATAGATTCGTCACTTCTTACACATTACCAATATTAAGATAATAATTGTTTTAATATATTTTTAAGAAAAGTTATTGAACATATTAAAACGTTTTATCTTAATTTTGGCTATCATAGTAAAATTAAAATATGTAGAAAAGAAAAATATCGTTGACAGTACATGAAGGGTAAAGTTGAAAATTATGCATTAAATGTTATTTTAAATTTATGAAAGTGATAATTTGGTGTGATAATTTTTTTCAAAAAGTAATAATTTTGTGGGATTGAGGGAATACCTCTTTTTCAAATTTTAAAAACACGATTATGATCAAAATTAAATTGATTACTCTATTTAATGCAGTACTACAAAATAAATACGAAAAATATGTAAATTTTTTTCTTAAATTTTTAAAATAATATTTAAATCGGAGAAAAAAAAAAGGAAAAAGTGACTAATTATAATTAAATGGAACTGGGGGGTAATTGATATTTTGAAGAGACTGTCTTAATGACCATTTCTTCATGAAAATAAAAATCCTCAAATAATATGAGTTCCATCATTGACTTTGATCTTGTAAGCAGTGATGAAAACTTTAGAAACAGGTTAAGCTACCTCAGCAGCGGAGCAAAATAAAGAAATATACCAAGCACATTCCAACGATAGATATTTAGGGGTATACAGGGATCTGGATATTTCTATATCGAATCGAAGTATCGAAGAAAAAAAATTAAAACCGAACTGTACCATTGACTAGAACCGAATCGAACTGTACTGTTAACTTTATTTGAAACGGATTGGATATTTTATCTAGAACCGGACCGATAACGGTATTGAACTGTACCGAACTGTTCTGAAATCGAATTGTATCGAAAGAATCGATATTTATTAATTATTATATATAATACTAATAATTTATATATAAATAGTATTTATAATTTCTATTTTATACACTACAAGAAAAATCTCAATTCCCGATGGAAAATTTTCCATAGGTAATTATCAACGAAAAAATTGTTTCCTTAGGTAAATACCAACGAAAAAATCTTTCCGTAGACAAAATTGTCGGGGAAAAATATGTATTGCGACGGATAACAAGTCCGTCGTAAAAAATGGAGGAATATTTTTTGCAAGACTTTACCGACGAAAATTAACGACGGAATTGAAAAATCTGTCGTTAAATTGGTGCCAATTTTTTGTGGCTGAAATAGGTCACAAAATTTACCGACGGAATCCTTTTTCCGTAGTAGGGGTGTGAAAAAACTGACCCGATCAACCCGATCCAAACCGACATATTGGGGTGGGGTTAATAGGGTTGTTAGGGTCGGTTCGGTTATGGGTGTGAGAGTTAATCGGGTTTTGGATCGGGTCGGATGAAATCCGACTAACCCGAACAACACAAATTTTTAATATATAAATAAAAAAATTATAATTTCTCTACAATATTAATATATAATATATATTTAATGTAATTTTAAAATTGTTAGTTTGTTGTATTTTTAAAATATTTTTTATAGTATTTAATATTATTTATTTGTATTAATTTAGGATTTTAATTTAAATATGTAAATTAAAAAAATAATTTCGGGTTGTTCGGATCGGAGCCTGAAAAAATCCCAATATGTATGTAGGATAGGGTCGGTGAGGAAAATATATAAATTTCGGGTTAATCGGGTTCGGGTTGGGTTCACCCGAACCCGACCAATGCACACCCTATGGCCTACGGAAACATAATTTCGTAGGAAATTTACCTACAGAAAAAGGATTCATTCGGGATATTACCTACGGAATCACATTTTTGTCGGTAATTACCTACGAAAATAACACTCCGTCGGTTATTTTCCGTAGGTAATTTGCCGACGGAAATTTTAAATTACCTACGAAAATTTCATTCCGTAGGAAAATTGAAATAAATTATTAACCCGATTTTTCTTTCTCTAAATTAATCTATTCTATATTTTTGTTAAATATATATCTAAATATTTTATTGTTAACTATTTTTTTGGCCTACTTATATATATAAGTCAATCAGAAATTTCATTTCGTACGAAAATTTAAATACAGTTTCAATATAGATTTTTCTGTTTTTTGATAATATTAATCAGGTTCATGAAAGAAAATGTAATGTTGGCCATAATAATAGTAATTAAGTCTTAAGAAGTTAGCTAATGAGATACTTAATATATTATTTTTATATTTAGAGTTGAGCACATGCAAAAAAAATTTAAATTATAACATTTTTAAAACTAAATATATGTAAGTGATCCAATATTATAAAACTAATGATTACATATCATGTTATAAATTTTGAATTTAGAATTGGTTTAATTTTAAAAATTAATTTGTAAAAGTGAGAAGAAGATACACTTATAAAGGGGACCAAGAACAGCTTGAATTACTTAAAATGACGAATGAATATAATTGTGAAAGGAAAAGAAGAGTAGATATAGGGATATAAAGGAGAAGCTTATTGAGCTAAAGAACAAACCATCCCCGGATATTTTGTGAGCTAATTAAGCAGCTGAGTCTTTGATGTCTTCCTTCTTCTTCTTTCTTTGCTCTCCTCTTTATTGAATTAGTTGTAAACTCTAATAGATTTCTGAATTCCTAACTCTAATTTACACACCAAAATTCCGTTCTCTCATTTTGTTTTCTCTGTATGTTTAAGGGTACTGTAAATTTGTTATCTTTTTCAATAAGATGAATTTGATTCTTAAAATTAACATTTGTTATATTTTTCTCTGTATCTCTAATTTACACACTCAAAATTCTGTTCTCTCATTTTGTTTTCTCTGTATCTTTAAGGGGCTACCATGAATTTGTTGCCTTTCTTTCCGGTGTATTAACTTGTAATTAAAAGTTTGACCAATTAATGACGCAAAACTTATTTGCATGCATGATTTCTCTTCAGATTTCATTTTCCATGCTATGACTTGCCATATAAAAAAAATTTACTTCACAAAAGAAATCAAGTTTTCAATGTAAAAACAAGAAATTAATAATTAGACTAGGCTCTATTTGGCTGTATGACTTTTTAAATAATACAAGTCACCTTATAGAACTATTTGCCAAAAGTTATTAAAAGTACTTCCATTTATGAAAAACCTTTTGAATTAGAAGAAGCCACCCCTGTGTCTTCAACAATTCTTCTAATTTTTGTTCCAATATTCCTTGCATAAGTTCGATTATCTGCACGTGCCTCACACAAATTCTCTAACGCGCTTTTTGCTTATTTTGTTAGTCTATTATAATTTTCATCAAAGTCCAGGGTATATTTGAGCCAAATAAAAAAGTTCAGTGGCATATTTGGACAAAAAATATATATATAATGGCATATTTCAGATATTTTAGCAAGTTTAAAGGCAAAATTTGAGCTTTAACCAAATTTCATTGCCAACCAATTATGATGCAATTTTGTAAATTATATATGCGAATTTATTTTAAATATTATTTTTTATTTTGTTAACTTAAGCATATAAAGACGCAGATAGGTAGATAAGTAGACTTTGGAAAAATAATATTATCAGATCTGTTCTTTTTTTTATACATTTTTTGATATTGATTTTCTCTGTTTACAATGCCAGCTAGCAAGTTGTTAGGCCATAATTTTTGAATGAGTTATTTTATGAGAAAATTGGGATTAATTTATTAATTAATTATTATTTTAATTTTGTAGTTTCTGAATCAGTTTTTAGCACTGGAAAAAGGATTTTAGACAAATTTAAAAGTTCTTTAACTCCAATTACAGCCGAAATTCTTATTTGTTGTCAAATTTGGTTAATATCGGCTACTGTTTTGGCTTTAGAGGCATCAACCGAAGAATTTGAAAATTTTGAATAAGGTAATTATTATATTTTTGTAAATTTTTTATTTAATGTTTATAATTTTTGTGTTTTAAGTATTTAAATTTTGTTTTTTTTTATATTTCTCAAAATTTTGAAATCAGTATCAGCATAATGAAGACTGTGGAATGTTAATTTTTTATTAATGTACTTTGACTTAAACTTTAATTATACCTAGTGAGATATTTTAATTGTATTTATATTTATTATTTGTGAATTTATTTTGTAAAATTTTAAAAATATTAAATTATCCGAAATACCGTATTGTATCATACGGTATTATTTTGTACTGAAAGAACCGAATAACCGTACCGAATTTTTATAGAACTGTAGTGAATTGTTCCAAATTTTCAAGATAGTTACAATATTTAATTTTTAAAATATCCGAAATTTTATGACAATACAGAGATTTATAAATTTGCGAATTGGACCGTTCCGTATACACCCTAAGATATTTCATTCTACATATCTAAATTAAGAAACATAGTATTACCAATTAAAACTTAATCATTATTTATTTATTTATTTTATAAAACTTAACCAATAACTTCCTATTATTCCACCCTTTCATCATTACAGATTGGAAGCTATAGTCAATTGCAACACAAAATTCAAATAAAACTGAGCCTTGATTTATCCCAACAGATTCTGAGTCTCCTTACATGTTTTGATATCATGGCATGAAGAACTCAGAAGCTCATCTAAATAATCAGATCCTAAATCCTCAAATACAAACACATTATCATCTTCACCATTAATTACCTGTTTTCCATTACTTTTGGACTTTCTTCTTCTGATAGAGTGTTTCTCCTTCAAAGCCATCACCGGAGAACATCCATCTTCCAATCGATGCTTGATATCATGAAGAGAATCTCTTACAATTTCTTCAGGAAAATTAAGAACGGCCATGGAACCTTTCATGGAGAAAGCAGCTTGATCATATGCTAAAGCAGCTTCTTCAGCAGTATCGAAAGTTCCTAACCAAACACGAACTCCATTTCTCGTTGAATCTCTTATCTCCGCTGCGTACTTCCCCCATGGTCTCCTTCTCACTCCTCTGTATGATCTCCGATCTTTTGAAGTAACTTCGATTTTGAATTCTTTATTATGTGTTTTTTGATCGAAATGAATCATTTTCTGATCATTAGATTCATTACAAGAACTGCAACCGGAAAGATCACGGGGAACATCCCGACAAATATAATGTGAAGAATCCATGTCCTGCTCTATATGTATTTTTGGTTGCGGATATGAATTCTTTTATCAACGAAAAATTTGAAGAATACGACAAATAAAGTTGATATATATATACATATTTTAGACTCTAATTATAAGCTTTAGCATTAAACAAATATTGAAGGAACAGCTAATTTAGGTTATTATCAAGAGTGGGTATGTATTGAATAACCGATATATTTATAATTTTTTAATTAATTCATTAATATCAAATTTTAAGAATTACTAACTATAAATTTAACTATTCACTTCTCACTTCGATTTAATTTCAGTTTTTTGCGATTCAGTTAACTATAATTTTTTATTGTTAACCAACTCAAATTTTAGTCGTATAAACACTGTATTCTACAAATCTCATTTTAATTTTGTACAGCACTTTTGAAATATACAAATTAACTAAACTACAAATAATTATTCAAATGATTTCAATGCCCAATCCATTTGGATATGACCTGCCTATTCATATAAGAATATTCATTTTCCCTCTCTACACAGTGATAGCTCAATCATATAATTATATATTCAAATTTTAAATAAATAAATGTAAGTTAAATCTAATTCAATCCGTAAAATAAATTTATAATTTTATTTTAAAATTATATAATATATGATATCATATTAAATAGATATATATGATTTCTTAATCAATGAATATAAATTAAATATGAGTTAGTAATCTGTAAAGTGATTAACATTATATATATGTAACAATCATTTGAAAAAAATATGAGAGAATAGAAATTTATAATATCTAAAACTAATAGTTGGACTAATAATATTGAATATAAGAGCAAACTAAGCTAAATAAATATCATCCAAGATGTATATATGAATTTTAGTTAAAAAAATGTGAATAATTAATTGAAAAACTCTCTCTTCCCCCTTATGATGAGGCTAAGTAATTTTAGATTTCTACTTCTATTCTAAAATTATTTTAAGCGGCTAAATTTGATGTTGTGGGTTGAGCAGTAAATTAAAAAAAAAAACCGTAAAAAGGATAAATAAAAAACAACACAACCATGAGCATGACCTACTGAACAAAATGTCTGGCGTGCGCAGTAGCGACACAAATGCATGCCAGCAATAGAATCACTAGAAATACTGAATTAATTATAAAATCTATTCTAAGAACAATAAAATAAAAAGATATATAAAGAAACTATATGCAGTAAAATCAAAGAGTAAAAAAGAAGAAAAGAAAACATTTACCTTATTATTAAAGATGAACAATAGCTGCAAAATCCACAGAGAATTCCATAGAGAGAATCAAAGTAAAAAAAAATTGAATCAATGTATTCCTAAATATATTAAGCATGTCTCACAGTTGCTAAAATTAGCTTACAAATAGAAAAATAAAAAAGAAGCTATGCAGTCTAAAGCCCTCATTACCAGCTTAATTAGCCCACTAACACTCCAAGCAACACACTGCAGAAGAGGTTTAGTAACCCTTAAGTTATATCTAATCAGAAACTTGACTTTGATTTATTCTTTTACAATTCAATAATTATACAATATAGTTGTCACGCACCGCTTAACTCTTATAAATAATGAAAACTTCGATAGATAATATTAGAAAATATAAAATTGCATATCACAGAGCTTTTTTATTTGTAAACATAATTATATATTTTATCATATATATAAGATTAAGACATTGTGGAAAATTGCTGTTTCTGCTTTCTCAATCGCATTAGTAGAATTTGGGCCCTTTTCAAGAAACCAGCTATAATGTAGGAAATAAGGAAGCTGAAGCTAGAACATTGCCAGAATGATTAAACTTAAGAGATTAAAAAGTGGAGAATAGCCCAACAAAGTTCTGTTAATTAATTTTTCTTTTATCTCTTTATTTTTTTGAAGGATACTAATAACATAACTTCCCTTACAATTACTCACAAATATATTAACTTTGCTTACTGAAGAAAAGACCAATTCTTGCATTTGAATAACTTAAGATTTAGGGAACTTTCGTGTGCCAATATGTACTTGACTGAAAATAAATATATATTAAATATTATGCATTATTTATCTAATAAATATATGCCTATAATTAATTGTACTAAAAATTTTAATATCTTATCTCTTTCTGTTGCACTCTGATCAATATTATATTCAAAATAATATTAAATAGATTCAACAATAAAATAAATAAATATAAATTGAATCTGAACTAATCCGTAAAATGACAAAAAATTATTATATGCACAATAAATATTTCAAAAGCAATTGAGATTCGGAATGATTTTTTTCAAATATGCATTTGCATATACACATACAAACAAATTAAGCTGATAGCATGTATGAGTTTGAATTAAAAAAAATATAAATAAAATTAATTAGAAACCAAAGAAATCCGTCTTCTAAAAACAAATACACTACAGAAAACCTGATAAGAAATCCTAAGTAAATAAATTTGCAGCAGTAGAAAAACATCAGATCAGGGCATGAGGAAGTAAAAACTAAAAAATCATCACTGATTTAGAAATCAAGAATCAGATATATGTAGAGGAGTAAAGGTTTGAAGAAATCTTACCGTTGTTTCCGGTTGCTCTCTTCTCGTCGAAGGAATTGATTGAGCAGGTGCCCGCTTATCTTCTTACAGCGAAGAAAGAGGACATAAAATATTAAATATATACAGATCTGAAGTAAAACCCTAATTTCATTTTGTTTCTATCTAATTGCTTTTTGTTTTTATCTCTGCTTTTGAACTTCGATACCCAATTTCTTTCCGCTGCTTTGAGCCTTATAACATAGAACTCAAATCTAGGGTTTTCAAAGATCTAAACATATCTACACGATTACTAACTTATAAATCATTTAGTTATATGCGTGTAATTTCATATTTGCAATTTATTGTGAATATGGTTATTTATTATTATTATTATTATTGAGGTTTAGTGGGCCTTGATCATTGCATAATGGGGGTGCCCCTCTTCCTTATTCAGACCCACCATTTAATGTTAGTATTAAATACTAAGATCTCAAGTTTTAGAGATAAATCGCATCGATATGAATTCGCATATTCTCATTCGGACAGCAAACAATACATAATTCAAAGACAGAAAAATCTACACATATGCAATTAAATAAGTTAGATTTATAGCTTTTATGAATTCAGATATTCTTATTTAGGCAGCAGAAGACATTTAACCAAATAATAGAAAGTTCAAATGTAGAAAATTATTTGTGCAAATATATAATTAACACAGAAGATATGTGTATTTTTTATTCATTGTTCAGCTTAATAAACAAATTTAAAATATTATAATAAGAGCTCATATTGTTTCTCTCTTTACGGTATGCTCCATATAACAAATAATATTCAATTACAACTATATAAAGAAATATAAGTTGAATGCAAGTCTGTCTGTAAAGCGATTAGATTTAAATGTACAACTAACATTTAAAAAAATATTGGACGGCGGGTGAGAGATTGTAATTTTTAAGATTATAGTTGGAGTAATAAACTAATAATGTCGTTTCTAATTGGCTTAGATTAAGTAAGAAGTCTCACATTCGAGTCTGATATGCATGCACCACATGCACCGGATTATAACCCCTTCCACTAATTCTTTTATCACAAAAAAAAAATAATGCAAAAACAAATTAAGCTAAATAGCATTGCAGATTGATAAATGAGTTTGATTTAAGAGAAAAAAAAATTGGTTAACAAACTTTATTGAGATCTATCTCCTCCTTGTGAGGCTAAACTAAATACTAGTGTAGCTTTCCATTCTAAAATTACTTTGAAAACTTATGAATATTTTGAAACTCTTCCCATTTTCGTGAACAAATTAATACCCTGCAGAAACTTTTTAAAAAAGAATGAAATGAAATTAACCATGGTGGTTTCAATGAAAAATTAAAAAGAAAAAATTTAACCATGGAAGAATGAAATTAAAGAGAAAATACTTACCATTGTATAATCAGCTTTTTCATGGCCTTGAGATAATATTTGATAGATGAAACCATTTTACCACAGGAAAAGTACAGGAATTGAATCACAAATTAATTTTACTGCTGCTCCATAGGATCTGATATAGGAGAAACTGGGAAAATGTTGGTGAAATGCACCGCAAACTCATCTAAATATATGACTTTTCCATCTCTGCTTTTTACTTTACAATTTTATATATTTATTTCCACCATATACAGTTTTGAAATCATTTTATTTTCAAGCACGAAAAATAAAAGAAACGAAAAAGGTATGTATCCTATGCCTTTATTGAAAAAAAGATATCGTATGCCTAAAACTACAAGACAAAACTGGGACGGCTATTAAAATTTAAATCAAAAAATTTATATCATAAAACTTTTAAATTAATATATAATATGTGTGTGTCACCATTAACTGTTAAAATAAATATAAGTTATAATGCAAATGAGCATATAAAAATATAGATTTTGTTTATCAATTAGGAGAAAGTTATTATAACTTGAAATTTTTTGTTTAGGTAATTTTTATTAAATTGATACAGATAAAAAATTTTAAAATAAAATTATAATATTTTTTGGATCAAAATATGAAATAGTTAAAATAAAATTAAAAAATATTTAGAAAAATTTTTTAGTTATTTGTTAAATTTTTTTTGGATAAACTAAAAATAATTTCTTTTTAAATTTTCTAGTTGTTTTTTTATTTGTTAATTCAAGAATACATATTTTGACTATATGTCAAAAAATAGGTAATTAATAAATTACTTGATTTTTTCATAGGTCCTATTTTTTTAATAAACATTTGAAAAGATTAGAAAAGTCAAAAAAATTGAAATGATTTTAATTTTTTTTATCCTAACCTTTTTAAATTTAACAAATATTTAGTGTTTTTTTTTTTTTGAGAAGAACATTTAGTATTGAATTTTACATGTAAATATAATATTAAATATAATTCAATGAACAGAAATTGCTATTTGATTTTTTACTTTCTAACTGTTTTTAACTTTTTTTTTTTCGCTAATAAGTCGTTAGGTATTGATATACCATAAGTGGTATGCGAATTAAATAGTCACCTGTGCTGTAGTTGTACGTGTTATATTTTTGTTAAAGTAAAATTTTCTATTATATATATATATATTGAAGAGGTGGAATTCTTGTGAATTTAAAAAGTAATAGGATTTTAACCGTTTAAATTTGATTCCATAATTTTTTGTGCAGTACTCTCATTATTTTTTTATAGGATTCATTATTATTATTATTTTTTAACATTTCAAATTCTTGGACTTAGGAATTGTATAATTTAGTATTACCAGGTAAGGTAATATTAAAATCATAATGTATTCAAGCATGTACTAAAGCAGAAATTCAGATGTGGATTGAGGCTACGTGACAAAACACTAAGCGAAAAATCTATGGCGGCTACTAAAAGCCAAATCTATTTATGGAATTTGAGTGCTCAAAATAAAACTTGAAAAAAATTATTTTAAACAATATAAAAATTAAAATTCACAATTTTTATCCCACATAAAAATACTATTTAAATTTAAAAATTAAATTAATACTTATTATATAGAAAATATATTTAAATGTAGTGCATTTTTAAAAATGGACACTTATTTATGAATATACCAAAATAAAAAAGTAGACACTCATTTATGAACAAAAAAGTATAAGGAATTGAATAAAAATTTATTGATTTTAAAAAATTAAATAAAAATACTATAGGTAATTAGTTGACAAATTAATTACAAGATATGAAATACTACAGATAAATACTATACAAGCTAATACAATACAATGAACCAAACGTAGCCTATATGCTTCACTCTTATTTTTCTTTTTTCTTAAAAAAAATGGAATAAAGTAATCTAGTGTAGTATGTATATATATTTAAATTTAAATGTAGTAATTAAACCGTTTCCATTTGCGAATATATAAGTGACATAATTTACTCATAACTGCCAATTACAATTACTTTATAATTAATTTGCTAACTGAAGAAAAGTCCGAATTACAGCATTTGGAAAACTTAAGATTCAAGGCATTTTCATGTGTCAATAGGTATTGACAGAAAACAATTATAGATTTTAATGTATAAATTTATCTGATACATATGCCTCCAACTATAATAAAACTTCAAATATTCTCTCTCTTCATAGTATTATTATATACAATATTGTAAATGTTTGAACACTTAAAATAAATAAATGTAAATTGAATCTAAATAATAACATAAAATGATTAAAATTATATATACAATAAATGTGTGAGCAAGAACAACATTGGAAGGCATAATGAATATATAATTCCTACTATTCAATATGTATGTCTGTATGTATATATATACAACATTATTATATGCAATATTATAAATATTGAATATTTAATCATTGAATAAATAAATATGAGTTGAATCTGAACAGCTGTATGTGATTAAACTTATATGTAAAGCAAATATTCAAGCAAGAAACAACATTGGGAGAATGGTGTGTGTCGTGTATATATATATATATATATATATATATATATGAGACTAACTGAATTTGTGCTGTGGCAATAAAAGAACAACTCAAGAAATGCATACTGAATGTGGAGATATTAATTGGAAACACAAGAATTCTTTCTATTTTTAAGAACAAATATACTTGAGAAAACCTAATAAAAACTTAAATCCGTGGCTGAAAATTGATCAGATGATAGAGGAATAGAGATTGAAAAAAAGAAATACATATATGTATATATATATTACCATTTGTTTTATTCCAGTTGCTCTCTTCTCCTCAAATGAAGTGGTGAGCAGAGGCCGGCTTATCAAGAGAGTAAATAATCTGAGAGAGTCTATATTAAATATGGGGAGAGAGAGAGAGCAAAATCAAACCCTAATTTAATTCATTTGAATCTAATATATTTTATATAATTTGATACGCACTATAGATTAGAATGAATTTCAAATGTAAATAAGGAATATGTGGCAAAACACTAAACGACAAAGCTATGACGACTCCTAAGATCCAATTTATTATCATCCAAGTATAATATTTTAGAAAAGTTGCTTTATAGATTTGTATTATACAGTTCTTTTTTTCCTTTTCTTTTTAATTAGATATTTTATATTTAAATTTTAAATATTAATATTTTTATTTTAAAATATTTTTATAAATCTGTTTAGCTCAAATTAGAATGAATTTCAAACTCTAAATGATTTAAAAACTTAGTAAAAGATGCAAAACTATATTTTTTGCTGATATTTAAAAATTAAAAGTATCATAATATAATTTTTAACTGTTTAGAATGTAATTATCAATTTCGTCTGTCAGACATCGCTTAACTCTTATAAAAACAAATAAAAGATTTTTTTAATAAATTAAAAAAAAATATTAACTATTGATCTTTTCTTTATGTTGCAGAGCGTGGTCCATTTCTTATAGATGATAATTATACAATAATGCTGAAAAAATGGGTATTTAATTGATGGGTTAATTTCACCGAAGGTCACTCAACTTATCACTAATAGCGCAAAAGTAACCGACTTTTTTTTTCTAACTTAAAAATAACTTAACTTATGACCAACTTGCAAAAAAATCATCATCACCGGATTCCGGCGAAGTCCTAACCGGAAACGTGACATGGCATGCCATGTCACGTGCCACGTCACACGTGGGACCCAGTAGTTGACAAATCCCTAGATGACGTGTCAAAATTGACACGTCAGCTGACACGTCAGCACCCAAAAAACACATCATATACCAATAAGTTGATGACAGCTCACCACAATTGCCACATCAGCGATCCCTTACATTTGAAATGGACGAATGGGCTCGCGACACATGGATAAAGTAAGAAACCCGTTTGACTGGGTCTTATCACTAAAGAAACCCTATGTTTCTCTCTAATTGAGAAACTTATCAAAGTTGCCGTTCCCAATTTGTTTTCGATCAAGACGAAACCCTCTTTGTTCCGCACTCTAGTCGTTGTTCGTTTTCATTTCTTTATCTCTATTCGACACTCATACAATTTATCTGTGAGAAAAAGAAGATCGTGAGTGGGGAGACGACGTCCTATTTTGATGCGAAATCAAGGGAAAATCGAGAAGAAACAGAGGTGAAATCGAGGCAAACCCGACATTCATACTCCGATTTCGTTAGATGTGGAGAAGATGATGTCTTTATAGACGTAGAAAAGTAGATCTGGAGAGAGTGCTGTCGTTTTCCTTGCAAAAGTGACAGGTGAAGATGGACCACCCCGTTTTGAGATGGGGTTTCGAAAGTGCTCCTATTTATGGTTAGTGGTTTGATTTTTTTATGGGTTGTATTTATATGGAAGATATCTTAAAATAAATGTCGTTTTTCTTCCTATCACTGTCAGTTGTTTGAAAGCATGTGATTTGTTGAAGGCATGTGGTTTGTTGAAAGTATGTGCGTTTGTTGGTCCCATTTGATTTGTTGTTGAAAGCATGTGGTTTGTTGAAAGCATGTGCGTTGTTTGTTGTCCAAAGCATGTGATTTGTTGGATCTAAAACCCATATGTCTTCATTACGGGGACAACAAACAATAATATCAAATGCAACTATAGTTTAAGGAATGGTTAATAATATATTTATATAACAAGGTTTCTTCTCTGCTCATATATAGTCCAACCTGCTTTAATTGAAGAAGAAAACAATTGTAGATGAATATATTTTGTTTTTTTCAATATTATCCTTGTTGTATATTATGGTCCAAATTTACAGTGGAGAGATTCGAAATGGGTAACATGACAAATTATGGGTTACTTATTACCTATATTTTAAACCATTCCTCTTCAGTGTCTATTGTAAATATCTGTTATTTCTTCAATGTTCCAGGGTAACCAACCAACCCAAGAAAGTGTTGTCATCAATGAATCTCAGCTGCAATCCCAAGTCAGCGCAACTGATAATCAACCTAATCAAAGGAAGAAGAGAGCATATCAAGTAGAAGAAGCTTCTGCAGTCCCCAAAGTTACTAGGAGAGGAAGACAAATCAAGTCAAGATATTTGGAGGATTATGTTTTACGAAATTTGAAGAAGGCACCAAGAGGACGGGGTACTGGAAAATGAAATATTATTGCATTATGAGAATGCTATTTTGGTTGTTGAATTCTGTAATTATTTTTGGTGGCTTGACAAGGAATTTGCTCTGTCATACCCTCTTTTTTGCTGTTGTAAATGCTAGGGTATGTGCCACATACAACTTCTTATGTTGATGCTGTAAACGTTGGATTTTATGTGCCTTTGTGCATATTTTTTTTGTTATATTAATGTTGTAAACAGGTGATTTAGCATGTTTAAAATTAGGTATATTAATGTTTGGTTGGCCATTCATTTTAACAGGTTCATAATTAGCTAACTTACTTTGTTATTTACCTAAATAATAAAATTATGAAAATCACAGGTTGATAGTTACCTAAAAAATTAAATGTGTAAAAAATCAAATGTCAATCGTTTTTGTTTTTGGGCCTAAATGAAGTCTAGTGAATATAAGTGGGACACGTGTCACATGATTATTTGTCGCCACGTGTCATCAGTCTATAGGTACCATGTGTTGCTGATGTGGTGGATGATATGGCAATTTTTAAATTTTGGGTGCTGACGTGTCAATTTTGACACGTCATCTAGGGATTTGTCAACTACTGGGTCCCACGTGTGACGTGGCACGTGACATGGCATGCCATGTCACGTTTTCGGTTAAGACTTCGCCGGAATCCGGTGATGATGACTTTTTTGCAAATTGGTCATAAGTTAAGTTACTTTTAAGTTAGAAAAAAAAAGTCGGTTACTTTTGCGCTATTAGTGATAAGTTGAGTGACCTTCGGTGAAATTAACCCTTAATTGATTAATTATAATATGTTGAATCTAAGTTTCTTAACCCCCTTAATAAGACATATAAACTTAATTTCTACTTCTTACTTTAAAAGTTAAAGAGACATTTACCTTTTATAAAGAAACATTAAAAATTAATGTCTTTTTTTATTGTTTGTTTTCTCCTTTATAATTTATAACTGCATGCGCAAACAAACAATTACCCTGAATAAACATTAAGGGTACATCCCTATTAACCGTGCTTGGTTAGAGATGGTGGTGTGAATTTAGTTAAGTTAAATCATCAATTAATTTCAAGGATTTAAAATTATAATTTTGAGCTTAATTAAAAGGTCTTCATGAGGTGCATTTTTTCTTTGTCAATATGCCAAAATTGGAAAATAATTTTTATAGTGCCAATTTATGACCCCTAAATTTTCATCTATTTATAATCCAATCTAAACCCCTAAAATTTGTGAATTTTTGCTATTTTTTCACACATTTATTTATTATTAAACCTTTAAAATTTTACTTTTCGATTGATTTAATTCCCATATGTTTTTTATTTTTATTTTTTAAGATTATGCTTTTACCCATAAATCAATTACTTGTCTTTCTCACAACTTATTTTTTTCTTTTAAAAATCATTCAAAATCTATAAAACTATTTCAAAATATTCCAAACCAGACTCTATACTAATCAATTCCAGCTTATATATACAAGGGAGAAAAAGAAAAACGAGTTACAAATAAGAAATTATGGAGGGACTTAAACCCCTACTGTCCTAATCTAACAACTCCTTAACGAACAGGGGAGGAACATCAAACCCTTTAAAATCAACACCTTGAAAACTATCATGTTTTGCTAAAAAATCAGTTACATTGTTAGCTTTCTCTTCATTTGTATAATCTTCACTTGCCAATTGCAATCTAAAAGCCTTTTAATATCAGTGACCATATCTGAAATATGTATTTCAACATCATTTCTATGAGTTAATCGAAGCACGACTTTAAGACTATTAGACTGAATCCTTCAATTTTTAGCCCAAGTTAATTCCAAACCTCGTTTAATAGCCCAGAGTTCTGAAAAAAGAGAACACGCATTATTAATCTGCAAAGAGTAACCCTCTATCCAAGAGCCAATACTATCCCGAAATATACCACTAGCATTACAACAATTCGAACTAATTTTAGATGTACCATCAACATTAAGAGCCACCCATCCCACCTCTGGAGACTTCCATTTTTTCATTCCCTCTTCCACTCCCCTTCTTGAATAGGATAAATCTTTGGATTTTTTTGGTGTAATTTTGGAAAAAAATTGGAGATTTAGGGCTATAGTAAAAAAAAAAAAGCAAAATAGGGTGTTAAAAAACGGCATGCACTATTGTTGTTTTCTAATGACTTGGGTCCCACACAATCAGTGCAAAAATTTGTGTAGAAAATGACATGTTAGGTTGCCGTTTTTTATAGTGTGAAATGGCATCATTTCACTTGTGTAGGAAAGAAAACGGTGGAACCCACAATTGATAGAAAACGGTTGAAGAAGGTGGCATTTTTTACAATGAAAGACTGACAGATGTGAGGCTTGCAGTTGATAGAAAATGGCAAGATAAACTGCTGTTTTTTATACAAATTGTTTTTCTTAAAAAGGACAGCAAGCATGCATGGTTCCTAGGGATGAGCATAGACTGATTAACCAGTTTATGAGCAAAAAAATTAACCAGTCCATTAATATTAGTTTTTAAAAATTATTAACCATTAATCAGTCCATTACATTCGGTTAACCATTAAAATTTATAATATAAAATTATAAAAAAGTTAGACAAAATTCAATTCAATTTTAAATATGCAAAGTAACTTAATATAAAAATTACGAAATAAACATAATTTACTAGTCAAAATTGATATTTTATAAATTAATAGCAAATATTAGAAAAAAAATTGATATTTTTTGGATATTAATATGCTTGATTCTAAATCAAATAAAATTTTGGATAATATTAAATGTTATAACATAAACTCTAAAATATAAAAAAAATATAATTAAATACTATTAAGTAAAATATGAACACTAATATATGATAAAAAATAATATATATAAAAGTTAATTGGATATTATATATAAATATCACTATATAATTAAAAAAATGATATAATATAAATTTAGTTTAAAGTGTTATATAAATTTTATAGGAAAATATTAAAAAAAATAAGGTATAAAAATAAAAATATATTTTAAAGTATTATTTTATATAAATTTTAGAGCAAATAAAAAAAATTGAAGATATATATATATATATATATCAATTAACCGTGGATTAACGGTTAACCAGTATCTAAAAACCTAAACTGTAACCATTAACAAAAAATATAAAAATTAAAAATATAACCAAATTTATTAGATCGATTAACCGTAAAAATCAGTTCGATTTCGAACCGATTTTACGGTTAACCATATTTTCAGTTTTTTTTTCTCACCCCTAATGGTCCCTCACCCCATCCCGTCATAGAAAAATAACTTTACAACCTCTAAATTTTTCTTCGACTTTTCTATCTATTCTAAACTTAAGAAAGTTGTAGAAGTTTTAGTTAGGAAGTTATTTATTTTTTGTTAGTTAGTTTTTCCTATAGTTTTTTTTTTCTGTTAGTTAGTTGTGCTCACCCAAGTACTTTGCATGCTCACCCGAGCACTTTGCATGCTCACCCGAGCAGACAGAGTTGCTCTCCCGAGCACTATGCATGCTCACCCAGTAGTCCCTCATCGCTCGCCTGTGCAGGATGTTACTCACCCGAGCATTCTTGTTGGCTTTCTTCCTTTGTCGTTTTCTTGTGTGTTTTGAATATAAGTGATTCTTTCTTCTTCATCAAGTAATAAGAAGAGAAAGTTATTTTGCTCTATTTTTATTCATGGTATCAGAGCAGTTATTTCTCTTCTTGATTCTTGAATCGTAGATCGATTGAAGCTTTTTTGTTCATTATTTTTTGGTTGATTGATGATTATTGATTGAAGTTTGCTTTGATTGCAAGCAATGGATTTCGAGTGTGCAAAATTTGCTAGAGAACTTGAGTTTGCAGGTATTGTGACTCAATCACATAATTATTGGATTGTGGACACTGGAGCCAGTATTCATGTTTCTGGCAATAAGAATCTCTTTACATCTCTAAACTCGATTGACAAGCCAAGTTCAGTCTCTTTACCGGATGGTTCAGTTAAACTAGTACATAGCATGAGAAATATTACCTTGACCGATAATTTAGTTCTTGAAAATGTTATGCATATTGCTTCTTTCCATTATAATCTTCTTTCTGTCAACAAATTAGCCACATCTCATTTCATTATCTTCATGTTTTTTCCTACCTTTTGTGCTTTACAGGACCTGAAGACTAACACCATCATAGCCATTGGAAAGATTGTGGGAAAATTATATGTTTTAGATGATTTTTCCTTTTGTAAAGAAACTATTTCTTTGTATCTTTCCTTTGTGACCAACTATTATTCTTCTTTCCTTGCCAAACATCGATTTTCCATTAATGCTTGTATTATGGTTCAGTCTCAGAAGTATGATGTTTAATTGTTACATAAAAGACTTGGTCATCCTTCATTATCTGTAATGAAGTGGTTTCTTGAATGAGTATGCTTGTGATGTTTGTGCTAAAGTTAAGCAAACAAGAGTAGTTTTTTCTAAAAATGGAAATAGTGGCAGCAAGTTATTTGATCTTGTTCACCTGGATGTTTGGGGTCCATATGGTAAGGAGTCTCTGTCAGGAGCACGGTTCTTCCTTACAATTGTGGAAGATCACAGTAGGAGTACTTGGACTTTTTTGATTCAGTCCAAGTCACAGGTATCATCCATTATTTTGAGTTTGTTTTTCCAGCAGATTAAAACTCAATTTGGTATTATGATTAAGCAAGTTCAATCTGATGATGGTGTTGAATTTTCTGTTTCTTCATCTCCTGTTGCTCCTGTTGCAGTTGATATTACTTTAAATATTCCTGTTCGCCTTTTTAGATCTTTACAAAAACCTCGATGGTTACAAGAATATGTTACTCATGTTATTCTTCCTACTTCTTGTAAACATATTCCTAAAACCTTTCCTTTTCATTGTAATCCACATCTCAACCCTGATTATTATCATTTTCTAGCTAATATTACTACTCATCAAGAACCTCGATCCTATGCTGAGGCAATGGATTCGAAAGAGTGGGTTCAGGCTATGAATGCTGAACTAGATGCCCTGGAAAGGAATCATACTTGGTCATTGACTTCTTTGCCTCCGGATAAAACACCAATAGGTTGTAAGTGGGTGTTTAAACTCAAGTTACATCCTGATGGAACTATAAAACAACATAAAACTCGTTTAGTGGTAAAGGGATATAATCAGGTTGCAGGGGTAGATTTTACAGATTGTTTTTCTCCTATTGCTAAGGTTGTGACTGTCAGAGTATTCTTAGATATTGTTGCTACTCGAAATTGGCCAGTGTATCAGTTAGATGTTAATAATGCTTTCTTGCATGGCTTTCTTAATGAAAAGGTGTATATGGAGTTGCCTCTAGGGTACAAGAAGGGCGCAGATGGTCAAGTTTGCAGACTTCATAAATCCATCTATGGCTTAAACCAAGCCTTTCGTCAGTGGAACACCGAACTCACAGCTCATTTGCAGTCCTATGGTTTTCTACAATCTCAACAGGATCATTGTTTGTTTACATTTTCATCTAAGGGACTCTTCCTTGTTCTTCTTGTTTATGTTGATGACTTGATCATTACTGGCAATTCAGTTGCAGAGATTACACATGTGAAGCAGTCCCTTGATGATAAGTTTACTATCAAAGATTTGGATTTAGCCAAATATTTTTTGGGATTGGAGATCATTCGTACTTAGGATGGTATCTATCTCAATCAAAGAAAATATATTTTTGATTTGTTAACTGATGCAGGGTTTCTTGGTGCTAAACCCAATTCTACTCCCTTTCCTAAGGGGATCAAGTTAACACTTGATGATGGGGTTTTATTGGATGATCCTTCTATCTATCAAAGGTTGGTTGGTCGGTTGCTTTATTTGGGATTTAGCAAGCCAGATATAACATATGGGGTTCAGTAGTTAAGTTAGTATGTTCATCAACCTAGAGACACTCACATGAAAGCTGCTACTCATTTGTTGCATTACTTAAAAGGGTGTCCTTCCTTGGGTTTGTTTTTTCTTGCTTCTAATTCTCTCCAGTTGACAACATTCTGTGATGCTGATTGGGCTTCTTTTCTTGATTCTCGAAGGTCTTTAACTGGTTATTGTATTTTCTTGGGGTCTTCTCCAGTTTCTTGGAATACTAACAAGCAACAAATTGTGTCCAAGTCTTTCGCTGAGGCTGAGTATCATTCAATGACAGTGACATTTTGCGAATTACAATGGTTATGTTCTTTGTTAAAGGATTTTGGTGTTTCTGTGCCTCTTCTTGTTCCTCTTCATTGTGATAACACTGCCGCCATCCATATTGCTTCTATCCGGTGTTTTATGAGCGTACAAAACATCTAGATATTGATTGTCATATTATGCGGGACAAGATGAAAGCTGGTTTCATTTGTCCTCTTCATCTTCCCTCGCATTTTCGGATTGTAGATTTGTTTGCCAAGGCTCTTGCTTTTCCTGTTTTTGCTTTCCTTCAGTCCAAGTTGGCCCTTTCTGATGTTCACTCGGGTCCAACTTGAGGGGAGGCTGTAGAAGTTTTAGTTAGGAAGTTATTTATTTATTTTAGTTAACTTTTCCTATAGTTTTTTTTTTTCTGTTAGTTAGTTGTGCTCACCCGAGCACTTTGCATGCTCACCCATACAGGTAGAGTTGCTCTCCCGAGCACTTTGCATGCTCACCCAGTAGTCCTTCATCGCTCGCCCATGCAGGAAGTTACTCACCCGAGCATTCTTGCTGGCTTTCTTCCTTTGTCGTTTTCTTGTATTTTTTGTATATAAGTGATTCTTTCTTCTTCATCAAGTAATAAGAAGAGAAAATTCTTTTGCTCTGTTTTTGTTCAAAAGTAACTAACAAATTTAGCCTCTAAATTTTGTAGGCTGAAATATAAAAAAAGTCATGTCATATAATTATTTGTTTATTGAAAATAATTTACTTATTTACATTTAATTTGTTATTACTACCATTATCTTACATGTAAATTGCATTAATAATTAATATATAAAAATAATATATTTTCTTTTCATAATTAAATTTGTAGATGCATGATGGAAATCAAAATGAACTAGAAAAATTGTCAAATTTTGCTCAACTTGAACTATTAATAATTCCTAAAAGAAATTAATATTGATGCAATATATATATATATATATATATATATATATATATATATATATATATATATATATATATATATATATATATATATATATATATATATATTTTTTTTTTTTCTTATGACTTATTTTAAACTATTTCTAGTAGTGTTATGAATTGAGCTATTTGGCATTTGAGGAGATTAAAATAAAATTAAAAGTCAAGAAAAAAGAAACATGGTAAGAAATTAATAAATTATAAATTGAATTAGGCTAAGGTTTAGCATCCACGAGATTAGACAACTACAATCAGGACAATTTTTATGCTTATAGATTTAGAAAAAAGAGAAGGTAAAAAAAAGTTAAAACTAAGTTATCTGGAATCATATATAATTAACTATACATTTTCCCATCTTGCAAAATTAATTAGAATAAAGATATATGAATCAAAAAAATCAAATTTCCTTTTTTTTCTATCCTAAAAAATTGACCATATAATAAATTTGGGATTTTCATGGGTTCATATTTTCTAAAAAAAATCTTAACATTTCTGTCTTTATTTAATTTTATACCAAGTGTAAATGACTCATGCCCACCTCGAGAAGCCAAATTGACTAGTTACAAATGTAATTTTGCAACATAAATAATTATAGATATTTGCTATTATATATGCATATTTAAAAAAAAAAAAATTTCACCAGCGTTAATTTAAAATAGTTGAAAATTTTGTTAATTACTTTTTTAAGTTTAGAACAGATACAAAAGTCTAAAAAATGGTATTAAGATTGTAAAATTATTTGTCTTTGTCGGGATGGGGTGAGGGAACGGTACCGTTTCACACTATAAAAACAGAAGCCTAACATACCGTTTTCTATACAAATTTTTACACTGATTGTGTGGGATTCACTCGTCAGAAAATGGCAATAGTGGATATCATTTTTTAATACCCATTTTGCTAATTTTTTTCTTTTTTTTTACTATAGCTCCACATCTCTTTTTTTTTTTTTACTGTAACTCCAAATCTCTAAACTTTTTTCAACATTACACAAAAATTAAAAAAAAAAAACTCCTAAATCTTTCATGGATGACATTGCTGCTATAAATCAGCCTTAACTTCATTAAGAATAATTTTGATTTTAGACTGAGTTGGAACAACAAAGTTACCAAATGATAACTTATTATTTTCTTATTAACTTACAATTGGAATATGTTTTGCTGGAAATTCATCGGTATGTTATTTTCACATAACTGCAATTTTGGTACCAGCCATTAGTAAAAATAAATAAATAAACAAATAAAAAATTAGTTTTGTAAAAGTTTATAAACCAATTTATATAAAAGATTTTCCTATTTAATTGAATTACTAAAAAGAATTGAAGGTTCAGGGTTGCTGCATCGGAGCCTCCTTGTAGCGTGAGATATAATTTATATTTTCCTTCCTTTTTTCTAATGATTGTAGAACCATATTGACCAAATTACTCCAGCGAATGCTTCCTGTTTTGGCTCTTTTTGTTTCAATTCTAATATAAGATAATTATTTTCACTCGCTTAAAGAATGGATAAAAACAGACAAAACAAATAAAAAATGAAAGACAATTTCTGATGGGATTTATATTCGAGGAGAAAACTTAATTAGTCTCATTAATAACTTAATGACACTAAGCATTTCTTGATAAGGGAAAATGAAAAAAAAAAAATCTCTTTATTGCTCTTTCTTTCACTCTTTCTTTTCAAATTAGGTCTGCGTCAGAATCTAAGGTAAATTGTTTGGATTTATTTAAACAAATTGGGGAATGAACTATTATCTATCCAATTATAAATTAAGTTTAAATTAACTGATTTTATTGCTGCAGTTATTTTCATGTCATTCGTATTTTTTTATGATACATGATGTAGCTGGATTGCTATTTTAAAATTCATGATTTTCAGAACCATACTGGACAAATAATTGGTAAAAATATAGATTTTTGGATTAGAAGTGCACCCATGGCGTTGCTGAAGTTGAACCAGTAAAAAATAAAATCGCCAAAAATATAAATTTTAACATATATTTCATATTCTAATTTTTGTAATAAACTTTCAAAATACTAATAACTATAAAAAAATGTTTATCTTAGCGTAATAATCATATTTATGATTAATGATTATTATAAAAAATAATTCAAATACAATGAGTTATAAATTTTGATTATTATAAAAAATAATTCAAATACAATGAGTTATAAATTATAGTTAATTAGAATGGTGATAAAACTAATAGATTCGTCACTTCTTACACATTACCAATATTAAGATAATAATTGGTTTAATATATTTTTAAGAAAAGTTATTGAACATATTAAAACGTTTTATCTTAATTTTGGCTATCATAGTAAAATTAAAATATGTAGAAAAGAAAAATATCGTTGACAGTATATGAAGGGTAAAGTTGAAAATTATGCATTAAATGTTATTTTAAATTTATGAAAGTGATAATTTGGTGTGATAATTTTTTTCAAAAAGTAATAATTTTGTGGGATTGAGGGAATACCTCTTTTTCAAATTTTAAAAACACGATTATGATCAAAATTAAATTGATTACTCTATTTAATGCAGTACTACAAAATAAATAGGAAAAATATGTAAATTTTTTTCTTAAATTTTTAAAATAATATTTAAATCGGAGAAAAAAAAAAGGAAAAAGTGACTAATTATAATTAAATGGAACTGGCGGGTAATTGATATTTTGAAGAGGCTGTCTTAATGACCATTTCTTCTTGAAAATAAAAATCCTCAAATAATATGAGTTCCATCATTGACTTTGATCTTGTAAGCAGTGATGAAAACTTTAGAAACAGGTTAAGCTACATCAGCAGCGGAGCAAAATAAAGAAATATACCAAGCACATTCCAACGATAGATATTTAGGGGTATACACAGATCTGGATATTTTTATATCGAATTAAAGTATCAAAAAAAAAATTAGAATTGAACTGTACCATTGACTAGAATCGAACCGAATCGAACTGTACCGTTAACTTTATTTAAAATGAATTAGATATTTTATCTAGAACCGGATCGATAATCGTATTGAACTGTACTGAACTATTCTGAAATCGAATTGTACCGAAAGAATCGAAATTTATTAATTATTATATATAATACTAATAATTTATATATAAATAGTATTTATAATTTCTATTTTATACACTACAAAAAAAATCTCAATTCCCGATGGAAAATTTTTGGTAGGTAATTATCAACGAAAAAATTATTTCCTTAGGTAAATACCAACGAAAAAATCTTTCCGTAGACAAAATTGTCGGGAAAAAATATGTATTGCGACGGAATAACAAATCCGTCATAAAAAATGGAGGAATATTTTTCTGCCAGACTTTACCGGCGAAAATTAACGACGGAATGGAAAAATCTGTCGTTAAATTGGTGCCAATTTTTCGTGGCTGAAATAGGTCACAAAATTTACCGATGGAATCCTTTTTTCGTAGTAGGGGTGTGCAAAAACTGACCCGATCAACCCGATCCGAACCGACATATTGGGGTGGGGTTAATAGGATTGTTAGGGTCGGTTCGGTTATGGGTGTGGGAGTTAATCGGGTTTTGGATCGGGTCGGATAAAATCTGACTAACCCGAACAACCCAAATTTTTAATATATAAATAAAAAAATTATAATTTCTCTATAATATTAATTAATATATAATATATATTTAATGTAATTTTAAAATTGTTAGTTTGTTGTATTTTTAAAATATTTTTTTATAGTATTTAATATTATTTATTTATATTAATTTAGAATTTTAATTTAAATATGTCAATTAAAAAAATAATTTCGGGTTGTTTGGGTCGGAGCCTGAAAAAATCGGGTTGTTCGGGTAGGGGCCCGATATGTATGTAGGATAGGGTCGGTAAGGAAAATATATAAATTTCGGGTTAATCGGGTTCGGGTTCACCCGAACCCGACCAATGCACACCCCTATGGCCTACGGAAACATAATTCTGTAGGAAATTTACCTACAGAAAAAGGATTCATTCGGGATATTACCTACGGAATCACATTTTCGTCGGTAATTACCTACGAAAATAACACTCCATCGGTAATTTTCCTACGGTTTTATTTTCCATAGGTAATTTGCCGACGGAAATTTTAAATTATCTACGAAAATTTCATTCCGTAGGAAAATTGAAATAAATTATTAACCCGATTTTTCTTTCTCTAAATTAATCTATTCTATATTTTTGTTAAATATATATCTAAATATTTTATTGTTAACTATTTTTTTGGCCTACTTATATATATAAGTTAATCAGAAATTTCATTTCGTACGAAAATTTAAATACAGTTTCAATATAAATTTTTCTATTTTTCGATAATATTAATCAGGTTCATGAAAGAAAATGTAATGTTGGCCATAATAATAGTACTTAAGTCTTAAGAAGTTAGCTAATGAGATACTTAATATATTATTTTTATATTTAGAGTTGAGCGCATGCAAAAAAATTTTAAATTATAACATTTTTAAAACTAAATATATGTAAGTGATCCAATATTATAAAACTAATGATTACATATCATGTTATAAATTTTGAATTTAGAATTGGTTTAATTTTAAAAATTAATTTGTAAAAGTGAGAAGAAGATACACTTATAAAGGGGACCAAGAACAGCTTGAATTACTTAAAATGGCGAATGAATATAATTGTGAAAGGAAAAGAAGAGTAGATATAGGGATATAAAGGAGAAGCTTATTGAGCTAAAGAACAAACCATCCCCGGATATTTTGTGAGCTAATTAAGCAGCTGAGTCTTTGATGTCTTCCTTCTTCTTCTTTCTTTGCTCTCCTCTTTATTGAATTAGTTGTAAACTCTAATAGATTTCTGAATTCCTAACTCTAATTTACACACCAAAATTCCGTTCTCTCATTTTGTTTTCTCTGTATGTTTAAGGGTACTGTAAATTTGTTATCTTTTTCAATAAGATGAATTTGATTCTTAAAATTAACATTTGTTATATTTTTCTCTGTATCTCTAATTTACACACTCAAAATTCTCTTCTCTCATTTTGTTTTCTCTGTATCTTTAAGGGGCTACCATGAATTTGTTGCCTTTCTTTCCGGTGTATTAACTTGTAATTAAAAGTTTGACCAATTAATGACGCAAAACTTATTTGCATGCATGATTTCTCTTCAGATTTCATTTTCCATGCTATGACTTGCCATATAAAAAAAAAATTTACTTTACAAAAGAAATTAAGTTTTCAATGTAAAAACAAGAAATTAATAATTAGACTAGGCTCTATTTGGCTGTATGACTTTTTAAATAATACAAGCCACCTTATAGAACTATTTGCCAAAGTTATTAAAAGTACTTCCATTTATGAAAAACCTTTTGAATTAGAAGAAGCCACCCCTGTGTCTTCAACAATTCTTCTAATTTTTGTTCCAATATTCCTTGCATAAGTTCGACTATATGCATGTGCCTCACACAAATTCTCTAACGCGCTTTTTGCTTATTTTGTTAGTCTATTATAATTTTCATCAAAGTCCAGGGTATATTTGAGCCAAATAAAAAAGTTAGTGGCATATTTGGACAAAAAATATATATAAAATGGCATATTTCAGATATTTTAGCAAGTTTAAAGGCAAAATTTGAGCTTTAACCAAAATTCATTGCCAACCAATTATGATGCAATTTTGTAAATTATATATGCGAATTTATTTTAAATATTATTTTTTTATTTTGTTAACTTAAGCATATAAAGACGCAGATAGGTAGATAAGTAGACTTTAGAAAAATAATATTATCAGATCTGTTCTTTTTTTTATACATTTTTTGATATTGATTTTCTCTGTTTACAATGCCAGCTAGCAAGTTGTTAGGCCATAATTTTTGAATGAATTATTTTATGAGAAAATCGGGATTAATTTATTAATTGATTATTATTTTAATTTTGTAGTTTCTGAATCAGTTTTTAGCATTGGAAAAAGGATTTTAGACAAATTTAGAAGTTATTTAACTTCAATTACAGCCAAAATTCTTATTTGTTGCCAAAATTGGTTAAGATCGACTACTGTTTTGGCTTTAGAGGCATCAACCGAAGAATTTGAAAAATTTGAATAAGATAATTATTATATTTTTGTAAATTTTTTATTTAATGTTTATAATTTTTGTGTTCTAAGTATTTAAATTTTGTTTTTTTATATTTCTCAAGATTTTGAAATCAGTGTCAGCATAATGAAGAATGTCGAATGTTAATTTTTTATTAATGTACTTTGACTTAAACTTTAATTATACCTATTGAGATATTTTAATTGTATTTATATTTATTATTTGTGAATTTATTTTGTAAAATTTTAAAAATATTAAATTATCCGAAATACTGTATTTTATCGTACGGTATTGTTTTGTACTGAAAGAACCGAATAACCGCACTGAATTTTTATAGAACTGTAGTGAATTGTTCCAAATTTTCAAGATAGTTACAATATTTAATTTTTAAAATATCTGAAATTTTATGACAATACAGAGATTTATAAATTTGCGAATTGGACCGTTCCGTATACACCCTAAGATATTTCATTCTACATATCTAAATTAAGAAACATAATATTACCAATTAAAACTTAATCATTATTTATTTATTTATTTTATAAAACTTAACCAATAACTTCCTATTATTCCACCCTTTCATCATTACAGATTGGAAGCTATAGTCAATTGCAACACAAAATTCAAATAAAACTGAGCCTTGATTTATCCCAACAGATTCTGAGTCTCCTTACATGTTTTGATATCATGGCATGAAGAACTCAGAAGCTCATCTAAATAATCAGATCCTAAATCCTCAAATACAAACACATTATCATCTTCACCATTAATTACCTGTTTTCCATTACTTTTGGACTTTCTTCTTCTGATAGAGTGTTTCTCCTTCAAAGCCATCACCGGAGAACATCCATCTTCCAATCGATGCTTGATATCATGAAGAGAATCTCTTACAATTTCTTCAGGAAAATTAAGAACGGCCATGGAACCTTTCATGGAGAAAGCAGCTTGATCATATGCTAAAGCAGCTTCTTCAGCAGTATCGAAAGTTCCTAACCAAACACGAACTCCATTTCTCGTTGAATCTCTTATCTCCGCTGCGTACTTCCCCCATGGTCTCCTTCTCACTCCTCTGTATGATCTCCGATCTTTTGAAGTAACTTCGATTTTGGATTCTTTATTATGTGTTTTTTGATCGAAATGAATCATTTTCTGATCATTAGATTCATTACAAGAACTGCAACCGGAAAGATCACGGGGAACATCCCGACAAATATAATGTGAAGAATCCATGTCCTGCTCTATATGTATTTTTGGTTGCGGATATGAATTCTTTTATCAACGAAAAATTTGAAGAATAAGACAAATAAAGTTGATATATATATACATATTTTAGACTCTAATTATAAGCTTTAGCATTAAACAAATATTCAAGGAACAGCTAATTTAGGTTATTATCAAGAGTGGGTATGTATTGAATAACCTATATATTTATAATTTTTTAATTAATTCATTAATATCAAATTTTAAGAATTACTAACTATAAATTTAACTATTCACTTCTCACTTCGATTTAATTTCAGTTTTTTGCGATTCAGTTAACTATAATTTTTTATTGTTAACCAACTCAAATTTTAGTCGTATAAACACTGTATTCTACAAATCTCATTTTAATTTTGTACAGCACTTTTGAAATATACAAATTAACTAAACTACAAATAATTATTCAAATGATTTCAATGCCCAATCCATTTGGATATGACCTGCCTATTCATATAAGAATATTCATTTTCCCTCTCTACACAGTGATAGCTCAATCATATAATTATATATTCAAATTTTAAATAAATAAATGTAAGTTAAATCTAATTCAATCTGTAAAATAAATTTATAATTTTATTTTAAAATTATATAATATATGATATCATATTAAATAGATATATATGATTTCTTAATCAATGAATATAAATTAAATATGAGTTAGTAATCTGTAAAGGGATTAACATTATATATATGTAACAATCATTTGAAAAAAATATGAGAGAATAGAAATTTATAATATCTAAAACTACTAGTTGGACTAATAATATTGAATATAAGAGCAAACTAAGCTAAATAAATATCATCCAAGATGTATATATGAATTTTAGTTACAAAATGTGAATAATTAATTGAAAAACTCTCTCTTCCCCCTTATGATGAGGCTAAGTAATTTTAGATTTCTACTGCGGCTAAATTTGATGTCGTGGGTTGAGCAGTAAATTAAAAAAAATAACCGTAAAAAGGATAAATAAAAAACAACACAACCATGAGCATGACCTACTGAACAAAATGTCTGGCGTGCGCAGTAGCGACACAAATGCATGCCAGCAATAGAATCACTAGAAATACTGAATTAATTATAAAATCTATTCTAAGAACAATAAAATAAAAAGATATATAAAGAAATTATATGCAGTAAAATCAAAGAGTGAAAAAGAAGAAAAAAAAACATTTACCTTATTATTAAAGATGAACAAAAGCTGCAAAATCCACAGAGAATTCCATAGAGAGAATCAAAGTAAAAAAAATTGAATCAATGTATTCCTAAATATATTAAGCATGTCTCACAGTTGCTAAAATTAGCTTACAAATAGAAAAATAAAAAAGAAGCTATGCAGTCTAAAGCCCTCATTACCAGCTTAATTAGCCCACTAACACTCCAAGCAACACACTGCAGAAGAGGTTTAGTAACCCTTAAGTTATATCTAATCAGAAAGTTGACTTTGATTTATTTTTTTACAATTCAATAATTATACAATATAGTTGTCACGCACCGCTTAACTCTTATAAATAATGAAAACTTCGATAGATAATATTAGAAAATATAAAATTGCATATCACAGAGCTTTTTTATTTGTAAACATAATTATATATTTTATCATATATATAAGATTAAGACATTGTGGAAAATTGCTGTTTCTGCTTTCTCAATCGCATTAGTAGAATTTGGGTCCTTTTCAAGAAACCAGCTATAATGTAGGAAATAAGGAAGCTGAAGCTAGAACATTGCCAGAATGATTAAACTTAAGAGATTAAAAAGTGGAGAATAGCCCAACAAAGTTCTGTTAATTAATTTTTCTTTTATTTATTTATTTTTTTTGAAGGATACTAATAACATAACTTCCCTTACAATTACTCACAAATATATTAACTTTGCTTACTGAAGAAAAGACCAATTCTTGCATTTGAATAACTTAAGATTTAGGGAACTTTCGTGTGCCAATATGTACTTGACTGAAAATAAATATATATTAAATATTATGCATTATTTATCTAATAAATATATGCCTATAATTAATTGTACTAAAAATTTTAATATCTTATCTCTTTTGTTGCACTCTGATCAATATTATATTCAAAATAATATTAAATAGATTCAACAATAAAATACATAAATATAAATTGAATCTGAACTAATCCGTAAAATGACAAAAAATTATTATATGCACAATAAATATTTCAAAAGCAATTGAGATTCGGAATGATTTTTTTCAAATATGCATTTGCATATACACATACAAACAAATTAAGCTGATAGCATGTATGAGTTTGAATAAAAAAAAATATAAATAAAATTAATTAGAAACCAAAGAAATCCCTCTTCTAAAAACAAATACACTGCAGAAAACCTGATAAGAAATCCTAAGTAAATAAATTTGCAGCAGTAGAAAAACATCAGATCAGGGCATGAGGAAGTAAAAACTAAAAAATCATCACTGATTTTGAAATCAAGAATCAGATATATGTAGAGGAGTAAAGGTTTGAAGAAATCTTACCGTTGTTTCCTGTTGCTCTCTTCTCGTCGAAGGAATTGATTGAGCAGGTGCCTGCTTATCTTCTTACAGCGAAGAAAGAGGACATAAAATATTAAATATATACAGATCTGAAGTAAAACCGTAATTTCATTTTGTTTCTATTTAATTGCTTTTTGTTTTTATCTCTGCTTTTGAACTTCGATACCCAATTTCTTTCCACTGCTTTGAGCCTTATAACATAGAACTCAAATCTAGGGTTTTCAAAGATCTAAACATATCTACACGATTACTAACTTATAAATCATTTAGTTATATGCGTGTAATTTCATATTTGCAATTTATTGTGAATATGGTTATTTATTTATTATTATTATTATTATTGAGGTTTAGTGGGCCTTGATCATTGCATAATGGGGGTGCCCCTCTTCCTTATTCAGACCCACCATTTACTGTTAGTATTAAATACTAAGATCTCTAGTTTTAGAGATAAATCGCATCGATATGAATTCGCATATTCTCATTCGGACAGCAAACAATACATAATTCAAAGACAGAAAAATCTACACATATGCAATTAAATAAGTTAGATTTATAGCTTTTATGAATTCAGATATTCTTATTTAGGCAGCAGAAGACATTTAACCAAATAATAGAAAGTTCAAATGTAGAAAATTATTTGTGCAAATATATAATTAACACAGAAGATATGTGTATTTTTTATTCATTGTTCAGCTTAATAAACAAATTTAAAATATTATAATAAGAGCTCATATTGTTTCTCTCTTTACGCTATGCTCCATATAACAAATAATATTCAATTACAACTATATAAAGAAATATAAGTTGAATGCAAGTCTGTCAGTAAAGTGATTAGATTTAAATGTACAACTAACATTTAAAAAAACATTGGACGGTGGGTGAGAGATTGTAATTTTTAAGATTATTAGTTGGAGTAATAAACTAATAACGTCGTTTCTAATTGGCTTAGATTAAGTAAGAAGTCTCACATTCGAGTCTGATATGCATGCACCACATGCACCGGATTATAACCCCTTCCACTAATTCTTTTATCACAAAAAAAAATAATGCAAAAACAAATTAAGCTAAATAGCATTGCAGATTGATAAATGAGTTTGATTTAAGAGAAAAAAAAATTGGTTAACAAACTTTATTGAGATCTATATCCTCCTTGTGAGGCTAAACTAAATACTAGTGTAGCTTTCCATTCTAAAATTACTTTGAAAACTTATGAATATTTTGAAACTCTTCCCATTTTCGTGAACAAATTAATACCCTGCAGAAACTTTTTAAAAAAGAATGAAATGAAATTAACCATGGTGGTTTCAATGAAAAATTAAAAAGAAAAAATTTAACCATGGTAGAATGAAATTAAAGAGAAAATACTTACCATTGTATAATCAGCTTTTTCATGGCCTTGAGATAATATCTGATAGATGAAACCATTTTACCACAGGAAAAGTACAGGAATTGAATCACAAATTAATTTTACTGCTGCTCTATAGGATCTGATATAGGAGAAACTGGGAAAATGTTTGTGAAATGCACCGCAAACTCATCTAAATATATGACTTTTCCATCTCTGCTTTTTACTTTACAATTTTATATATTTATTTCCACCATATACAGTTTTGAAATCATTTTATTTTCAAGCACGAAAATTAAAAGAAACGAAAAAGGTATGTATCCTATGCCTTTATTGAAAAAAAGATATCCTATGCCTAAAACTACAAGACAAAACTGGGACGGCTATTAAAATTTAAATCGAAAAATTTATATTATAAAACTTTTAAATTAATATATAATATGCGTGTGTCACCATTAACTGTTAAAATAAATATAAGTTATAATGCAAATGAGCATATAAAAATATAGATTTTGTTTATCAATTAGGAGAAAGTTATTATAAATTGAAATTTTTTGTTTAGGTAATTTTTATTAAATTGATACAGATAAAAAATTTTAAAATAAGACTATAATATTTTTTGGATCAAAATATGAAATAGTTAAAATAAAATTGAAAAATATTTAGAAAAATTTTTTAGTTATTTGTTAAATTTTTTTTGGATAAACTAAAATTAATTTTTTTAAAATTTTCTAGTTGGCTTTTATCTGTTAATTCAAGAATACATATTTTGACTATATGTCAAAATATAGGTAATTAATAAATTACTTGATTTTTTTATAGGTCCTATTTTTTTTAATAAACATTTGAAAAGATTAGAAAAGTAAAAAAAATTGGAATGATTTTACTTTTTTTATCCTAACCTTTTTAAATTTAACAAATATTTAGTTTTTTTTTTTTGAGAAGAACATTTAGTATTGAATTTTACATGTAAATATAATATTAAATATAATTCAATGAACAGAAATTGCTATTTGATTTTTTACTTTCTAACTGTTTTTAACTTTTTTTTTTCGCTAATAAGTTGTTAGGTATTGATATACCATAAGTGGTATGCGAATTAAATAGTCACCTGTGCTGTAGTTGTACGTGTTATATTTTTGTTAAAGTAAAATTTTCTATTATATATATATATATATATTGAAGAGGTGGAATTCTTGTGAATTTAAAAAGTAATAGGATTTTAACCGTTTAAATTTGATTCCATAATTTTTTGTGCAGTACTCTCATTATTTTTTTTATAGGATTCATTATTTTTTTTTTTTAACATTTCAAATTCTTGGACTTAGGAATTGTATAATTTAGTATTACCAGGTAAGGTAATATTAAAATCATAATGTATTCAAGCATGTACTAAAGCAGAAATTCAGATGTGGATTGAGGCTACGTGACAAAACACTAAGCGACAAATCTATGGCGGCTACTAAAAGCCAAATCTATTTATGGAATTTGAGTGCTCAAAATAAAATTTGAAAAAAATTATTTTAAACAATATAAAAATTAAAATTCACAATTTTTATCCGACATAAAAATACTATTTAAATTTAAAAATTAAATTAATACTTATTATATAGAAAATATATTTAAATGTAGTGCATTTTTAAAAAATGGACACTTATTTATGAATATACCAAAATAAAAAAGTAGACACTCATTTATGAACGGAAAAGTATAAGGAATTGAATAAAAATTTATCGATTTAATTTGTCCTTGTATGTAATGATAGGAAACCAATAATAGAACATTAAAACATGGCAGAATACTTAAATTATATGCATTTCAGGTTATTAAAGCTGGAAATTATTGTGAATCACAATGTCTGCTTATGGCAAAAGCCATATTTTAATCATATATTGAATAAAACCTCACTAAACAAACATTCATTTTGTGACTTATCAGCTGATGCTCTTCTTGCAATACTTTGTTGTTTTTAAATATATAGAATGGATGATTATTTGAAAATAGAATAAAAGAACATGGTTTACATTATTTTTGCTATTAAAGTGTATAAGGTAATCTAATGCCAAATAACAAGGGAGAAACTCTAGTATCTTTTTCTCTCTAGTCTCCACAAAAAAATTTAGTCACCTTCTCAACTTGGATTCAAAGGTTTTTATTTTATTTGTCTAATTTTGGGGTTACTATCAATTCATTTACAAGTGACAGTTTCTCTTCTCTTTCGTCTTACTTTTTTTTATTAAATTCATATTTATGTTTTTTAATTTTTGTGTGTTTTTTTTTCATTTTTTTTTCAATTCTCTTTATAATAATTTTCAGATCAGTGGAGATCTGAAGTTTTTATTTTATTCGTTATCTTTTTATTTATTTTTAGTTTTTTTTGTATTTTAATTTTAATAAACTTAGATCTGAAATTTTTTATTTTATATTTTATTTTCGTGTTTGTCCAAATTTTATTTGTATTTTTATAAAAATTTGGTTTGTCTCGTTAATGTTGAATGCAATTAAAATTTTTTATCATACAAGTTTGTCCTCCATATTTTGAGGTTATTATCTTTCTTTATGGAATTTTTCGTGCTTTTGGAATGAGTTTTTCCATATACAACATATGCATTTAGTTTTCCGTTGAAAGTTAGATTGCTTGCAAATGTTATCATTATCCACTTTTTTTGTTGAAAAAATTTAGAGATATATTCCAGCAATTTTATTAGTTTTGTATGTCTTATGTACTTTTAAATTTTATAAATTTATTTATACTTTTCAAATGTATTTTTTATATTATTAATGAAGATTTATTTTGCATTCGAAGAAAAAGTGTATAAGGTAATCTAACCATTAGTAGTTGGTTTGATAGCCAATGCTTGGTTAAAAGTACATAAATTTTCAGATTCAAATTTTTTAATAATATTTAAAGTTGTAATTAGACACTATATGCTTCACTCTTATTTTTCTTTTTTGTTAAAAAAAATGGAATAAAGTAATCTAGTGTAGTATGTATATATATTTAAATTTAAATGTAGTAATTAAACCGTTTCCATTTGCGAATATATAAGTGACATATAATTTACTCATAACTGCCAATTACAATTACTTTATAATTAATTTGCTAACTGAAGAAAAGTCCGAATTACAGCATTTGGAAAACTTAAGATTCAAGGCATTTTCACGTGTCAATAGGTATTGGCAGAAAATAATTGTAGATTTTAATGTATAAATTTATCTGATACATATGCCTCCAACTATAATAAAACTTCAAATATTCTCTCTCTTCATAGTATTATTCTATACAATATTGTAAATGTTTGAACACTTAAAATAAATAAATGTAAATTGAATATAAATAATAACATAAAATTATATATACAATAAATGTGTGAGCAAGAACAACATTGGAAGGCAGAATGAATATATAATTCCTACTATTCAATATGTACGTCTGTATGTATATATATACAACGTTATTATATGCAATATTATAAATATTGAATATTTAATCATTGAATAAATAAATATGAGTTGAATCTGAACAGCTGTATGTGATTAATGTGAATTGAATCTGATGTGATTAAACTTATATGTAAAGCAAATATTCAAGCAAGAAACAACATTGGGAGAATGGTGTGTGTCGTGTATATATATATATATATATATATATATGAGACTAACTGAATTTGTGCTGCGGCAATAAAAGAACAACTCAAGAAATGCATACTGAATGTGGAGATATTAATTGGAAACCCAAGAATTCTTTCTATTTTTAAGAACAAATATACTTGAGAAAACCTAATAAAAACTTAAATCCGTGGCTGAAAATTGATCAGATGATAGAGGAATAGAGATTGAAAAAAAGAAATACATAAATGTATATATATATATTACCATTTGTTTTATTCCGGTTGCTCTCTTCTCCTCAAATGAAGTGGTGAGCAGAGGCCGGCTTATCAAGAGAGTAAATAATCTGAGAGAGTCTATATTAAATATGGGGGGAGAGAGAGAGAGAGCAAAATCAAACCCTAATTTAATTCATTTGAATCTAATATATTTTATATAATTTGATACGCACTATAGATTAGAATGAATTTCAAATGTAAATAAGGAATATGTGGCAAAACACTAAACGACAAAGCTATGACGACTCCTAAGATCCAATTTATTATCATCCAAGTATAATATTTTAGAAAAGTTGCTTTATAGATTTGTATTATACAGTTCTTTTTTCCTTTTCTTTTTAATTAGATATTTTATATTTAAATTTTAAATATAAATATTTTTATTTTAAATTATTTTTATAAATCTATTTAGCTCAAATTAGAATGAATTTCAAACTCTAAATGATTTAAAAACTAAGTAAAAGATGTAAAACTATATTTTTTGCTGATATTTCAAAATTAAAAGTATCATAATATAATTTTTAACTGTCGGTTATTAGAATGTAATTATCAATTTCGTCTATCAGACATCGCTTAACTCTTATAAAAACAAATATTTTTTTAATAAATTAAAAAATATTAACTATTGATCTTTTCTTTATTTTGCAGAGCGTGGTCCATTTCTTATAGATGATAATTATACAATAATGCTGAAAAAATGGGTATTTAATTGATTAATTATAATATGTTGAATCTAAGTTTCTTAACCCCCTTAATAAGACATATAAACTTAATTTCTACTTCTTACTTTAAAAGTTAAAGAGACATTTACCTTTTATAAAGAAACATTAAAAATTAATGTCTTTTTTTATTGTTTGTTTTCTCCTTTATAATTTATAACTGCATGGGCAAACAAAAAATTACCCTGAATAAACATTAAGGGTACATCCCTGTTAACCGTGCTTGGTTAGTGATGGTGGCGTGAATTTAGTTAAGTTAAATCATCAATTAATTTCAAGGATTTAAAATTATAATTTTGAGCTTAATTAAAAGGTCTTCATGAGGTGCATTTTTTCTTTGTCAATATGCCAAAATTGGAAAATAATTTTTATAGTGCCAATTTATGACCCCTAAATTTTCATCTATTTATAATCCAATCTAAATCCACATGCTCCATCCGTTTGTCATAGGTTAATAATATAGCATATGTAAATCATTTATTTTTCAGGTACAAAAGCACAAAGATTATCAAGACAAACTCAATTATTTTTACTCCTTTTCTTAAAAAATAAAAGAATAATTAATTACATTTAAACACATAAAATCTAGGTTATTTTACTGCAATTGATTTTAGTTTTGACAAGTTAAAAATTAGTTAGTAATTTAGAATAAAATTGTGGTCGGGACTAAGCAATAAAAGAAATAGTTAAATATTCCATGTGTAAATATCTAATCTTGTAAGTTTCTTGCGTCGAAAAGAGAAACGTAGATTTTATTAAACAAGTAATTTCTACTACACTGGTTTGATGATTTATCCTTCTAATTTATATACTTTTCCTTCTGTTCGTATAACTTTATTTTCCCTTTTTTTTAAATTACTTCTTTGCATAACGTTAAATAATAATCACCAAATTATGATTTTCATCTCATTGACTTCTTGTACATGATAAACATGTTGACTCCATTCAGGATTAAATTAAAACTTTTTTAATCGCGTTATATACATATATATTAATCACATTATATAAAGTAACATTAAAATTCTAATTTATTATTTATTTGATAGAAGGAAGGGGGAGTAGGGCTTGAACCTAAAACCACCTATTTTCAACTCAGCCCTTATAAATGATATTTATAATAAGATAAAACAACGAATCATCAAATAAGTTTATATAAAAGATTTTCATGTAATCCTTCTTACTTAATGATATTCATTGGCTTATAAAAAAAAAAAAAGATTTTCAAAGAATTGCTTAATATGCGGATGCCACTAAGGCAGTAAGGCACTAAGCCACTAACAGTTACAACAAAATCCCGATTATAAGAATAGGTGTTTCAACTTGTAACCGTATAAAGCACCTTGACTTTACAACATGCATATTATTACTTTCCATTTCAAAATTAAATCTTAGAACCAAAAAAAAAAAATCTACACACTCAGTAAATTAAATTAATAAACACTATAATAATTATTAATTAATGATATATAAACCTGCATAGCCAGTAATGCAAAATTAGTTACGGAGATCTAAATGCAAATAAACCACCATAGACTAATGTAGAGTAGTTGAGTCGTAGAGAGTAGTTTATTTATTTATTTATTTATTTTTTTAAAAATAGCAACTAAACAACTTAATAACAAGATATTCACTTGGAAGCATAATTAAGTACTTGTACCAAAAAAATCTAAACTTAATATAGAGTTTTCCCCTCAAAGTTGACATATATATATTTTTTACTCATCTAAACCTTATAAGTACATCAAGTACAGCACACTGATCTTGACAAAAATGCATTTATGTATTTCTTTCCCTTAATTAATCAAACATCATCACATATAAATTTTAATATAGACAAACTATTTATAGTCGGTTATCAAATTTATTCTTATTAAAAGATAGAAAAGGAAATGAAAATGAAAAGAAATGGAATTAACCAAAAGCAAGATTAAATCCAGAAAGAGGAAGGAAAATCAAGAATTAAGATCTGAAAAACCAGCATAAGTTCACCAAGAACTAATAAAATTTCAATGTTGGCACGAAGAACTCAAAAGCTCTTCCAAATATTCAGCTCCTAAATCCTGGAATACAAACACGTCATCTTGGCAGTTAATTACCTGTTTTCCATTACTTTTGGACTTTCTTCTTCTGATAGAGTGTTTCTCCTTTAAAGCCATCACCGGAGAACATCCATCTTCCAATCGATGCTTGATATCATGAAGAGAATCTCTTACAATTTCTTCAGGAAAATTAAGAACAGCCATAGAACCTTTCACGGAGAAAGCAGCTTGATCATATGCTAAAGCAGCTTCTTCAGCAGTATCGAAAGTTCCTAACCAAACACGCACTCCATTTCTCGTTGAATCTCTTATCTCCGCCGCGTACTTCCCCCATGGCCTCTTCCTCACTCCTCTGTATGATTTCTGTTTCGCTGTAACTTCGATTTTTGATTCTTTATTATCTTTTTTTTCATCGAAATGAATTGTTTCTAGATTAAAGTCCAAAGAGGGCTTAGGTTTTGGATATTCGAAAAAGAAAGATGTTTCCATTATGAGCAATTTTTCTTTTTCTTTTTTTTTTTCGGTTCCTGACAGAATTCGATCCCTTTAATTGTATGCTGGAAGAAAGAGTCAAATTATTATTATACATGTATATGAGATAAACAAATATTAGATTAAGTTAAAGCCAGTAAGGTCGAACTTATGTTTAGTCAATGTCTTCAATACTTAAAGCCATCTTTACATTTATATCGGATTCAATATTCTTAGGCTATCCGAGTCGTAGTCAAAATGATAACACTGCATTTTCCGCAGCTTATTAGATGAAAGTTCATCCATATAATTTGCAAACAATATTTCAAAAGATAATTTTTCTTCATTTTTCTCGGCTGAAAACACACACATATAAGAATCTTGTAAAGACAGACTCGTAAATTTGGAGTATATAATGTGAATTTATGATGTAAGAATAGGCACCAAAAGAATTCTTGACTAATTAAATACGAATGTTGAAACAAATTAGAAAGAATATATAAGTGAACAAAACTAAAGCTGAAGTTGAAAATGGTCATTATGTCGTTCGAATAACCATTGGCCAAATATAAGTGACTATCTTCTGATGTTAAGACTGCCCCCAATGACTAGCATATATTGCCGGCCAATTTCGAGTATTGACCGTAAATTTTGACGAATTTGGACTGGTTTCCTATATGAGTATTGCATGGCTTGGAGGCTACAAACTGATTTGAAGCAATAGCTAAATGAAAACATAATATGTTATCATAAGTTTGACTACCAATTTTACCATTTTCCCTCAATAAACCGAACGGTTCTGCAACAACTTGAATTTACCAGCACTCAATTAAAGTACGGAAACCCTTGGTATTGATTTCTTTTACTGAAATTTGTAGTTGCAGTGTGGCTATGGGTCTCTCGCCTGTAACAAGAAGAGTTGAGTTCTAGTTATACTTACTGTAATATTGTATATATGAGATAGTTATTTTTTTCTGTTACTTTGTAACTGTTACTTATAATTTTCAGTTATAAGGTTAATGTTACACTCCCGAGTTTGCTATCTATCAAACACAAACAAATACTCCAATGAGAGAGAACAAAATTTTGGTTTTCAGAAATATCATACTTACCACAATATCAGTATTGATGCTGCTTGGACTGGAACCAAATTAATATAGTTCAATTCTAAACTAAATAATAACAATAATAATAATAATGAAGCCACTTGTATGAGCTTAAATATTCATAAGCTTGCAATGTTTTGTCCCCATATACGCTAGCTCAATACAATATATAATTTCATATTGAATCGATTCAATCTCTAAATAAATAAATGTAAGTTGAATCTGTTTCAGTTTATAAAATAAATTTCTAATTTAACTCTAAAATTATATAACATATGATATCATATTAAACAATTTCAATCTTTGACTAGATCCAAATTGTAAAATGATTAAGATTATATACTTAATAATTATTTGAAAAACAGTGGAGATTGGGAATGTATAATTTCTAAACCTATTAGTTGGAGGAATAATGTTGAATAGTAAGACAAATTAAACTAAATAAAATCATCCTAAATGTATATATGAGTTTGAAAAAAAAAATGTGAATAATTAATTGAAAAAAACTCTCTAGTCTTTTCCAACTTATGAGGCTAAGCAATTCTTTAAGTGGCTCAATTTGGTGTTGTGGGTTGAGCAGTAACTATTTTGAAAAAAAAGGGGGGGGGGGGGGGGGGGGGGGTCAAAAGGACCAATCAACAACAGCACAACCATTGCATATTGAACAAAATGCTAACGTGTATATATATATTGCTGCCCAGTTTCGTAATTATTGCCCCTAAATATTGATGAATTCGGACTGATTTCCTATACGAGTATTAAGTGGCTTGGAGGCTTCAACTGATCATTTGAAGCAATAGGTAAATGAAAATATAATATGATAAGTCAAACCAGCGATGCAACCATTTTACCTCAATAAGATGTTCGATTCTGCAGCCCCTGGAATTTAGCTCGGTAATTTCTTTTACCGACATTTGCAGTTGCAACGAGGTTCTAAGTCTCTTGCCTATAACACACACACATATATGAGAGTTTATTTTGAAGTCGTGTATATATGAGATAGTTATTTTTTAGTAATTTTATATATTACTCAGTTAATGTTAATGTTACATGTTTGTTATCAATTAAACTGTTAAGTATCACACGCCAGTTCATTACACGTATATAACACTCCTTAAAAAGACCTAAACAATCATTATCTCATAAGTCAGTTTTTGGGATTAAGTTAGGTTCAAATTCATTTTTTTCATATGATAGCAAATAAGCCGCTAATTTCTGATACTGAGAGACCTACAAATGTCCAGTACAACAAATATCAAGCTGCAGATTTTCCGTTTGTATTTATTTCTGGACGTGAAGGATATATTAAATATCCTACATCAACTAATTACAAATATATAACACTTTTTCATAAAAAAAATTGAATAATTCTCATTTTACAAACTAGCTTTTTAAACTTTTTCTTGACACAAATACAAACTAAAGCTAAAACGAGAGAAAACAAAATTTTGCTTTTCACAATATCATTCTTACCACTGTATGGGTCCAACTTAATATAAGTTCAATAAATAATGAAACCTTGTTGAAGCAAATATATAATCGACACATAAATGAATATATTATTATATTTATGATCTTACAATATTATCATAATAAGAATTTACATTTTCTTTCTCCATTCATTGTTAGCTCAATAATATAGCATATAATATTATAGTGAATAGATTCAATTTCTAAATAAACAAATATAAGTTAAATTTGACTCAGTCTATAAAATAAATTTATAATTTTACTTTAAAATTATATAATATATATGATATAAATTTAATTTCTGAATAAATAAATATAAATTTAATTTAATTCAATCTGTAAAGTAATTGAAATTGTATACCTAACAATTATTTGAGCAATAATGGAGAGTCGGAATTTATAATTTTTAAAACTATTAGTTGGAGGAATAAAATTGAATATTAAAACAAATTAAACTAAATAAATATAATCCAATATATATATATATATATATATATATATATATAGACGAAAAATGTGAATAATTAATTGACAAACTCTCTCATCCCACTTATGAGGGTAAGTTTGTCTTTAAGTTTTGCTTTTTATTATAATGTTGAATCTGCTGCTGTGAGTTGAACAGTAAAATTAAAAAAAAAATCCGACAACATTTGCGACTCAATATGCTTGCCTGCCACATAATTACTAGAAATACTGAATTAATCAGAAAAACAAAGAATTATTCCCTATTTTAAGAATAATAAAATAAAAAGATATAAAAAAGAGTAAAAAGCAACAGTTACCTTGTTATAAAGGATGAACAATAGCTGCAAAAACCACGGAGAATTCCATAGAGAGAATCAAAGGAAAAAAAATGAATCAATGTATTCCTACATATATTAAGCATGTCTCACAGTTGCTAAAATTAGCTTACAAATAGAAAAATAAAAAAGAAGCTCTGCAGTATAAAGTAACACTCCAAACAACACACTGCAGAAGAGGTTTAGCAACCCTTAAGTCATATCTAATCTGGATAATATGTATGCAGAAACTTTGACTAATTTAGGAAATAAGGGAGCTGAAGCTAGAACATTGCTAAAAATTAAGAGATGAAAAAGTGGGGAACAGCCCAACAAGTACTGTTAATTATTTTTTTTTTCTCAAAGATAATCTCTTTGAAGGATACAATTATATCAAATTTGCTTGCCGCAGAAAAGGCCCTATTCTTGCATTTGAATAAAGTCTAAATTAGGGCACTTTCATGTGTCAATGTCTAATTGACAGAAAATAAATATATATTAATGCATTATTTATTATCTAATAAATATATGCCTACAATTAATTAGAACAAAAAAAACTGATATTTTATCTCTCTTCACTGTATTGTGATCAATATTATATGTAACATCATGTTGAACAGATTCAATTATCACATTAATAAATGTAAATTGAATCTGACTTATACTTTTAAATTATAAAAGCAATACATTCAATAAATATTTGAAAAGCAAAGAGTGAGAATGAATTTATAATTTTCAAAACTACTAGTTGAAATAATATTGTCTAATATATAAGAACAAATTAATATACTGCAGAAAACCTTATCAGAATCATTTATAACTTGTTTTTCCCCTGTTTCTTACAAGATTTAGCTCCTTTATTATAATTTTTCCCCTGTTTTCTTCAAGATTTAGCTGCTTTAGTATATATCCTAAGGGTTGCTGCAGTCTCCAGGAACTTCTTCTCGATTAGCTTTTTGTTTCTCTGGCAGAGGATGTTCTATCTTTTCTTTGCATGGCCTTTTGGCTTTTGCTGTTTGCTTTGGAATAAAATTTCAGCTTATCAAAAGAAAGAAAAAAATTGTGGAGGAGTAATAAAGGTTGAAGAAGTCTAAAGCTGAAGCTATAAGTGAACAAAACTAAAGCTGAAGTTGAAAATGGTCATCATGTCGTTCGAATAACCATTGGCCAAATATTATTGACTATCTTCTGATGTTAAGACTGCCCCCAATTACTAGCATATATTGCGGGCCAATTTCGAGTATTGCCCGTAAATTTTGACGAATTTGGACTGGTTTCCTATATGAGTATTGCATGGCTTGGAGGCTGCAAACTGATTTGAAGCAATAGCTAAATGAAAACATAATATGTTATCATAAGTTTGACTACTAATTTTACCATTTTCCCTCAATAAACCGAACGGTTCTGCAACAACTTAAATTTACCAGCACTCAATTAAAGTACGGAAACCCTTGGTATTGATTTCTTTTACTGAAATTTGTAGTTGCAGTGTGGCTATGGGTCTCTCGCCTGTAACAAGAAGAGTTTAGTTCTAGTTATACTTACTGTAATATTGTACATATGAGATAGTTATTTTTTTCTATTACTTTGTGACTGTTACTTATAATTTTCAGGTTTAAGATTAATGTTACACTCCCGAGTTTGCTATCTATCAAATACAAACTAATGCTATAATGAGAGAAAACAAAATTTTGGCTTTAGAAATATCATACTTACCACAATATCAGTGTTGATACTGCTTGGACTGGAACCAAATTAATATAGTTCAATTCTTGAAAATAGTAATAATAATAATAATGAAACCACTTGTATGTGCTTAAATATTCATATGCTTGCAATTTTTTGTCCCTATATATGCTAGCTCAATACAATATATAATTTCATATTAAATTGATTCAATCTTTAAATAAATAAATGTAAGTTAAATCTGATCTGCAGTTTATAAAATGAATTTTCAATTTTACTCTAAAATTATATAACATATGATATTATATTAAATAATTTCAATCTTTAAATAGACAAATATAAGTTGAATTTGACTTAAACTGTAAAATGATTAAGATTATACATCTAAAAATTATTTGAAAAATAGTGGAGATTGGGAATGTATAATTTCTGAACCTATTAGTTGGAGGAACAATAATATTGAATATTAAGACAAATTAAACTAAATAAAAATCGTCCTAAATGTATATACGAGTTTGAAATAAAAAAAATGTGAATAATTAATTGGAAATAACTCTCTAGTCTCTTCCCACTAATGAGGCTAAGCAATTCTTAAGTGGCTGAATTTGGTGTTGTGGGTTGAGCAGTAAATATTTTGAAAAAAAAAGAGGTCAAAAGGATCAATCAACAACAGCACAACCATTACATATTGAACAAAATGCTAACGTGTGTGTGTATATATATAGACTGGCCAGTTTCGTAATTATTATTGCCCATGAATTTTGATGAATTTGGACTGATTTCCTATGTGAGTATTGAATGACTTGGAGGCTTCAACTGATCATTTGAAGCAATAGGAAAATGAAAATATAATATGATATCATAAATCAAACCAGCGATGCAACCATTTTACCTCAATAAGATGTTCGATTCTGCAGCCCCTGGAATTTAGCTTGGTAATTTCTTTTGCTGACATTTGCAGTTGCAACGAGGTTCTAAGTCTCTTGCCTATAGCACACGCACACATATATGAGAGTTTATTTTGAAGTCGTGTATATATGAGATAGTTATTTTTTAGTAATTTTATATATTACTCGGTTAATGTTAATGTTATACGTTTTGAACTTTTTCTGGACACAAACACAAAACCACTAAAATGAGAGAAAACAAAATTTTGGTTTTCACAATATCATAATTACCACTGCATCGGTCCAACTTAATATAAGTTCAATTAATAATGAAACCTTGTCGGTGCAAATATGTAATGGACACAAAAGATAAATGAATATATTATTATATTTATAAGCTTACAATTTATCATAATAAGAATGTACATTTTCTCTCTCCATTCATTGCTAGCTCAATAATATAACATATAATATTGTAGCGAATAGTTTCAATTTCTAAATAAACATATGTAAGTTAAATTTGACTTGATATGTAAAGTGAATTTATAATTTTAATTTAAAATTATATAATATATATGATATAAATTCAATTTCTAAATAAATAAATGTAAATTGAACATGATTCAATATGTAAAGTAATTGAAATTATATTAGGTGTGAGCATGGACCAGTTAACCGATTTATAAGCAAAAAAAAAAAAGTAACCAATTCATTAATATCATTTTTTAAAATCATTAACCATTAATCAGTCCGTTACATTCAGTTAATTAGTCCATCGATTTCGATTTTTTTATTTGATAAACTAATATTTTTTTGGTTAAATATTAAAATTTATAATATAAAATTATAAAAAATTAGATAAAATTCAATTTAATTTCAAATGTATAAAATAATTTAAAATAAAAATCACAAAACAAACATAATTTACTAGTCAAAATTCATATACAATAAATTAATAGCTAATATTATAAAATAGATTTGATATTTGTTGAAAATTAATATGTCTGATTCTAAGTCAAAAAAAATTTTAAATAATATTAAATATTAAAATATAAATTATAAAATATAAGAAAATTTAATTAAATGCTATTATATATGATAAAAAAAAACAACGTATATAAATGTTAATTGGTTACTACATGTAAATACTACTATAAAATTAAATAGAATGACGTAATATAAATTTAATTTAAATTATTACATAAATTTTATAGAAAATATAAAAATTAAGGTATAAAAATAAAAATATAATTTAAATATATTTTTAAATTATTATTTTATGTAAATTTTAGAGAGAAATAGAAAAAAAAGAAAATTTTCAAAATATAAAAATAAAAATATAATATATGAATCGGTTAACCATAGATTAATGGTTAACTGGTATCTAAAAATTTAAACCATAACTAAAAATAAAAAATATAAAAATTAAAAATTATAAGCGGGTCCATCAGATCGGTTAATAAAAAAATTGGATTCAGTTTCAAACCGGTTTTACGGTTAATCATATTTTCAGTTTTTTTTCTTACTCCTAGAGATTATATACCTACAATTATTTGAGCAATAATGGAGAGTTGGAATTTATAATTTTTAAAACTATTAGTTGGAGGAATAATATTGAATATTAAAACAAATTAAACTATATATATATCTTCAAATGTGAATATTTAATTGACAAACTTTATCATCACTCTTATGAGGGTAAGTTTGTCTTTAAGTTCAGCTTTCTATTATAATGCTGAATCTGGTGCTGTGAGTTGAGCAGTAAAGTATATAAAAAAAAAAAAAGCCCACAACAATTGTGACTCAATATGCTTGCCTGCCACATAATTACTAGAAATACTGAATTAATTAGAAAAACAAAGAATTATTCCCTATTTTAAGAATAATAAAAAAAGATATATATAAAAAAAAACATATGCAGTAAAATCAAAGAGTAAAAAAGAAGGAAAACAAACAGTTACTTATTATAAAGGATGAACAATAGCTGCAAAATCCACAGAGAATTCCATAGAGAGAATCAAAGTAAAAAGATTGAATCAATGTATTCCTATATATATTAAGCATGTCCCACAGTTGCTAAAATCAGCTTACAAATATAAAAATAAAAAAGAAGCTATGCAGTCTAAAGCACTCATTACCAGCTTAGCCCACTAACACTCCAAACAACATACTGCATAAGAGGTTTAGCAACCCTCAAGTGATATCTAATCTGGTTAACGTGTATGCAGAAACTTAACTAATTTAGGAAATAAGGGAGCTGAAGCTAGAACATTGCTAAAAATTAAGAGATGAAAAAGTGGGGAACAGCCCAACAGGTACTGTTAATTATTTATTATTTTTTTTCTCAAAGATAATCTTTTTGAGGGATACAATTATAACTTTCCTTACCATTACTTGCAAATATATTAAATTTGCTTACCGCAGAAAAGACCCTATTCGTGCATTTGAATAACGTCTAAATTAGGGCACTTTCATGTGTCAATATCTGCTTGACAGAAAATAAATATATATTAATGCATTACTTATTATCCAATAAATATATGCCTACAATTAATTATAACAAAAAAAAATTGATATTTTATCTCTCTTCACTGTATTGTGATTAATATTATATGAAACATCATGTTTAACAGATTCAATTATCATATTAATAAATGTAAATTGAATCTGATTTATACTTTAAAATAATAAAAATATTTGAAAAGCAAAGAGTGAGAATGAATTTATAATTATTAAAACTACTAGTTGAAATAATATTGTCTAATATATAAGAACAAATTAATACACCGGAGAAAACCTGATAAGAATCATAAGAAAATAAATTTCCAGCAGCAAATCGAACATCAGATCAGAACATGAAGAACTAAAAACCAAAAAATGTTAATTAATTTAGAAATCGAGTCAGATAGTAGAGGAGTAATAAAGGTTGAAGAAATCTTACCACTGTTTCGGGTTGCTCTCTTCTCCTCGAAGGAACTGATAATTATAAAGACAATAAGTTGAAAATCTTTACAATTGTAGAGCAAATTATGCAAAGCTATAATTATATTCGTATATATATCATTGTATTATAAATTGTAATACAATAAAAAAGACTTTATAATTAAGTTATAATACACATACATGTGCATGCATTCGGTGTTTGGGGATAAGCATGGTTACGGTTCAAATCAAAATCAAATAGAAATTGAACTAGTCAAAATTAATATCGAACAGTGTTTAATGGTTTATGGTTTTAAACCGTAATCAAAATAGTAAAGAGAATGTTTTGTTATAGATATATATTTTAAAAACCGAAATCGAACGGTAAAATATATATATTATATGTATATTTTGTTATAAAAATATATATTTAGGAATTTTTTTATGGTTTTACCCACAAATTAATGAAAGAAAAATTTAAATTTTGTAAATTAAATAATATGCGTAAAAACTTCTAAAAGAAGTACCTACTCGTTTAAATAAATTTTTAAATAGAAAAAATAAAAATCTTTTGGTTTCAAACTATAAAAAAGAAACTGTTAAAAACCGTTTTCATTTGATTTCTGTCTCAATTTCACCGTTTATAAAATCACAATCAACGGTATTTTTGGAACCGTAATCACCCCTATTCGGGGTATTGATTAGAACTTTACTGCTTCTGTAAAAGTATATGCTTGTGAAGGAAATTAGTATAATTTTTTTTTTTTTAGTAAACCTAATTTCTTTCATTTTTCTTTTGAATTACGATTTCTTTCTACTAGTTGAGTCGAAGATGTTTTATTACATCTGATAAGCATGGAAATCATTTAAAGGTCTATATCCAGTGAGCTATATGACATATCCGTGACAGCTATAAACATCAAATTTGTATATTTGAACAACTCTTACGGTTCACACATATCAACACATTGACAGTCTCCATCTCTTTAAGGGACAAAGAATTAAATTGCGATTTTTCTCCGATCTAAATTGATTTATTCTTCTGGAAAATGTTAAGAGGTATGAAATTAATCGCTCCTTCTATCCCATGGTAAAGAGTCATTTTTGGCTCTTCCATCATCAGGTTTTATATCAATTCTATAATCTAACATTGGTACAGTCTCTATCGCCTCAAACAAAGTTAGACTTAATAATTGTGATAAATAATACATAGCTTAGTATTTATAAATTCAGATATCCTCATTTAGGCAGCAAAAGACACTAACACATAACAGAAAGTTCAGATTTAGAACATTATTTGTGCAAATACATGATTAACACAGAAATATATGTATTTATTGATGTTTTAGAATACTTACCAGCATAATAAACATACTTAAGATATAATAATAAGGATTCACATAATTTCTCTATCATGCTAGCTTTATATAACAAACAATATTCAACCATCACCACTATATAAATAAATATAAATTGAATTTAGACCAGTCTTTAAAGTGATTAGATCTAAATTTGCAACTAGTATTTATAAAAGATTAATGAACTGAGAGAGTTAATAATTTTTAAAACTATTAGTTGGAGCAAAAAAGTGATAATGTCAGCTTTTAAAACAAATTAAGTTACATAGCATTTAGAGGTATATATGAGTTTGATTTTTTTTCTTAAAGAAAAAAAAATAATTGTTGACAAACTTTATTGAGATCTATCTCCTCCTCCTCCTCCTCTTTGTGAGGCTAAACTATATGCTTTAGTTGTATGAATTAGAAACCTAGGAACTCTTCCCATTTTCATGAACAAATACACTGCAGAAAACTCTTTAAAAAGGAACGAAATGAAATTAACCATGGTGGTTTCAATCAAAAAATTAAAAAGAAAATAATTAACCATGGTAGAATGAAATTAAAGAGAAAATACTTACAATTGTATAATCAGCTTTTTCATGGCCTTGAGGTAATATTTGATAGATGAAACCATTTTACACAGGAATTGAATACAAATTAATTTTAATGCTGCTCTAAATTAGGATCTGATGTAGGAGAAACTGTGAAAATGTTGGCGAAATGCAACGCAAACTCATCTAAATATATGACTTTTCCATCTCTGCTTTTTAATGTCCAATTTTATATATTTATTTCCACCATATACAGTTTTAAAACTATTTTATTTTCAAGCACGAAAAAGAAAAAGAAAAACAATAGAACAAGTTAGATATCCTATGCCTAACACTACACGACAAAACTGCGACGGCTATTAAAATTTAAACTGAAAAATTTATATGATACTACTTTTAAATTCATATATATATAATAAAAATAAGAAAAAAATAGAGCAAGGAACTTTTATATAAATAAATATATAAAATGGTACAAAACGATATAATTTCACTAATAGTTCGGTTTTGGTGATTTTTGGATATTGAAAATAGAATCAAGATATTCGAATTTCTATTTTACTACCAACTATTAAACCAAAAATCAAACAAAATAAAATCAATTCCTTACAATTTAATTTAATTTTTAATTTCAGTCCAATTTTTCAGTTCTAAATATTACCTAAGATACAATTCGGCTCTATTTAAAAAAAGTAAGTCGATAAAAAATTACAATCCAAAATTGAACAAACGAATCCGAATTCACCCGACGTGAATGTTAGGTCTGCCATTAATTGTTAGCATAAATATATATTATAATACAATTGTACATATAATGATATAGTTTTTGCTTACCAAATTGGAGAAAGCTGTTAAAAAAAATAGATTTTTTTTATCGAGTGCTATTCAATGTTACATATAAATATAATGTGAAACAGAAATTCACGAACAGAAATTGCAATTGAGAATCGAACTTTTTGTTTTCTCAAAATTTTTAACTATATATATTGTTTTCTCAAATTAATTTTTTTCTTGAAAAATAGAGAAGAAGATAAAACTAAATTTTGTTGACATATATATATGCAAAACAATCAAATTAATGAGTCAATTTCATCAATGGTAACTGAATTTATGTCTAATCGTTCAAAAATAACTAACTTATTTTTCATGATTTAAATGTCATTAAACTTATCATATTTTTGCAAAAAAGTCATATTAACCGATTTTTGACGATAATTTTTGTTAAAAATGCTGACTCATAACATATTATATGTCTGAATATACGTGATATGACACGTTAGCAGTCACGTCATCAAAATAGGTCATATCATACAATACGTTAACACGTCACGTCATATTTTTGGATACATGTGCCCTTTTTTGATAATGTGATTGCTGACGTGTCGTGTGACGTATGTTTAAGCATATGACGTGACGTGATACATCAATATTTCGATAAGAGTAATTGTCAAAAATTTGTCAAGATGACTTTTTTACAGAAAGATAATAAGTTTAGTAATATTTAAATAATAAAAAATAAGTAAATTATTTTTGGGTAATTAGGTGTGAGTCGAGTGATCATAGATGAAATTGATCATAAATTAATACATATTTTTTAATTATATTCAATTAATATATGAGGACGTCATTATTTTATTTTTTAAAAATAAAACTTCCCATGATTCTTGTGCCGTACTTTTATTAATTTTTTTAGCATTTCAAAATCTGGAACTTAGGAATTGTATATTTTAGATTTACCAGGTACGGCAAGGTAGGTGTAAAATCATTATATATCCAAGCATGTGCTAAAGAAGGAATTCAGATGTAAATTGAGGATATGTGACAAAACACTAAACGACAAATCTATGGCAGCTGCTAAAAGACAAATTTATTTATGGAATTTGACTATTTTGACTGCCCAAAATAAAATTTGAAAACTTAATTTAAACAACATGATTTATTATTAATATTAAATATATTTAAATATTATATTGAAAAAGTTAGGGTTACGTGCATAATTCAGGGACAAATTTTTAATTAATATTTTTTAAAAAATATTTATAAAAATAGGATCTGTCAAAAAATAATTACAGAAATGAAGTATTTTCTGATGGAAAATAATTTCTGTACCAAAATCGCTGGTCCCACCAGCGGTTTCGGTAAAAAAATTTCCGTGCATCGATTATTAAATTAATAAATTTTTAATATAATTTAATTTATTTTTTAATTTGATTTTTTAAATAAAATAAAATAGATACATGCAATAAATTATCATTTCAATTTTCATCCAATATTAGAAAAAAAAAAGTCCAACGTAACACACCACATTAACAGAAGATTAATTTTCCGTGCACCGATTATTAAATTAATAAATTTTTAATAGAATTTAATTTATTTTTTAATTAAAATAAAATTTAATTAAATAATTTAATTGACCACACTAAAAAAATTGTATGGCTTCGTTGTAGTTGTTGGTGTGTTTTTCTTTTTACATGCTTATTTTCCTTTCAGTGTCCAATCAATATTTTTTTTGCCATTTATTCATGACTTATATTTTTCGATGATTATAATCTATAAGACAAATTTTACCTGAAAATATTTTACTTTCCACTTCCTGGGCTAGGTTCCGTAGATAAAAACAGAACAAATAATGTATTATATTATTAATTTATTGAATGCTCGTAAATTATTACGTGATCTATAATTAATTAAATATTTTCAATTTTTTTTGAGATCCTCATTAGAACTTGCTTGACAGTAAAATTATTATCATTAAAGTCAAATAATCCCTCAATTACAAAAAAAAAGTCCATTTCTTTTTATTTATCTCAAATTACAATAATTTTTAATGGTGAAAAAATGAGATTCTTTCGAATATGGTTAAGTGGAAAAATAATTATATTTTTATTTAACTTTAATAATATATTATAAAAAATGAATTAATTCAAATACATACATCAACTGATTTCTTTTTTATGTGAAAAAAATTAATATCTGGCATTGCAATTTTTTATTTAGATACCCGCAATAAATTATCATCCCAATTTTCATCAAATATTAAAAAAATTACCAATTATTAAATTAATAAATTTTTAATATAGTTTAATTTATTTTTTAATTTAATTTTTTAAATAAAATAAAATAGATATCCGCAATAAATTATCATCTCAATTTCTATCCAATACTAAAAAAATAATATATATTAAAAAATTATGCTTTAATTAGCACAAAATAATAAAAAAAAATTTAACAAGAAAATAACTAAATTATGTAATTTTTATATGAAAATTTATTTTTATTTAATAACAGTTGAAATTTTGCCAAAAGTCCAACGTAATACGCCACCTCAACATTATATTTTTTAAAATTATAATTTTTTCTCAAATAACTAATCTATGTATAATTTAATCATGAAAAACAAAATCAAGGAGAGATATTTTTTATCATTCAAAATATATTAAATAGATACCAGCAAGAGCCAATATGGCAACTGGGAAAAAACAATCCAAATACGGTAACTAATTTCTATTTAATTGGGCTGATCCTCACCGTCAGATTTTAAATGCTTTTCTTTTCTTTGATGGAATACTACTGCCTTACATGGCAGATTTTGGAAATATATATATATAATTACTAAGAAATTGCAAAATAAGATCATGAAATAATTATTATCACTAATAGAAAAACTAGAAATAGGAAATAATTTGTTCACATCTTAAAAAATAAAATCAATATATAGTAAAATGTATATCTTTATTTTTGGAACTGCTAATATTATATCAATATTTTCTTGACACATTTAAAGAATACATTTAATCATATTATAATTAATTCATAATGTATATTATATCTGCACACACACACATATATATATATATATATATATATATATATATATATATATATATATATATATATATATATATATATATATTATTTTTTTAATATTGGATGAAAATTGGGATGAAAATTTATTATGGGTATCTATTTTATTTTATTTTATTTAAAAAATTAAATTAAAAAATAAATTATATTATATTAAAAATTTATTAATTTAATAATTGATGCACGGAAAATGGGGTGTTTTTTGACGGGGACAATTTCTGCTTCTGAAATCGCTGGTCTGACCAGCGATTTCAGAAGCAGAAATTGTCCTCCGTCAGAAAACACCCCATTCTTATAATTATTTTCTGGCAGACTCCATTTTTGTAAATATTTTTTTAAAAAAACATTAATTAAAAAATTGTCCCCATAATTCACAAGATGAGAAATTGATCTCGATATTTATGTGATAATATCGGTACAAAAATTAATATTAATATGAAATTAATTTCTTATTTGAATTTCTTTTAATTAGAAATTCATCTTAATTAGCAGATTATTAATATGAGCAGTTACCTAATTTAAATTAGGTAACTGACATATTAATTATTGATATTATTTCTTATATTAAATATTATAACAGTCAAATTTAATTCTCTTTTATTAAGAAAAATTTAATTACCTTAATGAGAGCCCTATAAATAGGGCTACGAATTATATTCTTGGTAAGCAAGAAAAGAATTTCATACCGAAATTCTGTCAAAATACTTTCACACTTTTTCTCTCTACTCGTTGGAATTTTTAGTTAGTGAAAATCTAGTTTTCATCCCGAGGCATGGATGAAAACGATACCGGTGACGCGAAAATGGGAGACGATCTCGACGATTGTGATTTAGCGCTACGAAAGGTATTTATGATTACATCTCGTCATAATTTTATTGCTTATTTTTCTAACAATGGTATCAGAGCCTTTTCTTTGCGTTTCGGTATGATTTTATATGTAGATCTGTATTTTCGTGAAAATTCAGACATGTTAATATGTTAATTAAAATACCTTCAGATCTATTTTGTTTGTGTTTGTTTATTAATCCTGGTCTAGAAATTTTTTATCTGATTTTTTGGACACCGAAAATATATAATTAATTAAAAGTCCGTAATAAATATTTATAGTGAAAATTCTTTATTTTTTACCATACCATTGGAATCAGAAACCCTAAAAATCGCCCTAAAAAAATCCGACGGCTTTAAACCACTGGAAAGGTGGCGTGTGACTTGCACGCGCCACCGGTGTACTGGGCACATCTCCAGCACATGCCATGCCACGCGCACTGAGTGCGATGTCACTCAATCACATGACCCAGTAGGGGAAGGACACGTGGCGTAACGGTGAGGTGCCATGTGTTGGATGACGTGGTAGTAGGGGGTCCATTGGGTGCCACGTGAACCAACCAAAGGTTGACACGTATCACCACGTGGCAGCCTGACATGTGGCAGGAGGTCAGCCATATGGCTTGATGTGTCATGCCACCTGGCTTCCACATGGCAGCCTGCGGTGCTGCCATGTGGCGTGTGGGTCCTAACACGTGGCTTGTGAGTCATGCCACGTCGACTCTACCACGTGTCGACACGTGGACAAATGACCAGTTGCCACATCGTAGTCTATGGTCATGCCACGTGTCCTACCTATCAGTCCACCCTGTCCACGTGGACCAATAATTACATGTCATGTATCACATTGTCCAACCACATGGACGCATGTGGCCCAGTGGGATCGCGCAATATGGCAAAGGCGCTCTGCCTGCGCGTGGCACCTCTATCCCGTGTGGGCGCGTGAGGGCCACTCTCACCGACACTTGTGGGCGCGTGAGGGCTCCTCCAGCCACCATTTTTGCCCAAATTTTTTTAATTTTAATTTTCTTAAATTTTCTGATTTTTTGGTGATTTAAAAAAAATTGAGTTACAAAATTATTTTTATTAATTATTTTGTTTAAAAATTTGTTAAAATTTAAGAAAATTGTATTTTATTCTGCCTTCTTTAATTTTCAAATATGTTTGAAAATTAATTATGTGGATTTTATCCTTATATTTGATTGGAATGAGTTTCAATCAAATTTTATTTGTATATGAGTGTACTAACAAATTTTTTTATATACTGTTATGTGTAACAGATATGACGATGATAAGAATATCCATGATTCTACATACTCCTCAAGGAGTTGCTTTGGTCAATGCATGAGTGCGTGAGGTCCACAACATGAGGTTTCACCAGAGGGCAAAGAGTTATGATATTTATGTTATTAGGCATCATATAGTGAAAATACATAGAAAGATGTAAGATTGTATTTGGATTGGTGGCCTGAACAGGGGTGGAATCATAAGTTACTTTATGATGTGATGTGTGAGTCTTTTAGCTATCATGTGAAACTCCATAACTTATTTGTTGAGTGCTGGCAAGGAAATTATAAGGATTCCATCTGAGATGGTGCTCAGAAGTGGGTGTATAGTGAATCGCCTATGGTTAACCGATTACACATATGGAGTGCCCCTACATATAATGCGTATGGTTAGGATGATAGTTCCAGTAACTAAGATTGTGTTGGATCCATTGGGATCCTGATTATTTTTTTTGTTGACATAAGTGTCATAATGTTATTTTATTTTTGCAGACTTTTATGTTAGGAATTTTGTTTCCTAATTTTGTTTCGAGATGATACATTTATGTCTTCTTTTGAATTTATTGGACTTTATAATAAATGTGTTTATTTTGATTTTGGATATTATAGTGGCTTATAATTTCTTATAATGAATGTGTTTATTTTAATATTATTTTCCATGCAATATTTTATGAGTAGAATAGTTGCTTGATTATTAAGTTAATGCTTAATTATCTTACAAATATAATATCCTCAATTAAGTTAGAAAACTTAATTCCAATAAATCATATTTGCTATGCATGAAATTTTAATATGTGAGGTTAAACATTAGGACTTAGAGGGTAGTTCGATACTAATAGTGACTTTTTCGATTTTAAGCCTAATAGATAATTTTGTTAGATTCTAATTTTAGATGCATAGTAAGTAACGTGTATTGTCATATTCTTCTTAATAAGTGCAACATATGCTCTATTTTTTATTAGAGGATCTAAATGACTTCAAAATCCATAGTTGCCGAATTGAACAAAGATATGAAATTGAATGGCGACAACTATGAAATCTGGAGTATGAAAATCCAGTATGTGCTTGAGGAGCAAAAGGCTCCAGAAACCTTAAGTTCAGTCATGACTGAACCTAAAGATGACACTTTTGCTTAACAAAAGTAGGATCAAACAGCTTATGCAACATGGAAAAAGAAGAACTCCATTGCTCGTTTATACTATATAAAATGGTATATTATTTAATGCATATTTCATTTTATTTAGGTAGCTAAGTATGTCAAATTATTTGTATTTTATGTGTTTTTGTCTATTTTATGTGTTAATTTGCTTTGTAAGATAATTTGGATGAAAAAAGGAAGAAGGAGCAAAAAGGTTGTGAAGCAGTGCGTGACTCTTGAACAGGCTCACGAGTCACACAAAAGCTCACGAGTCACGTAAAAGTTCACGACTCACGCACTAGTTCACGACTCACACAAAAGTTCACGACTCACACAAAGGTTCACGACTCACACAAAAGTTCACGAGTCACACAAAAGTTCACAAGTCACGCAGAGGTTCATGAGTCATGCAGAGATTCATGAGTCACGCAAAAGTTCACGACTCACAACAAACGATGTAACTTTTCAACATGCCTTTTCTTAACCAATAAGGGTTTCCATCAGGCATTTTCATGATAACCTTTCATTTTCACACCTAATCGAAAGAGGCACAATTATAGAGCTATTATCTCTATAAATAGGGATCTAAGATGTTGAAAAATGAATCGATCAGTGTTTAGTTTTTAGAAATAAAGTTTATTTTGGATAAATATTTTTACTTAGTTTTTATTAAAAGATGACAAAGGGACAAAGCCAAAGGAACAAGAGATAAGTTTCATTCTCTTGTTTATTTTTAATTCAAGTATATATTTTGGCTAGTTTTCTTTGTACAATATAAATATGCAGTAGTATTTGTTAAGAATATGATTACTCTTATTATGAATGAAGTATGATTTACATCCATTTGTGTGCATTGATTTGTTATGTATGCTTTGCCACCATATTTGGCATATTAGCTAATTTATTCCCAACGAAAGTTGGAATTCTTTGATGGAAAAACAAATGAATGTACTTAAAGCATTGAATTCCTTTAATTTAACTTAAAGGATTCAACTTTGAGGGGTTAAAGAATTGGCATAGAGCTTCATAATTTTTGTTTATCTCTATAATGACACGAGAGTGCTTATAGACTCTAAATGAAAATATATTTATTGACAATGAGAGTTGTTTTAAAGAATCTTAGCTAAATTCTCCAGTCACTTTATTTATACAATTACCTGTACTTGTTCTTAAATGAATTACTATTTCATATTTTTAATGTATGTTCATACCATCATTTAAGTCATCTTTAATCCAATATGATTTAATCTATGCAAAGTAGTTTAGATATTTAAATACATAATTTCCATTTTAAGCATTACCTATCCATCTACTCTTTGTGGTTTCAATACAAAATTTATCCCGTTCCCTTTGGAATGATACCCTACTCATCCTATACGCAGTCTAGTGTGACTAAGGGTTTAAATAAATCCCCATCACTCGTATCATCCTCCTAAATGCAATGAAAGATGATATCACTATGCAATTCTGCTCATACCAAAATGCAATGGATCTATGGGTCGCATTACGGGAGAAGTTTGGAGGAGTGTCTCTAACTGGACTTCGATCTTTAACGATTAAATTTGATACATATCAGAAGAGGCCTGATTATTCAATGTGAAAACATCTCTAAGAGATGAAGAATATGATTTGTGAGCTTGGTGATGCAGGTCATAAGTTGACTGACAAGCAACAGGTTCAAGCTATCATCCGATCTTTGTCAAGGAAATGGGAGCATATTAAAATGCAACTGACTCACATGGATAGCATTAAAATATTTAAGGACGTTGCTAGATATTTGGAGTTGGAAGAAGACCATTTAGCATTGATCAAGGCCAATGCTGAAGTGCATATGGCACACTCCAATTCTGGTAAGAAAAAGTCAAACCAAAACAAGAAGAGAAGCTTCCATGAAAAAGGCAAAGAAAAGGCTCAAGAGCCTAAATGGCAGAAAGTTAAGCAGAATGGAAAGGGATCCAAAGGCAAAAAGAAAGTGAACATTTCTAGGGTGAAGTGCTTCAACTATTAGCAAAAGGGATACTATACAAAAGATTGCACTATGCCCAATAAGGTACATTATTCTAACTCAAGAGTAAGTGAAATTTGTGTATCAAGTTCTGTATTTTTAACTGAACTTCAACCTTTGTGGGTGGTTGATTCAGGAGCAATGGACCACGTGACAAAGGATTGAGAAGCCTTTGTCGAGTTCCAACGAGTAACTGCTGGTGCAAAGTGGATTTATGTAGGCAACAATGCCAGAGTGGCAGTCCTAGGAATTGGCACATGCAGACTAGTCTTGCGTGAAGGTCGAACCCTACTCCTACACAATGTGCTTTATGCTCTTGACATTCGTAGGAACTTAGTTTCTATTTTAACTTTAATAAAACTTGGGTTTGTTCTGCATTTTAAATATGATAAGGTTGATCTATTTTTGGATGAAATTTTTTATGGTTGAGGTTTTGTTTCGAATAATTTTATAATTATGGATGTTGATCCTAATTATTCAAATAAAGCTAGTTTTTCTTTAATATCTTCTTCTTCAAATATGTATGAGGATAATGTCAAATTATGGCATGCTAGATTGAACCATATCAGGCAAGACAAAATGCATCGGTTAGCTAAAGTAGATTTGTTAGGCGATTTAAATAAGATTGAATTGTCTACATGTGAGCATATGGCTTGCAAGGAAAACTAGTGAGAAAACCATTCCAAAAAGGAACTCGAGCCTCAATTCCTTTGCAATTAATTCATTTAGATGTTTGTGGTCCGATGAATGTTAGGACAAAATATAAAGCCTATTATTTCATCACTTTTATAGATGACTATACGAGATATGATCATATCTATCTGATTTCTCACAAGTCTGAAGCATTGAGCTGCTTTAAAACTCTTATGAATCTTGTTAAGAATCAATTGGATAAGAAAATTAAAGCTTTAAGAACCGACCGTGGTTGATAATAACTTTCAGATGAATTTAAAGCTTTATGTGATAAAAAGGGATAGAGCATCAGTTGCCTATTCTCAAACTCCACAACAAAATGGTGCTGTGAAAAGATGAAATAGAACCCTTTTAGATATAGTACGTTTGATGATGGCTAAAGCAAATTTACCTATCTCATATTGGGGAGATGGTTTGTTAACAGCCATATATGTTCTAAATCGTGTGCCCTCAAAATCTATTGCATCCAATCCTTACGATTTGTGGACTGGTTGGTAACTCGACGTGAGTTATTTACACCCTTGGGGTTATGCTACTTATTTCCATGATACCTCGAATAAATTTGGTAAATTTGGACTAAGAGCGAAAAAGAGTATTTTTGTGCGATATTCTGATGTATCAAAAGGATACGTATTCGTGGATGAGCAAGCAAATGGCTCGGTAATAGAATTTGAATCACGAGATATCGTATTTTTGGAAAATGAGTTTTCGAAGTTAGACAAAGTAAGTTAAGACTTTACTTTTTACGAAACTCGAGAAGATGAACTACCCGGATCTCTCTATCCGAGTGGGAGGGAAATTAATGAAGAAGGTCAAGACTCTCTTCTCAATAGTCCGGATGTTCGAGATTTGTTCTCCAGTGGGAGTATGAGCATACCTAACTCCAGTGGGAGTATGGATATTCAGGATTCTTATTTGAGTGGGAGCGTAGAGCTCAATCCTAGTAGGAGCATTCCGAACTACGATGAATATATAAGACATATTTATCAAAATTTAAAACCTCAAAAATCTAAAAGAAAAAGTGTTCTGCGCTGATGATTTGAGATCGAAGGTACGAATGAAGCTTTTTTTATTACACCATAAGAAAATGATGAGCCTAAAAATGCAAAAGAAGCTCTCTTGTGCCCAGCTAAAGATAAATGGATTAAGGATATAGAAGAAGAAATGGCTTTCATGAGGTCAAACCATGTTTGAGAACTGGTTGATCTACCTGAAGGACGCAAACCAATTGGGAATAAGTGGATTCTCAAAATAAAGCAAAAAGCTGATGGCAGTATCAAAAGATACAAGGTTCGGCTAGTCGCTAAGGGGTTTACTCAACAAGAAGGAATTGACTATGAGGAGACTTTTTCACCTATTGTTAGATTTACGTCGATAACATTTATTCTAGCCTTGGTAGCTAGTTTGAACCTAGAGCTACATCAAATGGATGTAAATACTGTTTTCCTCAATGGAGGATTAAAAAAAGAAATCTATATGGAACAACCTATAGGTTTCATTGAAGAAGGTAGTGAACATAAGGTTTGCCAATTGTTGAGATCAATCTATGGCCTAAAGTAGTCTTCGAGATAATGGTATTTAAGATTTCATGAAGCATTCATGTCAAATGAGTTCCAAATGATTAATGAATACCATTGTGTTTATTCCAAAAGCTCAAAAAATAAATTTGTCATTTTAACATTGTATGTAGACGACATACTCATAGCAAAAAATGACAAGGAATACGTAAATCTTATCAAAGATTTGTTGTCATCTAACTTTGAGATGAAAGATATGGGTCAAGTAGATTATATCCTTGGAGTTAAGATTTTAAGGGATCACTCAAGAAGATTATTATCACTGTCTCAAGAGACATACATCAACAAAGTTCTTAAACGTTTTAATATGCAAAACTGTAAGCCCATAGACAATTCTTTTAGCAAAAGCACCTGTCCTAAGACAGAAGAGTAGATAGAATGTTCCATATGCTAGTGCCGTGGAAAGTCTAATGTATGCAATGTTGTGTACCAGACCTGATATATGATATGCTGTGGGCATGGTGAGTAGATATCAATCTAACCCAGGCGAAACACATTGGAAGGTGGTAAAAAGATACTTAGATATCTTAAAGGTACCACAAATTATTCTCTCTATTTTCAAGGAAAGGATCTGCATTTGAGGGGATATAAGGATGCTGATTAGGGAGGAGATGTGGATGAGATAAAATCCACATCAGGTTATATTTTCTTGCTAGGCAAGGGTGCCATTTCATGGAGTAGCAAGAAACAGACTTGTGTAGCCCTTTCGACAATGAAAGTAGAATTTGTCGCTTCCTCAGCTGCAGTACAAGAGGCGGTTTGGTTAAAACAGTTCATGAACCATCTGAATATAACTGCCTTAGAGCAACCTATGACAGTTTATAGTGACAGTCAGTCGTCGATAGCTTACATTAAAGATCCAAAATTTTATAATAGGATAAAGCATATCAACATTAAGTATCAATATATTAAAGACATCGTTGCACGAGGAGAAGTGAACTTTCAGTATATATCTATGCATGATATGATAGCACATCCTTTAACTAAACCTGTATCAAAAGATGTATTTGAGAGACATGTTAAGTCTCAGGATTTGCATAGGATTTGATTTATATTGTAATATCTTGACATTATTATTTATGAATAATAATAATTGAGTTCATTATTGATAATACATGAGTGTGAATGTTTATATGTGAATATTTATTGCTATAAGATAAAGCATGTCAGACAGAAAGGTAACCCACTCACACGGGTGTTTACGTTAGTTTTGTTAATAAGTTAACAAAGTATAATATGAGGTGATTTTTGAACATAAAATGAGTTTCGAGAACCTATTCAAAATAAAAGTGTCATCTTGCAGAAATTACAGGATGAGTCTTATTGATGTGCGAGATAAAGACACATATAAGGTTGTGTGCTTTGGATTAAGATTCAAAATAGGATTAAGAATGATCCGATGATATGTTAAATGTAACTATCATATTTTGTCCACAAAGCCAGAAGTAGTCCTTAAAGAAGTGGACTAAAGTTGGATGTTTTAGTGCATTACAACCTTATGCTTCTGCATGGTGTTAAATAATAATAAGATGTGCACTCCTTTAAAGGAAAGGAGAGAACACCATAACACATGCATCATACCATGTGTGCTTAAGTTGACCAAAGGAAGGGAATCTTATGTGAATGATCTCAAATTTTTTCTACTGTGACATCCTATTTTTCCAACCCTTAACTTATACCAGAAGTATAGTTCAATGTGGCTAGCTTAGTTATTCTCCAAAGGGTCATGGAAAAACTTTGAATCAGCGGATCTAACTAGAAAAATGAGTTGAACTATGATGGATGGGATATAGTAAATGGGAAAGATGTTTTTTTTATCACATTTGGTGGTTTCGTGGTTCACCGGTTAACCTGTTGTATTCTTTATAAGTAGAGACACAATAGTGAATACGAAAATTATTTTTATGAGATCATGAGATAAAACAATGAATGTGAGAAAACTATCTAGGGTTTAGCATACTATAATGAGAAGATCTTATTTCTCGAGACGTTATATATCCCTAACAGGTGTACAGTACTAGTGTTTTTGACGTATGTCGGTCACATAAACTATCTACCTGTATGATAGGAGAGAATGATTGAAAATCGTTTTGTCATGTGCGAGTGGGAGATGAAGGAGTTAGGGTTACACCCATGAATTACGAGATGAGAAATTGGCCTCGATCTTTATGTGATAATATCGAGATAGAAAATAATATTAATATGGAATTAGTTCCTTATTTAGATTCCTCTTAATTAGGAATGTGTCTTAATTAGGAGGTTATTAATATGGACAGTTACCTAATTTAAATTAGGTAACTGACATATTAATTATTGATATTATTTCCTATACTAAATATTGTAACTGCCAATACTTTCGCACTTTTTCTCTCTACTTGTTGGGGTTTTTAGTTCGTCAAAATCTGTTTTCATCTCAAGGCGTAGCGAGACGTGGGTTGAGATGAAAACGATACCAGTGACGCGAAAAAGGGAGACGATCTTGACAATTGTGATTCAGCGTTATGAGAGGTATTTATGATTATATCTCGTGATAATTTAATGGCTTATTTTTCTAACAATTATAATTGAATATATATATATATATTGCGGGCCAATCCTAAAATGTTGATTCATTTGGTTATTTCATGTGAGTGATGTTAATTATATATATTACTAAAAAAATGCAAATACAAAATTAGTCTTGTAAAAAATTATAAATCTATGCATCTAAGAAAATTTACTAATTAATTAAAGGTAAAACGTGCCTCTAAATTTTTAAAATTTGTAAATTTTTGCTATTTTTTCACACATTTATTTATTATTAAACCTTTAAACTTTTACTTTTCGATTGATTTAATTCCCATGTGTTTTTTATTTTTATTTTTTAAGATTATGCTTTTACCCAAAATCAATTACTTGTCTTTCTCACAACTTATTTTTTTCTTTTAAAAATCATTCAAAATCTATAAAACTATTTCAAAATATTCCAAACCAGACTCTATACTAATCAATTCCAGCTTATATATACAAGGGAGAAAAAGAAAAACAAGTTACAAATAAGAAATTATGGGGGGACTTAAACCCCTACTGTCCTAATCTAACAACTCCTTAACGAACAGGGGAGGAACATCAAACCCTTTAAAATCAACACCTTGAAAACTATCATGTTTTGCTAAAAAATCAGTTACATTGTTAGCTTTCTCTTCATTTGTATAATCTTCACTTGCCAATTGCAATCTAAAAGCCTTCTAATATCAGTGACCATATCTGAAATATGTATTTCAACATCATTTCTATGAGTTAATCGAAGCACAACTTTAAGACTATTAGACTGAATCCTTCAATTTTTAGCCCAAGTTGATTCCAAACCTCGTTTAAAAGCCCAGAGTTCTGAAAAAAGAGAACACGCATTATTAATCCGCAAAGAGTAACCCTCTAGCCAAGAGCCAATACTATCCCGAAATATACCACTAGCATTACAACAATTCGAACTAATTTTAGATGTACCATCAACATTAAGAGCCACCCATCCCACCTCTGGAGACTTCCATTTTGTCATTCCTCTTCCACTCCCCTTCTTGAATAGGATAAATCTTTGGATTTTTTTTTGGTGTAATTTTGAAAAAAAAAATTGGAGATTTAGGGCTATAGTAAAAAAAAAAAAGCAAAATGGGGTGTTAAAAACGGCATGCACTATTGTTGTTTTCTAATGACGTGGGTCCCACACAATCAGTGCAAAAATTTGTGTAAAAAATGACATGTTAGGTTGCCATTTTTTATAGTGTGAAATGGCATCATTTCACTTGTGTAGGAAAGAAAACGGTGGAACCCGCAATTGATAGAAAACGGTTGAAGAAGGTGCCATTTTTTACAATGAAAGACTGACAGATGTGAGGCTTGCAGTTGATAGAAAATGGCAAGATAAACTGCTGTTTTTTATACAAATTTTTTTTCTTAAAAAGGACAGCAAGCATGCATGGTTCCTAGGGATGAGCATAGACTGGTTAACCAGTTTATGAGCAAAAAAATTAATTAGTCCATTAATATCGATTTTTAAAAATTATTAACCATTAACCAATCCATTACATTCGGTTAACCATTAAAATTTATAATGTAAAATTATAAAAAAGTTAGACAAAATTCAATTCAATTTTAAATATGCAAAGTAACTTAATATAAAAATTACGAAATAAACATAATTTACTAGTCAAAATTGATATTTTATAAATTAATAGCAAATATTAGAAAAAAAATTTTGATATTTTTTGGATATTAATATGCTTGATTCTAAATCAGATAAAATTTTGGATAATATTAAATGTTATAACATAAATTCTAAAATATAAAAAAATGTAATTAAATACTATTAAGTAAAATATGAACACTAATATATGATTAAAAATAATATATATAAAACTTAATTGGATATTATATATAAATATCACTATATAATTAAAAAAATGATATAATATAAATTTAGTTTAAAGTGTTATATAAATTTTATAGGAAAATATAAAAAATAAGGTATAAAAATAAAAATATATTTTAAAGTATTATTTTATATAAATTTTAGAGCAAATAGAAAAAAATTGAAGATATATATATATATATATATATCAATTAACCGTGGACTAACATTTAATCAGTACCTAAAAACCTAAACTGTAACCATTAATAAAAAATATAAAAATTAAAAATGTAACCAAATTCATTAGATCGATTAACCATAAAAATCAGTTCGATTTCGAATCGATTTTATGGTTAACCATATTTTCAATTTTTTTTCTCACCCCTAATGGTCCCTCACCCCATCCCGTCATAGAAAAATAACTTTACAACCTCTAAATTTTTCTTCGACTTTTCTATTTATTCTAAACTTAAGAAAGTTGTAGAAGTTTTAGTTAGGAAGTTATTTATTTTTTGTTAGTTAGTTTTTCCTATAGCTTTTTTTTTTCTGTTAGTTAGTTGTGCTCACCCGAGTACTTTGCATGCTCACCCATGCAGACAGAGTTGCTCTCCCGAGCACTTTGCATGCTCACCCAGTAGTCCCTCATCGCTCGCCTGTGCAGGATGTTACTCACCCGAGCATTCTTGCTGGCTTTCTTCCTTTGTCATTTTCTTGTGTGTTTTGTATATAAGTGATTCTTTCTTCTTCATCAAGTAATAAGAAGAGAAAGTTCTTTTGCTCTATTTTTATTCATGGTATCAGAGCAGTTATTTCTCTTCTTGATTCTTGAATCGTAGATCGATTGAAGCTTTTTTGTTCATTATTTTTTGGTTGATTGACGATTATTGATTGAAGTTTGCTTTGATTGCAAGCAATGGATTTCGAGTGTGCAAATTTTGCTAGAGAACTTGAGTTTGCAGGTATTGTGACTCAATCACATAATTATTGGATTGTGGACACTGGAGCCAGTATTCATGTTTCTGGCAATAAGAATCTCTTTACATCTCTAAACTCGATTGACAAGCCAAGTTCAGTCTCTTTACCGGATGGTTCAGTTAAACTAGTACATAGCATGGGAAATATTACCTTGACCAATAATCTAGTTTTTGAAAATGTTATGCATATTGCTTCTTTCCATTATAATCTTCTTTCTGTCAACAAATTAGCCACTTCTCATTTCATTGTCTTCATGTTTTTTTCTACCTTTTGTGCTTTATAGGACCTGAAGACTAACACCATCATAGCCATTGGAAAGATTGTGGGAAAATTATATGTTTTAGATGATTTTTCCTTTTGTAAAGAAACTATTTCTTCGTATCTTTCCTTTGTGACCAACTATTATTCTTCTTTCCTTGCCAAACATCGATTTTCCATTAATGCTTGTACTATGGCTCAGTCTCAGAAGTATGATGTTCAATTGTTACATAAAAGACTTGGTCATCCTTCATTTTCTGTAATGAAGTGGTTTCTTGAATGAGTATGCTTGTGATGTTTGTGCTAAAGTTAAGCAAACAAGAGTAGTTTTTCCTAAAAATGGAAATTACAGCAACAAGTTATTTTATCTTGTTCACCTGGATGTTTGGGATCCATATGGTAAGGAGTCTCTGTCAGGAGCACGGTTCTTCCTTACAATTGTGGAAGATCACAGTAGGAGTACTTGGACTTTCTTGATTCAGTCCAAGTCACAGGTATCATCCATTATTTTGAGTTTTTTTTCCAGCGGATTAAAACTCAATTTGGTATTATAATCAAGCAAGTTCAATCTGATGATGGTGTTGAATTTGCTGTTTCTTCATCTCCTGTTGCTCCTGTTGCAGTTGATATTCCTTTACATATTCCTGTTCGCCTTTCTAGATCTTTACAAAAACCACGATGGTTACAAGACTATGTTACTCATGCTATTCTTCCTACTTCTTGTAAACATATTCCTAAAACCTTTCCTTTTCATTGTAATCCACATCTCAACCCTGATTATTATCATTTTCTAGCTAATATTACTACTCATCAAGAACCTCGATCCTATGCTGAGGCAATGGATTCGAAAGAGTGGGTTCAGGCTATGAATGCTGAACTAGATGCCTTGGAAAGGAATCATACTTGGTTATTGACTTCTTTGCCTCCAGGTAAAACACCAATAGGTTGTAAGTGGGTGTTTAAACTCAAGTTACATCCTGATGGAACTATAAAACAACATAAAGCTCGTTTAGTGGTAAAGGGATATAATCAGGTTGCAAGGGTAGATTTTACAGATTGTTTTTCTCCTGTTGCTAAGGTTGTGACTGTTAGAGTATTCTTAGATATTGTTGCTACTTGAAATTGGCCAGTGTATCAGTTAGATGTTAATAATGCTTTCTTGCATGGGTTTTTTAATGAAAAGGTGTATATGGAGTTGCCTCCAGGGTACAAGAAGGACGCAGATGGTCAAGTTTGCAGACTTCATAAATCCATCTATGGCTTAAAGCAAGCCTTTCATCAGTGGAACACTGAACTCATAGCTCATTTGCAGTCCTATGGTTTTCTACAATCTCAACAGGATCATTGTTTGTTTACTTTTTCATCTAAGGGACTCTTCCTTGTTCTTCTTGTTTATATTGATGACTTGATCATTACTGGCAATTCAGTTGCAGAGATCACACGTGTGAAGCAGTCCCTTGATGATAAGTTTACTATCAAAGATTTGGATTTAGCCAAATATTTTTTGGGATTGGAGATCATTCGTACTTAGGATGGTATCTATCTCAATCAAAGAAAATATATTTTTGATTTGTTAACTGATGCAGGGTTGCTTGGTGCTAAACCCAATTCTACTCCCTTTCCTAAGGGGATCAAGTTAACACTTGATGATGGGGTTTTATTAGATGATCCTTCTATCTATCAAAGGTTGGTTGGTCGGTTGCTTTATTTGGGATTTAGCAAGCCAGATATAACATATGGGGTTCAGCAGTTAAGTCAGTATGTTCATCAACCTAGAGACACTCACATGAAAGTTGCTACTCATTTGTTGCATTACTTAAAAGGGTGTCCTTCCTTGGGTTTGTTTTTCCCTGCTTCTAATTCTCTCCAGTTGACAATGTTCTGTGATGCTAATTGGGCTTCTTGTATTGATTCTCGAAGGTCTTTAACTGGTTATTGTATTTTCTTGGGGTTTTCTCCAGTTTCTTGGAATACTAAGAAGCAACAAATTGTGTCCAAGTCTTCTGCTGAGGCTGAGTATCATTCAATGACAATGACAGTTTGCGAATTACAATGGTTATGTTCTTTGTTAAAGGATTTTGGTGTTTCTGTGCCTCTTCTTGTTCCTCTTCATTGTGATAACACTGTTGCCATCCATATTGCTTCTAATCCGGTGTTTTATGAGCGTACAAAACATCTAGATATTGATTGTCATATTATGCGGGACAAGATGAAAGGTGGTTTCATTTGTCCACTTCATCTTCCCTCGCATTTTCGGATTGTAGATTTGTTTGCCAAGGCTCTTGCTTTTCCTATTTTTGCTTTCCTTCAGTCCAAGTTGGCCCTTTCTGATGTTCACTCGGGTCCAACTTGAGGGGAGGCTGTAGAAGTTTTAGTTAGGAAGTTATTTATTTTTTGTTAGTTAACTTTTCCTATAGTTTTTTTTCTGTTAGTTAGTTGTGCTCACCCGAGCACTTTGCATGCTCACCCATACAGGCAGAGTTGCTCTCCTGAGCACTTTGCATGCTCACCCAGCAGTCCCTCATCGCTCGTCCGTGCAGGAAGTTACTCACCCGAGCATTCTTGCTGGCTTTCTTCCTTTGTCGTTTTCTTGTATTTTTTGTATATAAGTGATTCTTTCTTCTTCATCAAGTAATAATAAGAGAAAATTCTTTTGCTCTGTTTTTGTTCAAAAGTAACTAACAAATTTAGCCTCTAAATTTTGTAGGCTAAAATATAAAAAAAGTCATGTCATATAATTATTTGTTTATTGAAAATAATTTACTTATTTACATTTAATTTGTTATTACTACCATTATCTTACATGTAAATTGCATTAATAATTAATATATAAAAATAATATATTTTCTTTTCATAATTAAATTTGTAGATGCATGATGGAAATCAAAATGAACTTGAAAAATTGTCAAATTTTGCTCAACTTGAACTATTAATAATTCCTAAAAGAAATTAATATTGATGAAATATATATATATTCTTATGACTTATTTTAAACTATTTCTAGTAGTGTTATGAATTGAGCTATTTGGCATTTGAGGAGATAAAAATAAAATTAAAAGTCAAGAAAAAAGAAAAATGGTAAGAAATTAATAAATTATAAATTGAATTAGGCTAAGGTTTAGCATCCACGAGATTAGACAACTACAATCAGGACAATTTTTATGCTTATAGATTTAGAAAAAAAGAAAAGGTCAAAAAAAGTTAAAACTAAGTTATCTGGAATCATATATAATTAACTATACATTTTCCCATCTTGCAAAATTAATTAGAATAAAGATATATGAATCAAAAAAATCAAATTTCCTTTTTTTTTCTATCCTAAAAAAGTGACCATATAATAAATTTGGGATTTTCATGGGTTCATATTTTCTAAAAAAAATCTTAACATTTCTGTCTTTATTTAATTTTATACCAAGTGTAGAATGACTCATGCCCACCTCGAGAAGCCAAATTGACTAGTTACAAATGTAATTTTGCAACATAAATAATTATAGATATTTGCTATTATATATGCATATTTAAAAAAAAAAATTTCACCAGCGTTAATTTAAAATAGTTGAAAATTTTGTTAATTACTTTTGTAAGTTTAGAATAGATACAAAAAGTCTAAAAAATGGTATTAAGATTGTAAAGTTATTTGTCTTTGTCGGGATGGGGTGAGGGAACGGTACCGTTTCACACTATAAAAACGGAAGCCTAACATACCGTTTTCTATACAAATTTTTACACTGATTGTGTGGGATTCACGTCGTAAAATGGCAATAGTGGATACCATTTTTTAATACCCATTTTGCTAATTTTTTTCTTTTTTTTTTTTACTTTAGCTCCACATCTCTATTTTTTTTTACTGTAACTCCAAATCTCTAAACTTTTTTCAACATTACACCAAAATTAAAAAAAAAACTCCTAAATCTTTCATGGATGACATTGCTGCTATAAATCAGCCTTAACTTCATTAAGAATAATTTTGATTTTAGACTGAGTTGGAACAACAAAGTTACCAAATGATAACTTATTATTTTCTTATTAACTTTACAATTGGAATATGTTTTGCTGGAAATTCACCTGTATGTTATTTTCACATAACTGAAATTTTGCTACCAGCCATTAGTAAAAATAAATAAATAAACAAATAAAAAATTAGTTTTGTAAAAGTTTATAAACCAATTTATATAAAAGATTTTCCTATTTAATTGAATTACTAAAAAGAATTGAAGGTTCAGGGTTGCTGCATCGGAGCCTCCTTGTAGCGTGAGATATAATTTATATTTTCCTTCCTTTTTTCTAAGGATTGTAGAACCATATTGACCAAATTACTCCAGCGAATGCTTCCTGTTTTGGCTCTTTTTGTTTCAATTCTAATATAAGATAATTATTTTCACTCGCTTAAAGAATGGAAAAAAACAGACAAAACAAATACAAAATGAAAGACAATTTCTGACGGGATTTATATTCGAGGAGAAAACTTAATTAGGCTCATTAATAACTTAATGACACTAAGCATTTCTTCATAAGGGAAAATGAAAAAAAAAAAAATCTCTTTATTGCTCTTTCTTTTCACTCTTTCTTTTCAAATTAGGTCTGCGTCAGAATCTAAGGTAAATTGTTTGGATTTATTTAAACAAATTGGGGAATGAACTATTATCTATCCAATTATAAATTAAGTTTAAATTAACTGATTTTATTGCTGCAGTTATTTTCATGTCATTCGTATTTTTTTATGATACATGATGTAGCTGGATTGCTATTTTAAAATTCATGATTTTCAGAACCATACTGGACAAATAATTGGTAAAAATATAGATTTTTGGATTAGAAGTGCACCCATGGCATTGCTGAAGTTGAACCAGTAAAAAATAAAATCGCCAAAAATATAAATTTTAACATATATTTCATATTCTAATTTTTGTAATAAACTTTCAAAATACTAATAACTATAAAAAAAATGTTTATCTTAGCGTAATAATCATATTTATGATTAATGATTATTATAAAAAATAATTCAAATACAATGAGTTATAAATTTTGATTATTATAAAAAATAATTCAAATACAATGGGTTATAAATTATAGTTAATTAGAATGGTGATAAAACTAATAGATTCGTCACTTCTTACACATTACCAATATTAAGATAATAATTGGTTTAATATATTTTTAAGAAAAGTTATTGAACATATTAAAACGTTTTATCTTAATTTTGGCTATCATAGTAAAATTAAAATATGTAGAAAAGAAAAATATCGCTGACAGTATATGAAGGGTAAAGTTGAAAATTATGCATTAAATGTTATTTTAAATTTATAAAAGTGATAATTTGGTGTGATAATTTTTTTCAAAAAGTAATAATTTTGTGGGATTGAGGGAATACCTCTTTTTCAAATTTTAAAACACGATTATGATCAAAATTAAATTGATTACTCTATTTAATGCAGTACTACAAAATAAATAGGAAAAATATGTAAATTTTTTTCTTAAATTTTTAAAATAATATTTAAATCGGAGAAAAAAAAAAGGAAAAAGTGACTAATTATAATTAAATGGAACTGGGGGGTAATTGATATTTTGAAGAGACTGTCTTAATGACCATTTCTTCATGAAAATAAAAATCCTCAAATAATATGAGTTCCATCATTGACTTTGATCTTGTAGGCAGTGATGAAAACTTTAGAAACAGGTTAAGCTACCTCAGCAGCGGAGCAAAATAAAGAAATATACCAAGCACATTCCAACTATAGATATTTAGGGATATACACGAATCTGAATATTTCTATATCGAACCAAAGTATCAAAAAAAAAAAATTTAGAATCGAACTGTACCATTGATTAGAACCGAACCGAACTGTACCGTTGACTTTATTTGAAACGGATTGGATATTTTATCTAGAACCGGACCGATAACCGTATTAAACTGTACCGAACTGTTCTGAAATCAAATTGTACCGAAAGAATCGATATTTATTAATTATTATATATAATACTAATAATTTATATATAAATAGTATTTATAATTTCTATTTTATACACTACAAGAAAAATCTCAATTTCCGATGAAAAATTTTCCGTAGGTAATTATCAACGAAAAAATTGTTTCCTTAGGTAAATACCAACGAAAAAATCTTTCCGTAGATAAAATTGTCGGAAAAAAATGTGTATTGCGACGGAATAAAAAAAATTAGTCGTAAAAAATGGAGGAATATTTTTCTAACAGACTTTACCGACGAAAATTAACGACGGAATCGAAAAATCTGTCGTTAAATTGGTGCCAATTTTTCGCGGCTGAAATAGGTCACAAAATTTACCGACGGAATCTTTTTTTCGTAGTAGGGGTGTGCAAAAACTGACCCGATCAACCCGATCCGAACCGACATATTGGAGTGGGGTTAATAGGGTTGTTAGGGTCGGTTCGGTTATGGGTGTGAGAGTTAATCGGGTTTTGGGTCGGGTCGGATGAAACCTGACTAACCCGAACAATCCAAATTTTTAATATATAAATAAAAAAATTATAATTTCTCTATAATTTTAATTAATATATAATATATATTTAATGTAATTTTAAAATTGTTAGTTTGTTGTATTTTTAAAATATTTTTTATAGTATTTAAAATTATTTATTTGTATTAATTTAGGATTTTAATTTAAATATATAAATTAAAAAAATAATTTAGGATTGTTTGGGTCGGAGCCTGAAAAAATCGGGTTGTTCGGGTAGGGGCCCGATATGTATGTAGGATAGGGTCGGTGAGGAAAATATATAAATTTCGGGTTAATCGGGTTCGGGTATGCACACCCCTATGGCCTACGGAAACATAATTCCGTAGGAAATTTACCTACAAAAAAAGGATTCATTCGGGATATTACCTATGGAATCACATTTTCGTTGGTAATTACCTACGAAAATAACACTCCGTCAGTAATTTTCCTACGGTTTTATTTTCCGTAGGTAATTTGCCGACGGAAATTTTAAATTACCTATGAAAATTTTATTCCGTAGGAAAATTGAAATAAATTATTAACCCGATTTTTCTTTCTCTAAATTAATCTATTCTATATTTTTGTTAAATATATATCTAAATGTTTTATTGTTAACTATTTTTTTGGCCTACTTATATATAAATCAATCAGAAATTTCATTTCGTACGAAAATTTAAATACAGTTTTAATATAGATTTTTCTGTTTTTCGATAATATTTGTAACACCCTTACTGAACAGTCTGACTGAAACAAGTGATAAGACAGAAATTTTTTTTTCTTGCAATCTTAACTAACCAATGACTCCAAGCTTGACCAAAAAGAAATACTTATAACTTAAATAAGCCGATAAAGTATAATTGTCTAAGTGACTGATTACCAAATAAAAATCCGGCAATATAACGCCTAAAAACTTAACTATTCCACCTGAAAAATCAGACAATTTCCTCAGCCTATCAGGGGCACAATAATACAAAAATAATTTCATCAAGCATCTCATACATCCATTCTCATTATTAATCACAATTCTTAAGATAAGTCAATCTTACAAATTATATTCTTAATTCACTATAATACTCCAAAGATAGAAACAATTTTACATTCAAAATCGCCTCGCTATATCTGTGAATCTCAAAAGATGAATTGCTCGAAACTAGATCCCTTCTTCTGATGGTTGAGCCGAAGCAGCTGTCTAACAAAAAATAAGTCTATCCTGCTACCTACACGGATCACAAAACCCGTGCTAAGCTATAAAGCTTAGTGGGGAACAGAGTAATCTAAAAATAATCTTTTAAACATGTAATATCAATTATCCAAGTACAAAGTTGATAACACTCTTAATAGATACTTTCAATCATTAGATCCCAGTTCTTACATTCAGCAATAAATCACAAGCATAAGCAACAGAACATCTTACTTACATAGGCAATAAAACTTAATAACTTAGTAATCAATGCATCATTCATTACTACCACAAAAGACATCCGGCATGTTTCTTTCATACATCTACATTATTTAAACCATAGCATGCATTCAAAATTCACTTTCATGTAATCATTAAATAATCTTAAGAAGGTGAACAATATAATACTTAACACCATAGTGTGTCATATATTATATACTTGATCGATAACAGAATGACGTACATACCTATACATAGATATATAGATACATAATGCTTATAAAAAATTAGAGAATCACATGTTCATCAATATTATAACTTGCAATTCATTATCCATTTGATGTATTTATATAATAGAGGATAATTCTTTTGCACATTAGTTTTGAACTATAACATTTCTTGTCTTTTATACTTTTTAATTTATTTTTATTTTAATGCCCCTAGTACAGTGTCGACAGAAATAATCAGACCGGATACACGGAACATGGACCCCACGGGCCCCACTAAAAAGAGAAATGATTCCCAAGGAACCATTCTCAGAACACTGCACTTTTCACTTTCACTTTACACTGAAGCTATGGAGATCAATAATCCTACCCATAGCTAAGCAAGTCGCCATGACTTGCACCGCTGTAAAGGGTGTTCCTATGGCTAGCCAACTATATCCAGAACTAGTTTTTACTGCCAGACTATTTTCTAAGGGCGCAAAAGATCACTTACTTTCGGTACATTTATCAACTTTATCATCATTTCAATTCTTTTTTAATCCAGATCATACAGTTGTTCAGAATATTCAATATTTTTGTACAGTTTGTGAACCATCATTCACTTATGTCATGAATTATTTCACAATAATTCAGCAATTTCTCTTTAAATTACTCTTCAGTCATCAAAGGAATTTACTTAATATACATTCTTTCAAATTACTTTTAAACTTTCTAATAGCCATGTATTAACAATACTATTACTTGAAATAGTAGTTCATGCATTGCTAAATTGTTTTCATGAGAATGAAATCATATAAAAGTGCACCCACTATGAGTGTCTAAACAGCACATAAACATATAGTCATTTCAGAAGAACATACCTGCATGATTCATCATAGCCATCTCCCATGCTCCATTGTACTTAATTTAGTTATCAAATCTACTATAGTCAAGACATATATTCACTAAACAGAGATGCCTATGTATCTATATTGAATATCAGGCTTAGATATGTAGCTATATCATCTCAAATAATCATATACCAAAGCAATCATATGTAAAAGCATAACATTTTCAACATTAGTTTCTCATACTATCAGGAAATCCTGACCATGATACTATATCCATTCCATTTAGTATAATAATGTACACAACGACTATCCCTGTATCAGATAAAAATTTATATCAAGAGAAGTAAAAGCGTCACATTTATTCCTATAGCTTGTTATTACACTAGGTACATTCTCTCATCTATAGTCTAGTGAATCCCAAATAACTATTTTATACTTTATCATGATCTCTTGTGTGTCAAATAACTTCTTTATTCAATACCTTACCAAAATGCATTTTAAATAATAATAGCATCTATGAAGTTAAAATACTGTATAACCCAAGACCTGTATAAATTTTTCAGCAAGAAATGAGAATAAAACTTTACTTAGCTTTAACTATCTCCAAAGAGTAACCTTTTATATTTGTCTTTTGACTTGATCAATTACTGATGTATTAAGACTTTAACCGTCCTATTCTAGTCACATATCTTTTACTAAATTAGCAAGTATGAAATGATAGCAACTACGACTATTGAACATAAATTCTTATTATTACAACAACGACATATTACTTTATTATCATGTTATCAAACCATATAATTATAGAGTAAATCCATATATCATTATGCCATTACATATTGTCTTAACATCCATACATACATATAAGTTCAATATCATAAATACCTATCTAGATGCATAATCTGACAACACATATATATTTAACCCAACAAGTAAAACTACATAGCGTTTAGCTATCATTATTCTTATGATACCAAAATTTTCTTTTATAGTCTATTAGATCATATTAATTACTAAGTTACTTAACAATAGTTATTCCATGCAATTTCTCTCATCATCATAGCATAGTGAATTCTTACTATATGATATAACCAAAACTTGATAAACATAAGTTAAAACACTATTGCATCCATATATGGCAACCATACTTTCCAACTTCTAAAACTAAGCCACAACTAAGTTGAGTTATCCTTACCATTTTCTTACTCTATTGCCTTATGTTTTATGTCATTAGAGATAGATATATCACACTTAAGTAATCAAGAAGGCTAAATTAATTATAATGTACAATCTATTTCCTTAAATGAAACCTCAAATTTACAATCCGTTAAATCTCAACATAACTCATGCCTTTTTAATTGATATTCTACTCAAATCACATCTTAAACTCACTATCAATTCGTATTTTCAAGACCTGTCAATAACTTTTACATGCCATTAACATATACTAATAATTCTTGCGACACTATTACAGTAAATTTAAGCATACACGATAACAAGAAATAAATCAATAACTCGACAACTTTATAATTTCTTCAACTAGGTTGTCTATTCATTTTTCATCTCAAGCATATTTTAGTTTTACAAATCCTTAAGCCTTGAAATCAACCTATTTAAACCATTAAAACTCAAATTATCCATATGTAAAGGATTTAACTAACTACTCATGAACAATGCCAACTCTAAGCCTTTAATCTCCTTAAAGAACATATATATAAGGAGAAAAATATGGTTCCCATACTCTGTTACTAACAAACATTTACAAATTCAATCAATTTCCAATAATTTACGAATTTACTTAACTAAATATCGCAGAGAAAATTTCAGTATCCCATATCGTAGTTGAAGCCCAGAATGCCCTCTCCAATCTACCTCGTCGGAGCCTCACCGGAGACTCGCCGGAAAGACGCCAAAGCCATCCACTGGTAGATCAAGGCACCGGCAACTTCCAGGCGACGTTCACGCGCCTCAACGCTGCCATCATTTATCAGGATCGGAGCTTGAAGATCCCGCCTTCACCATCGCCGATCTCCCTGCTGCCGGCGAGTGGGGAGGAGCAGCAGCAACCGGAGGAGTCGCCTCAGCCTTGGGATCCCATCGGTGCCGTCCGCCCCTTCCACCACCATCGGGGATCGCCGGAAAGAGGAGGAGATCGATCCGGTTGAAAAGAAGAGAAAAAGAAACACGCTGACGCTGTCGGAGGGAAGGGACGGCGAGGAGAGAAAGGCCGGTGGCCGAGGTGGTGGCAGCCGCACCGATCGCCGACCAGAGCGTCGTTGATCGGCGCCAGCGCCTCCCCTCCGCCTCTCCTTCTCTTCCCCGATTCCCCTCCTCCCTCCTTTTTTTTTCCTTCATTTTTAACTTATTTTCTTTTATTTCCACACCCACACACAACTTTTATTTATTTCAAAACACCCACAATTACTAATTACCTTTACAATTTATACCAAACAATTAATAATTAATTTAAAATCATCACTTACCCTCACTATTCCAATATTAAATTCACACATACACATTTAATCAATTTAAATTAAATATTAATACATTGAGTCATGCCATTTCGACTAGGGTCATTTTTGGGACATTACAATATTAATCAGGTTCATGAAAGAAAATTTAATGTTGGCCATAATAATAGTACTTAAGTCTTAAGAAGTTAGCTAATGAGATACTTAATATATTATTTTTATATTTAGAGTTGAGCGCATGCAAAAAAAAATTTAAATTATAACATTTTTAAAACTAAATATATGTAGGTGATCCAATATTATAAAACTAATGATTACAAATCATGTTATAAATTTTGAATTTAGAATTGGTTTAATTTTAAAAATTAATTTGTAAAAGTGAGAAGAAGATACACTTATAAAGGGGACCAAGGACAGCTTGAATTACTTAAAATGGCGAATGAATATAATTGTGAAAGGAAAAGAAGAGTAGATATAGGGATATAAAGGAGAAGCTTATTGAGCTAAAGAACAAACCATCCCCGGATATTTTGTGAGCTAATTAAGCAGCTGAGTCTTTGATGTCTTCCTTCTTCTTCTTTCTTTGCTCTCCTCTTTATTGAATTAGTTGTAAACTCTAATAGATTTCTGAATTCCTAACTCTAATTTACACACCAAAATTCCGTTCTCTCATTTTGTTTTCTCTGTATGTTTAAGGGTACTGTAAATTTGTTATCTTTTTCAATAAGATGAATTTGATTCTCAAAATTAACATTTGTTATATTTTTCTCTGTATCTCTAATTTACACACTCAAAATTCTGTTCTCTCATTTTGTTTTCTCTGTATCTTCAAGGGGCTACCATGAATTTGTTGCCTTTCTTTCCGGTGTATTAACTTGTAATTAAAAGTTTGACCAATTAATGACGCAAAACTTATTTGCATGCATGATTTCTCTTCAGATTTCATTTTCCATGCTATGACTTACCATATAAAAAAAATTTACTTTACAAAAGAAATTAAGTTTTCAATGTAAAAACAAGAAATTAATAATTAGACTAGGCTCTATTTGGCTGTATGACTTTTTAAATAATACAAGTCACCTTATAGAACTATTTGCCAAAGTTATTAAAAGTACTTCCATTTATGAAAAACCTTTTGAATTAGAAGAAGCCACCCCTGTGTCTTCAACAATTCTTCTAATTTTTGTTCCAATATTCCTTGCATAATTTCGACTATATGCATGTGCCTCACACAAATTCTCTAACGCGCTTTTTGCTTATTTTGTTAGTCTATTATAATTTTCATCAAAGTCCAGGGTATATTTGAGCCAAATAAAAAAGTTCATTGGCATATTTGGACAAAAAATATATATAAAATGGCATATTTCAGATATTTTAGCAAGTTTAAAGGCAAAATTTGAGCTTTAACCAAAATTCATTGCCAACCAATTATGATGCAATTTTGTAAATTATATATGCGAATTTATTTTAAATATTATTTTTTTATTTTGTTAACTTAAGAATATAAAGACGCAGATAGGTAGATAAGTAGACTTTGGAAAAATAATATTATCAGATCTGTTCTTTTTTTTTATACATTTTTTGATATTGATTTTCTCTTTTTACAATGCCAGCTAGCAAGTTGTTAGGCCATAATTTTTTAATGAGTTATTTTATAAGAAAATCGGGATTAATTTATTAATTAATTATTATTTTAATTTTATAGTTTCTGAATCAGTTTTTAACACTAGAGGAAGGATTTTAGACAAATTTAGAAGTTCTTTAACTTCAATTACAGCCGAAATTCTTATTTGTTGCTAAAATTGATTAAGATCGGCTACAGTTTTGGCTTTAAAGGCATCAATCGAAGAATTTAAAAAATTATAATAAGATAATTATTATATTTTTGTAAATTTTTTATTTAATGTTTATAATTTTTGTGTTCTAAGTATTTAAAATTTATATTTTTTTAGATATTTCTCAAGATTTTGATATCAGTATCAGCATAATGAAGACTGTGGAATGTTAATTTTTTATTAATGTACTTCGACTTAAACTTTAATTATACTTATTGAGATATTTTAATTGTATTTATATTTATTATTTGTGAATTTATTTTGTAAAATTTTAAAAATATTGAATTATCCGAAATACCGTATTGTATCGTACTGTATTATTTTGTATTGAAAGAATCAAATAACTGTACCGAATTTTTATAGAACTGTAGTGAATTGTTCCAAATTTTCAAGACAGTTACAATATTTAATTTTTAAAATATCCGAAATTTCACGACAATACGGAGATTTATAAATTTGCAAATTGGACCATCCCGTATACACCCCTAGATATTTCATTCTACATATCTAAATTAAGAAACATAGTATTACCAATTAAAACTTAATCATTTTTTATTTATTTATTTTATAAAACTTAACCAATAACTTCCTATTATTCCACCCTTTCATCATTACAGATTGGAAGCTATAGTCAATTGCAACACAGAATTCAAATAAAACTGAGCCTTGATTTATCCCTACAGATTCTGAGTCTCCTTACATGTTTTGATATCATGGCATGAAGAACTCAGAAGCTCATCTAAATAATCAGATCCTAAATCCTCAAATACAAACACATTATAATCTTCACCATTAATTACCTGTTTTCCATTACTTTTGGACTTTCTTCTTCTGATAGAGTGTTTCTCCTTCAAAGCCATCACCGGAGAACATCCATCTTCCAATCGATGCCTGATATCATGAAGAGAATCTCTTACAATTTCTTCAGGAAAATTAAGAACGGCCATGGAACCTTTCATGGAGAAAGCAGCTTGATCATATGCTAAAGCAGCTTCTTCAGCAGTATCGAAAGTTCCTAACCAAACACGAACTCCATTTCTCGTTGAATCTCTTATCTCCGCTGCGTACTTCCCCCATGGTCTCCTTCTCACTCCTCTGTATGATCTCCGATCTTTTGAAGTAACTTCGATTTTGAATTCTTTATTATGTGTTTTTTGATCGAAATGAATCATTTTCTGATCATTAGATTCATTAAAAGAACTGCAACCGGAAAGATCACGGGGAACATCCCGACAAATATAATGTGAAGAATCCATGTCCTGCTCTATATGTATTTTTGGTTGCGGATATGAATTCTTTTATCAACGAAAAATTTGAAGAATACGACAAATAAAGTTGATATATATATACATATTTTAGACTCTAATTATAAGCTTTAGCATTAAACAAATATTGAAGGAACAGCTAATTTAGGTTATTATCAAGAGTGGGTATGTATTGAATAACCGATATATTTATAATTTTTTAATTAATTCATTAATATCAAATTTTAAGAATTACTAACTATAAATTTAACTATTCACTTCTCACTTCGATTTAATTTCAGTTTTTTGCGATTCAGTTAACTATAATTTTTTATTGTTAACCAACTCAAATTTTAGTCGTATAAACACTGTATTCTACAAATCTCATTTTAATTTTGTACAGCACTTTTGAAATATACAAATTAACTAAACTACAAATAATTATTCAAATGATTTCAATGCCCAATCCATTTGGATATGACCTGCCTATTCATATAAGAATATTCATTTTCCCTCTCTACACAGTGATAGCTCAATCATATAATTATATATTCAAATTTTAAATAAATAAATGTAAGTTAAATCTAATTCAATCTGTAAAATAAATTTATAATTTTATTTTAAAATTATATAATATATGACATCATATTAAATAGATATATATGATTTCTTAATCAATGAATATAAATTAAATATGAGTTAGTAATCTGTAAAGTGATTAACATTATATATATGTAACAATCATTTGAAAAAAATATGAGAGAATAGAAATTTATAATATCTAAAACTAATAGTTGGACTAATAATATTGAATATAAGAGCAAACTAAGCTAAATAAATATCATCCAAGATGTATATATGAATTTTAGTTAAAAAAATGTGAATAATTAATTGAAAAACTCTCTCTTCCCCCTTATGATGAGGCTAAGTAATTTTAGATTTCTACTTCTATTCTAAAATTATTTTAAGCGGCTAAATTTGATGTTGTGGGTTGAGCAGTAAATTAAAAAAAAAAACCGTAAAAAGGATAAATAAAAAACAACACAACCATGAGCATGACCTACTGAACAAAATGTCTGGCGTGCGCAGTAGCGACACAAATGCATGCCAGCAATAGAATCACTAGAAATACTGAATTAATTATAAAATCTATTCTAAGAACAATAAAATAAAAAGATATATAAAGAAACTATATGCAGTAAAATCAAAGAGTAAAAAAGAAGAAAAGAAAACATTTACCTTATTATTAAAGATGAACAATAGCTGCAAAATCCACAGAGAATTCCATAGAGAGAATCAAAGTAAAAAAAATTGAATCAATGTATTCCTAAATATATTAAGCATGTCTCACAGTTGCTAAAATTAGCTTACAAATAGAAAAATAAAAAAGAAGCTATGCAGTCTAAAGCCCTCATTACCAGCTTAATTAACCCACTAACACTCCAAGCAACACACTGCAGAAGAGGTTTAGTAACCCTTAAGTTATATCTAATCAGAAACTTGACTTTGATTTATTCTTTTACAATTCAATAATTATACAATATAGTTGTCACGCACCGCTTAACTCTTATAAATAATGAAAACTTCGATAGATAATATTAGAAAATATAAAATTGCATATCACAGAGCTTTTTTATTTGTAAACATAATTATATATTTTATCATATATATAAGATTAAGACATTGTGGAAAATTGCTGTTTCTGCTTTCTCAATCGCATTAGTAGAATTTGGGCCCTTTTCAAGAAACCAGCTATAATGTAGGAAATAAGGAAGCTGAAGCTAGAACATTGCCAGAATGATTAAACTTAAGAGATTAAAAAGTGGAGAATAGCCCAACAAAGTTCTGTTAATTAATTTTTCTTTTATTTCTTTATTTTTTTGAAGGATACTAATAACATAACTTCCCTTACAATTACTCACAAATATATTAACTTTGCTTACTGAAGAAAAGACCAATTCTTGCATTTGAATAACTTAAGATTTAGGGAACTTTCGTGTGCCAATATGTACTTGACTGAAAATAAATATATATTAAATATTATGCATTATTTATCTAATAAATATATGCCTATAATTAATTGTACTAAAAATTTTAATATCTTATCTCTTTCTGTTGCACTCTGATCAATATTATATTCAAAATAATATTAAATAGATTCAACAATAAAATAAATAAATATAAATTGAATCTGAACTAATCCGTAAAATGACAAAAAATTATTATATGCACAATAAATATTTCAAAAGCAATTGAGATTCGGAATGATTTTTTTCAAATATGCATTTGCATATACACATACAAACAAATTAAGCTGATAGCATGTATGAGTTTGAATTAAAAAAAATATAAATAAAATTAATTAGAAACCAAAGAAATCCGTCTTCTAAAAACAAATACACTACAGAAAACCTGATAAGAAATCCTAAGTAAATAAATTTGCAGCAGTAGAAAAACATCAGATCAGGGCATGAGGAAGTAAAAACTGAAAAATCATCACTGATTTAGAAATCAAGAATCAGATATATGTAGAGGAGTAAAGGTTTGAAGAAATCTTACCGTTGTTTCCGGTTGCTCTCTTCTCGTCGAAGGAATTGATTGAGCAGGTGCCCGCTTATCTTCTTACAGCGAAGAAAGAGGACATAAAATATTAAATATATACAGATCTGAAGTAAAACCCTAATTTCATTTTGTTTCTATCTAATTGCTTTTTGTTTTTATCTCTGCTTTTGAACTTCGATACCCAATTTCTTTCCGCTGCTTTGAGCCTTATAACATAGAACTCAAATCTAGGGTTTTCAAAGATCTAAACATATCTACACGATTACTAACTTATAAATCATTTAGTTATATGCGTGTAATTTCATATTTGCAATTTATTGTGAATATGGTTATTTATTATTATTATTATTATTGAGGTTTAGTGGGCCTTGATCATTGCATAATGGGGGTGCCCCTCTTCCTTATTCAGACCCACCATTTAATGTTAGTATTAAATACTAAGATCTCAAGTTTTAGAGATAAATCGCATCGATATGAATTCGCATATTCTCATTCGGACAGCAAACAATACATAATTCAAAGACAGAAAAATCTACACATATGCAATTAAATAAGTTAGATTTATAGCTTTTATGAATTCAGATATTCTTATTTAGGCAGCAGAAGACATTTAACCAAATAATAGAAAGTTCAAATGTAGAAAATTATTTGTGCAAATATATAATTAACACAGAAGATATGTGTATTTTTTATTCATTGTTCAGCTTAATAAACAAATTTAAAATATTATAATAAGAGCTCATATTGTTTCTCTCTTTACGGTATGCTCCATATAACAAATAATATTCAATTACAACTATATAAACAAATATAAGTTGAATGCAAGTCTGTCTGTAAAGCGATTAGATTTAAATGTACAACTAACATTTAAAAAAATATTGGACGGCGGGTGAGAGATTGTAATTTTTAAGATTATAGTTGGAGTAATAAACTAATAATGTCGTTTCTAATTGGCTTAGATTAAGTAAGAAGTCTCACATTCGAGTCTGATATGCATGCACCACATGCACCGGATTATAACCCCTTCCACTAATTCTTTTATCACAAAAAAAAAATAATGCAAAAACAAATTAAGCTAAATAGCATTGCAGATTGATAAATGAGTTTGATTTAAGAGAAAAAAAAATTGGTTAACAAACTTTATTGAGATCTATCTCCTCCTTGTGAGGCTAAACTAAATACTAGTGTAGCTTTCCATTCTAAAATTACTTTGAAAACTTATGAATATTTTGAAACTCTTCCCATTTTCGTGAACAAATTAATACCCTGCAGAAACTTTTTAAAAAAGAATGAAATGAAATTAACCATGGTGGTTTCAATGAAAAATTAAAAAGGAAAAATTTAACCATGGAAGAATGAAATTAAAGAGAAAATACTTACCATTGTATAATCAGCTTTTTCATGGCCTTGAGATAATATTTGATAGATGAAACCATTTTACCACAGGAAAAGTACAGGAATTGAATCACAAATTAATTTTACTGCTGCTCCATAGGATCTGATATAGGAGAAACTGGGAAAATGTTGGTGAAATGCACCGCAAACTCATCTAAATATATGACTTTTCCATCTCTGCTTTTTACTTTACAATTTTATATATTTATTTCCACCATATACAGTTTTGAAATCATTTTATTTTCAAGCACGAAAAATAAAAGAAACGAAAAAGGTATGTATCCTATGCCTTTATTGAAAAAAAGATATCGTATGCCTAAAACTACAAGACAAAACTGGGACGGCTATTAAAATTTAAATCAAAAAATTTATATCATAAAACTTTTAAATTAATATATAATATGTGTGTGTCACCATTAACTGTTAAAATAAATATAAGTTATAATGCAAATGAGCATATAAAAATATAGATTTTGTTTATCAATTAGGAGAAAGTTATTATAACTTGAAATTTTTTGTTTAGGTAATTTTTATTAAATTGATACAGATAAAAAATTTTAAAATAAAATTATAATATTTTTTGGATCAAAATATGAAATAGTTAAAATAAAATTAAAAAATATTTAGAAAAATTTTTTAGTTATTTGTTAAATTTTTTTTGGATAAACTAAAAATAATTTCTTTTTAAATTTTCTAGTTGTTTTTTTATTTGTTAATTCAAGAATACATATTTTGACTATATGTCAAAAAATAGGTAATTAATAAATTACTTGATTTTTTCATAGGTCCTATTTTTTTAATAAACATTTGAAAAGATTAGAAAAGTCAAAAAAATTGGAATGATTTTACTTTTTTTTATCCTAACCTTTTTAAATTTAACAAATATTTAGTGTTTTTTTTTTTTTGAGAAGAACATTTAGTATTGAATTTTACATGTAAATATAATATTAAATATAATTCAATGAACAGAAATTGCTATTTGATTTTTTACTTTCTAACTGTTTTTAACTTTTTTTTTTTCGCTAATAAGTCGTTAGGTATTGATATACCATAAGTGGTATGCGAATTAAATAGTCACCTGTGCTGTAGTTGTACGTGTTATATTTTTGTTAAAGTAAAATTTTCTATTATATATATATATATTGAAGAGGTGGAATTCTTGTGAATTTAAAAAGTAATAGGATTTTAACCGTTTAAATTTGATTCCATAATTTTTTGTGCAGTACTCTCATTATTTTTTTATAGGATTCATTATTATTATTATTTTTTAACATTTCAAATTCTTGGACTTAGGAATTGTATAATTTAGTATTACCAGGTAAGGTAATATTAAAATCATAATGTATTCAAGCATGTACTAAAGCAGAAATTCAGATGTGGATTGAGGCTACGTGACAAAACACTAAGCGAAAAATCTATGGCGGCTACTAAAAGCCAAATCTATTTATGGAATTTGAGTGCTCAAAATAAAACTTGAAAAAAATTATTTTAAACAATATAAAAATTAAAATTCACAATTTTTATCCCACATAAAAATACTATTTAAATTTAAAAATTAAATTAATACTTATTATATAGAAAATATATTTAAATGTAGTGCATTTTTAAAAATGGACACTTATTTATGAATATACCAAAATAAAAAAGTAGACACTCATTTATGAACAAAAAAGTATAAGGAATTGAATAAAAATTTATTGATTTTAAAAAATTAAATAAAAATACTATAGGTAATTAGTTGACAAATTAATTACAAGATATGAAATACTACAGATAAATACTATACAAGCTAATACAATACAATGAACCAAACGTAGCCTATATGCTTCACTCTTATTTTTCTTTTTTCTTAAAAAAAATGGAATAAAGTAATCTAGTGTAGTATGTATATATATTTAAATTTAAATGTAGTAATTAAACCGTTTCCATTTGCGAATATATAAGTGACATAATTTACTCATAACTGCCAATTACAATTACTTTATAATTAATTTGCTAACTGAAGAAAAGTCCGAATTACAGCATTTGGAAAACTTAAGATTCAAGGCATTTTCATGTGTCAATAGGTATTGACAGAAAACAATTATAGATTTTAATGTATAAATTTATCTGATACATATGCCTCCAACTATAATAAAACTTCAAATATTCTCTCTCTTCATAGTATTATTATATACAATATTGTAAATGTTTGAACACTTAAAATAAATAAATGTAAATTGAATCTAAATAATAACATAAAATGATTAAAATTATATATACAATAAATGTGTGAGCAAGAACAACATTGGAAGGCATAATGAATATATAATTCCTACTATTCAATATGTATGTCTGTATGTATATATATACAACATTATTATATGCAATATTATAAATATTGAATATTTAATCATTGAATAAATAAATATGAGTTGAATCTGAACAGCTGTATGTGATTAAACTTATATGTAAAGCAAATATTCAAGCAAGAAACAACATTGGGAGAATGGTGTGTGTCGTGTATATATATATATATATATATATATATATATATATATGAGACTAACTGAATTTGTGCTGTGGCAATAAAAGAACAACTCAAGAAATGCATACTGAATGTGGAGATATTAATTGGAAACACAAGAATTCTTTCTATTTTTAAGAACAAATATACTTGAGAAAACCTAATAAAAACTTAAATCCGTGGCTGAAAATTGATCAGATGATAGAGGAATAGAGATTGAAAAAAAGAAATACATATATGTATATATATATTACCATTTGTTTTATTCCAGTTGCTCTCTTCTCCTCAAATGAAGTGGTGAGCAGAGGCCGGCTTATCAAGAGAGTAAATAATCTGAGAGAGTCTATATTAAATATGGGGAGAGAGAGAGAGCAAAATCAAACCCTAATTTAATTCATTTGAATCTAATATATTTTATATAATTTGATACGCACTATAGATTAGAATGAATTTCAAATGTAAATAAGGAATATGTGGCAAAACACTAAACGACAAAGCTATGACGACTCCTAAGATCCAATTTATTATCATCCAAGTATAATATTTTAGAAAAGTTGCTTTATAGATTTGTATTATACAGTTCTTTTTTTCCTTTTCTTTTTAATTAGATATTTTATATTTAAATTTTAAATATTAATATTTTTATTTTAAAATATTTTTATAAATCTGTTTAGCTCAAATTAGAATGAATTTCAAACTCTAAATGATTTAAAAACTTAGTAAAAGATGCAAAACTATATTTTTTGCTGATATTTAAAAATTAAAAGTATCATAATATAATTTTTAACTGTTTAGAATGTAATTATCAATTTCGTCTGTCAGACATCGCTTAACTCTTATAAAAACAAATAAAAGATTTTTTTAATAAATTAAAAAAAATATTAACTATTGATCTTTTCTTTATGTTGCAGAGCGTGGTCCATTTCTTATAGATGATAATTATACAATAATGCTGAAAAAATGGGTATTTAATTGATGGGTTAATTTCACCGAAGGTCACTCAACTTATCACTAATAGCGCAAAAGTAACCGACTTTTTTTTTTCTAACTTAAAAATAACTTAACTTATGACCAACTTGCAAAAAAATCATCATCACCGGATTCCGGCGAAGTCCTAACCGGAAACGTGACATGGCATGCCATGTCACGTGCCACGTCACACGTGGGACCCAGTAGTTGACAAATCCCTAGATGACGTGTCAAAATTGACACGTCAGCTGACACGTCAGCACCCAAAAAACACATCATATACCAATAAGTTGATGACAGCTCACCACAATTGCCACATCGGCGATCCCTTACATTTGAAATGGACGAATGGGCTCGCGACACGTGGATAAAGTAAGAAACCCGTTTGACTGGGTCTTATCACTAAAGAAACCCTATGTTTCTCTCTAATTGAGAAACTTATCAAAGTTGCCGTTCCCAATTTGTTTTCGATCAAGACGAAACCCTCTTTGTTCCGCACTCTAGTCGTTGTTCGTTTTCGTTTCTTTATCTCTATTCGACACTCATACAATTTATCTGTGAGAAAAAGAAGATCGTGAGTGGGGAGACGACGTCCTATTTTGATGCGAAATCAAGGGACAATCGAGAAGAAACAGAGGTGAAATCGAGGCAAACCCGACATTCATACTCCGATTTCGTTAGATGTGGAGAAGATGATGTCTTTATAGACGTAGAAAAGTAGATCTGGAGAGAGTGCTGTCGTTTTCCTTGCAAAAGTGACAGGTGAAGATGGACCACCCCGTTTTGAGATGGGGTTTCGAAAGTGCTCCTATTTATGGTTAGTGGTTTGATTTTTTTATGGGTTGTATTTATATGGAAGATATCTTAAAATAAATGTCGTTTTTCTTCCTATCACTGTCAGTTGTTTGAAAGCATGTGATTTGTTGAAGGCATGTGGTTTGTTGAAAGTATGTGCGTTTGTTGGTCCCATTTGATTTGTTGTTGAAAGCATGTGGTTTGTTGAAAGCATGTGCGTTGTTTGTTGTCCAAAGCATGTGATTTGTTGGATCTAAAACCCATATGTCTTCATTACGGGGACAACAAACAATAATATCAAATGCAACTATAGTTTAAGGAATGGTTAATAATATATTTATAACAAGGTTTCTTCTCTGCTCATATATAGTCCAACCTGCTTTAATTGAAGAAGAAAACAATTGTAGATGAATATATTTTGTTTTTTTCAATATTATCCTTGTTGTATATTATGGTCCAAATTTACAGTGGAGAGATTCGAAATGGGTAACATGACAAATTATGGGTTACTTATTACCTATATTTTAAACCATTCCTCTTCAGTGTCTATTGTAAATATCTGTTATTTCTTCAATGTTCCAGGGTAACCAACCAACCCAAGAAAGTGTTGTCATCAATGAATCTCAGCTGCAATCCCAAGTCAGCGCAACTGATAATCAACCTAATCAAAGGAAGAAGAGAGCATATCAAGTAGAAGAAGCTTCTGCAGTCCCCAAAGTTACTAGGAGAGGAAGACAAATCAAGTCAAGATATTTGGAGGATTATGTTTTACGAAATTTAAAGAAGGCACCAAGAGGACGGGGTACTGGAAAATGAAATATTATTGCATTATGAGAATGCTATTTTGGTTGTTGAATTCTGTAATTATTTTTGGTGGCTTGACAAGGAATTTGCTCTGTCATACCCTCTTTTTTGCTGTTGTAAATGCTAGGGTATGTGCCACATACAACTTCTTATGTTGATGCTGTAAACGTTGGATTTTATGTGCCTTTGTGCATATTTTTTTTGTTATATTAATGTTGTAAACAGGTGATTTAGCATGTTTAAAATTAGGTATATTAATGTTTGGTTGGCCATTCGTTTTAACAGGTTCATAATTAGCTAACTTACTTTATTATTTACCTAAATAATAAAATTATGAAAATCACAGGTTGATAGTTACCTAAAAAATTAAATGTGTAAAAAATCAAATGTCAATGGTTTTTGTTTTTGGGCCTAAATGAAGTCTAGTGAATATAAGTGGGACACGTGTCACATGATTATTTGTCGCCACGTGTCATCAGTCTATAGGTACCATGTGTTGCTGATGTGGTGGATGATATGGCAATTTTTAAATTTTGGGTGCTGACGTGTCAATTTTGACACGTCATCTAGGGATTTGTCAATTACTGGGTCCCACGTGTGACGTGGCACGTGACATGGCATGCCATGTCACGTTTTCGGTTAGGACTTCGCCGGAATCCGGTGATGATGACTTTTTTGCAAATTGGTCATAAGTTAAGTTACTTTTAAGTTAGAAAAAAAAAGTCGGTTACTTTTGCGCTATTAGTGATAAGTTGAGTGACCTTCGGTGAAATTAACCCTTAATTGATTAATTATAATATGTTGAATCTAAGTTTCTTAACCCCCTTAATAAGACATATAAACTTAATTTCTACTTCTTACTTTAAAAGTTAAAGAGACATTTACCTTTTATAAAGAAACATTAAAAATTAATGTCTTTTTTTATTGTTTGTTTTCTCCTTTATAATTTATAACTGCATGCGCAAACAAACAATTACCCTGAATAAACATTAAGGGTGCATCCCTATTAACCGTGCTTGGTTAGAGATGGTGGTGTGAATTTAGTTAAGTTAAATCATCAATTAATTTCAAGGATTTAAAATTATAATTTTGAGCTTAATTAAAAGGTCTTCATGAGGTGCATTTTTTCTTTGTCAATATGCCAAAATTGGAAAATAATTTTTATAGTGCCAATTTATGACCCCTAAATTTTCATCTATTTATAATCCAATCTAAACCCCTAAAATTTGTGAATTTTTGCTATTTTTTCACACATTTATTTATTATTAAACCTTTAAAATTTTACTTTTCGATTGATTTAATTCCCATATGTTTTTTATTTTTATTTTTTAAGATTATGCTTTTACCCAAAATCAATTACTTGTCTTTCTCACAACTTATTTTTTTCTTTTAAAAATCATTCAAAATCTATAAAACTATTTCAAAATATTCCAAACCAGACTCTATACTAATCAATTCCAGCTTATATATACAAGGGAGAAAAAGAAAAACGAGTTACAAATAAGAAATTATGGGGGGACTTAAACCCCTACTGTCCTAATCTAACAACTCCTTAACGAACAGGGGAGGAACATCAAACCCTTTAAAATCAACACCTTGAAAACTATCATGTTTTGCTAAAAAATCAGTTACATTGTTAGCTTTCTCTTCATTTGTATAATCTTCACTTGCCAATTGCAATCTAAAAGCCTTTTAATATCAGTGACCATATCTGAAATATGTATTTCAACATCATTTCTATGAGTTAATCGAAGCACGACTTTAAGACTATTAGACTGAATCCTTCAATTTTTAGCCCAAGTTAATTCCAAACCTCGTTTAATAGCCCAGAGTTCTGAAAAAAGAGAACACGCATTATTAATCTGCAAAGAGTAACCCTCTATCCAAGAGCCAATACTATCCCGAAATATACCACTAGCATTACAACAATTCGAACTAATTTTAGATGTACCATCAACATTAAGAGCCACCCATCCCACCTCTGGAGACTTCCATTTTTTCATTCCCTCTTCCACTCCCCTTCTTGAATAGGATAAATCTTTGTATTTTTTTTGGTGTAATTTTGGAAAAAAATTGGAGATTTAGGGCTATAGTAAAAAAAAAAAAAGCAAAATAGGGTGTTAAAAAACGGCATGCACTATTGTTGTTTTCTAATGACTTGGGTCCCACACAATCAGTGCAAAAATTTGTGTAGAAAATGACATGTTAGGTTGCCGTTTTTTATAGTGTGAAATGGCATCATTTCACTTGTGTAGGAAAGAAAATGGTGGAACCCACAATTGATAGAAAACGGTTGAAGAAGGTGGCATTTTTTACAATGAAAGACTGACAGATGTGAGGCTTGCAGTTGATAGAAAATGGCAAGATAAACTGCTGTTTTTTATACAAATTGTTTTTCTTAAAAAGGACAGCAAGCATGCATGGTTCCTAGGGATGAGCATAGACTGATTAACCAGTTTATGAGCAAAAAAATTAACCAGTCCATTAATATTAATTTTTAAAAATTATTAACCATTAATCAGTCCATTACATTCGGTTAACCATTAAAATTTATAATGTAAAATTATAAAAAAGTTAGACAAAATTCAATTCAATTTTAAATATGCAAAGTAACTTAATATAAAAATTACGAAATAAACATAATTTACTAGTCAAAATTGATATTTTATAAATTAATAGCAAATATTAGAAAAAAAATTGATATTTTTTGGATATTAATATGCTTGATTCTAAATCAAATAAAATTTTGGATAATATTAAATGTTATAACATAAACTCTAAAATATAAAAAAAAATATAATTAAATACTATTAAGTAAAATATGAACACTAATATATGATAAAAAATAATATATATAAAAGTTAATTGGATATTATATATAAATATCACTATATAATTAAAAAAATGATATAATATAAATTTAGTTTAAAGTGTTATATAAATTTTATAGGAAAATATTAAAAAAATAAGGTATAAAAATAAAAATATATTTTAAAGTATTATTTTATATAAATTTTAGAGCAAATAGAAAAAAATTGAAGATATATATATATATATCAATTAACCGTGGATTAACGGTTAATCAGTATCTAAAAACCTAAACTGTAACCATTAACAAAAAATATAAAAATTAAAAATATAACCAAATTTATTAGATCGATTAACCGTAAAAATCAGTTCGATTTCGAACCGATTTTACGGTTAACCATATTTTCAGTTTTTTTTTCTCACCCCTAATGGTCCCTCACCCCATCCCGTCATAGAAAAATAACTTTACAACCTCTAAATTTTTCTTCGACTTTTCTATCTATTCTAAACTTAAGAAAGTTGTAGAAGTTTTAGTTAGGAAGTTATTTATTTTTTGTTAGTTAGTTTTTCCTATAGTTTTTTTTCTGTTAGTTAGTTGTGCTCACCCAAGTACTTTGCATGCTCACCCGAGCACTTTGCATGCTCACCCGAGCAGACAGAGTTGCTCTCCCGAGCACTATGCATGCTCACCCAGTAGTCCCTCATCGCTCGCCTATGCAGGATGTTACTCACCCGAGCATTCTTGTTGGCTTTCTTCCTTTGTCGTTTTCTTGTGTGTTTTGAATATAAGTGATTCTTTCTTCTTCATCAAGTAATAAGAAGAGAAAGTTATTTTGCTCTATTTTTATTCATGGTATCAGAGCAGTTATTTCTCTTCTTGATTCTTGAATCGTAGATCGATTGAAGCTTTTTTGCTCATTATTTTTTGGTTGATTGATGATTATTGATTGAAGTTTGCTTTGATTGCAAGCAATGGATTTCGAGTGTGCAAATTTTGCTAGAGAACTTGAGTTTGCAGGTATTGTGACTCAATCACATAATTATTGGATTGTGGACACTGGAGCCAGTATTCATGTTTCTGGCAATAAGAATCTCTTTACATCTCTAAACTCGATTGACAAGCCAAGTTCAGTCTCTTTACCGGATGGTTCAGTTAAACTAGTACATAGCATGAGAAATATTACCTTGACCGATAATTTAGTTCTTGAAAATGTTATGCATATTGCTTCTTTCCATTATAATCTTCTTTCTGTCAACAAATTAGCCACATCTCATTTCATTGTCTTCATGTTTTTTCCTACCTTTTGTGCTTTACAGGACCTGAAGACTAACACCATCATAGCCATTGGAAAGATTGTGGGAAAATTATATGTTTTAGATGATTTTTCCTTTTGTAAAGAAACTATTTCTTTGTATCTTTCCTTTGTGACCAACTATTATTCTTCTTTCCTTGCCAAACATCGATTTTCCATTAATGCTTGTATTATGGTTCAGTCTCAGAAGTATGATGTTTAATTGTTACATAAAAGACTTGGTCATCCTTCATTATCTGTAATGAAGTGGTTTCTTGAATGAGTATGCTTGTGATGTTTGTGCTAAAGTTAAGCAAACAAGAGTAGTTTTTTCTAAAAATGGAAATCATGGCAGCAAGTTATTTGATCTTGTTCACCTGGATGTTTGGGGTCCATATGGTAAGGAGTCTCTGTCAGGAGCACGGTTCTTCCTTACAATTGTGGAAGATCACAGTAGGAGTACTTGGACTTTTTTGATTCAGTCCAAGTCACAGGTATCATCCATTATTTTGAGTTTGTTTTTCCAGCAGATTAAAACTCAATTTGGTATTATGATTAAGCAAGTTCAATCTGATGATGGTGTTGAATTTTCTGTTTCTTCATCTCCTGTTGCTCCTGTTGCAGTTGATATTCCTTTAAATATTCCTGTTCGCCTTTTTAGATCTTTACAAAAACCTCGATGGTTACAAGAATATGTTACTCATGTTATTCTTCCTACTTCTTGTAAACATATTCCTAAAACCTTTCCTTTTCATTGTAATCCACATCTCAACCCTGATTATTATCATTTTCTAGCTAATATTACTACTCATCAAGAACCTCGATCCTATGCTGAGGCAATGGATTCGAAAGAGTGGGTTCAGGCTATAAATGCTGAACTAGATGCCCTGGAAAGGAATCATACTTGGTCATTGACTTCTTTGCCTCCGGATAAAACACCAATAGGTTGTAAGTGGGTGTTTAAACTCAAGTTACATCCTGATGGAACTATAAAACAACATAAAACTCGTTTAGTGGTAAAGGGATATAATCAGGTTGCAGGGGTAGATTTTACAGATTGTTTTTCTCCTATTGCTAAGGTTGTGACTGTCAGAGTATTCTTAGATATTGTTGCTACTCGAAATTGGCCAGTGTATCAGTTAGATGTTAATAATGCTTTCTTGCATGGCTTTCTTAATGAAAAGGTGTATATGGAGTTGCCTCTAGGGTACAAGAAGGGCGCAGATGGTCAAGTTTGCAGACTTCATAAATCCATCTATGGCTTAAACCAAGCCTTTCGTCAGTGGAACACCGAACTCACAGCTCATTTGCAGTCCTATGGTTTTCTACAATCTCAACAGGATCATTGTTTGTTTACATTTTCATCTAAGGGACTCTTCCTTGTTCTTCTTGTTTATGTTGATGACTTGATCATTACTGGCAATTCAGTTGCAGAGATTACACATGTGAAGCAGTCCCTTGATGATAAGTTTACTATCAAAGATTTGGATTTAGCCAAATATTTTTTGGGATTGGAGATCATTCGTACTCAGGATGGTATCTATCTCAATCAAAGAAAATATATTTTTGATTTGTTAACTGATGCAGGGTTTCTTGGTGCTAAACCCAATTCTACTCCCTTTCCTAAGGGGATCAAGTTAACACTTGATGATGGGGTTTTATTGGATGATCCTTCTATCTATCAAAGGTTGGTTGGTCGGTTGCTTTATTTGGGATTTAGCAAGCCAGATATAACATATGGGGTTCAGTAGTTAAGTTAGTATGTTCATCAACCTAGAGACACTCACATGAAAGCTGCTACTCATTTGTTGCATTACTTAAAAGGGTGTCCTTCCTTGGGTTTGTTTTTTCTTGCTTCTAATTCTCTCCAGTTGACAACATTCTGTGATGCTGATTGGGCTTCTTTTCTTGATTCTCGAAGGTCTTTAACTGGTTATTGTATTTTCTTGGGGTCTTCTCCAGTTTCTTAGAATACTAACAAGCAACAAATTGTGTCCAAGTTTTTCGCTGAGGCTGAGTATCATTCAATGACAGTGACATTTTGCGAATTACAATGGTTATGTTCTTTGTTAAAGGATTTTGGTGTTTCTGTGCCTCTTCTTGTTCCTCTTCATTGTGATAACACTGCCGCCATCCATATTGCTTCTATCCGGTGTTTTATGAGCGTACAAAACATCTAGATATTGATTGTCATATTATGCGGGACAAGATGAAAGCTGGTTTCATTTGTCCTCTTCATCTTCCCTCGCATTTTCGGATTGTAGATTTGTTTGCCAAGGCTCTTGCTTTTCCTGTTTTTGCTTTCCTTCAGTCCAAGTTGGCCCTTTCTGATGTTCACTCGGGTCCAACTTGAGGGGAGGCTGTAGAAGTTTTAGTTAGGAAGTTATTTATTTATTTTAGTTAACTTTTCCTATAGTTTTTTTTTTCTGTTAGTTAGTTGTGCTCACCCGAGCACTTTGCATGCTCACCCATACAGGTAGAGTTGCTCTCCCGAGCACTTTGCATGCTCACCCAGTAGTCCTTCATCGCTCGCCCATGCAGGAAGTTACTCACCCGAGCATTCTTGCTGGCTTTCTTCCTTTGTCGTTTTCTTGTATTTTTTGTATATAAGTGATTCTTTCTTCTTCATCAAGTAATAAGAAGAGAAAATTCTTTTGCTCTGTTTTTGTTCAAAAGTAACTAACAAATTTAGCCTCTAAATTTTGTAGGCTGAAATATAAAAAAAGTCATGTCATATAATTATTTGTTTATTGAAAATAATTTACTTATTTACATTTAATTTGTTATTACTACCATTATCTTACATGTAAATTGCATTAATAATTAATATATAAAAATAATATATTTTCTTTTCATAATTAAATTTGTAGATGCATGATGGAAATCAAAATGAACTAGAAAAATTGTCAAATTTTGCTCAACTTGAACTATTAATAATTCCTAAAAGAAATTAATATTGATGCAATATATATATATATATATATATATATTCTTATGACTTATTTTAAACTATTTCTAGTAGTGTTATGAATTGAGCTATTTGGCATTTGAGGAGATAAAAATAAAATTAAAAGTCAAGAAAAAAGAAACATGGTAAGAAATTAATAAATTATAAATTGAATTAGGCTAAGGTTTAGCATCCACGAGATTAGACAACTACAATCAGGACAATTTTTATGCTTATAGATTTAGAAAAAAGAGAAGGTCAAAAAAAGTTAAAACTAAGTTATCTGGAATCATATATAATTAACTATACATTTTCCCATCTTGCAAAATTAATTAGAATAAAGATATATGAATCAAAAAAATCAAATTTCCTTTTTTTTCTATCCTAAAAAATTGACCATATAATAAATTTGGGATTTTCATGGGTTCATATTTTCTAAAAAAAATCTTAACATTTCTGTCTTTATTTAATTTTATACCAAGTGTAAATGACTCATGCCCACCTCGAGAAGCCAAATTGACTAGTTACAAATGTAATTTTGCAACATAAATAATTATAGATATTTGCTATTATATATGCATATTTTTTAAAAAAAAAAATTTCACCAGCGTTAATTTAAAATAGTTGAAAATTTTGTTAATTACTTTTTTAAGTTTAGAACAGATACAAAAGTCTAAAAAATGGTATTAAGATTGTAAAATTATTTGTCTTTGTCGGGATGGGGTGAGGGAACGGTACCGTTTCACACTATAAAAACAGAAGCCTAACATACCGTTTTCTATACAAATTTTTACACTGATTGTGTGGGATTCACGTCGTCAGAAAATGGCAATAGTGGATATCATTTTTTAATACCCATTTTGCTAATTTTTTTCTTTTTTTTTACTATAGCTCCACATCTCTTTTTTTTTTTTTACTGTAACTCCAAATCTCTAAACTTTTTTCAACATTACACAAAAATTAAAAAAAAAAAAACTCCTAAATCTTTCATGGATGACATTGCTGCTATAAATCAGCCTTAACTTCATTAAGAATAATTTTGATTTTAGACTGAGTTGGAACAACAAAGTTACCAAATGATAACTTATTATTTTCTTATTAACTTTACAATTGGAATATGTTTTGCTGGAAATTCACCGGTATTTTATTTTCACATAACTGAAATTTTGCTACCAGCCATTAGTAAAAATAAATAAATAAACAAATAAAAAATTAGTTTTGTAAAAGTTTATAAACCAATTTATATAAAAGATTTTCCTATTTAATTGAATTACTAAAAAGAATTGAAGGTTCAGGGTTGCTGCATCGGAGCCTCCTTGTAGCGTGAGATATAATTTATATTTTCCTTCCTTTTTTCTAAGGATTGTAGAACCATATTGACCAAATTACTCCAGCGAATGCTTCCTGTTTTGGCTCTTTTTGTTTCAATTCTAATATAAGATAATTATTTTCACTCGCTTAAAGAATGGAAAAAAACAGACAAAACAAATACAAAATGAAAGACAATTTCTGACGGGATTTATATTCGAGGAGAAAACTTAATTAGTCTCATTAATAACTTAATGACACTAAGCATTTCTTGATAAGGGAAAATGAAAAAAAAAAAAAATCTGTTTATTGCTCTTTCTTTTCACTCTTTCTTTTCAAATTAGGTCTGCGTCGGAATCTAAGGTAAATTGTTTGGATTTATTTAAACAAATTGGGGAATGAACTATTATCCATCCAATTATAAATTAAGTTTAAATTAACTGATTTTATTGCTGCAGTTATTTTCATGTCAATCGTATTTTTTTATAATACATGATGTAGCTGGATTGCTATTTTAAAACTCATGATTTTCAGAACCATACTGGACAAATAATTGGTAAAAATATAGATTTTTGGATTAGAAGTTCGCCCATGGCATTGCTGAAGTTGAACCAGTCAAAAATAAAATCGCCAAAAATATAAATTTTAACATATATTTCATATTCTAATTTTTGTAATAAACTTTCAAAATACTAATAACTATAAAAAAATGTTTATCTTAGCGTAATAATCATATTTATGATTAAAGATTATTATAAAAAATAATTCAAATACAATGAGTTATAAATTTTGATTATTATAAAAAATAATTCAAATACAATGAGTTATAAATTATAGTTAATTAGAATGGTGATAAAACTAATAGATTCGTCACTTCTTACACATTACCAATATTAAGATAATAATTGGTTTAATATATTTTTAAGAAAAGTTATTGAACATATTAAAACGTTTTATCTTAATTTTGGCTATCATAGTAAAATTAAAATATGTAGAAAAGAAAAATATCGTTGACAGTACATGAAGGGTAAAGTTGAAAATTATGCATTAAATGTTATTTTAAATTTATGAAAGTGATAATTTGGTGTGATAATTTTTTTCAAAAAGTAATAATTTTGTGGGATTGAGGGAATACCTCTTTTTCAAATTTTAAAAACACGATTATGATCAAAATTAAATTGATTACTCTATTTAATGCAGTACTACAAAATAAATACGAAAAATATGTAAATTTTTTTCTTTAATTTTTAAAATAATATTTAAATCGGAGAAAAAAAAAAGGAAAAAGTGACTAATTATAATTAAATGGAACTGGGGGGTAATTGATATTTTGAAGAGACTGTCTTAATGACCATTTCTTCATGAAAATAAAAATCCTCAAATAATATGAGTTCCATCATTGACTTTGATCTTGTAAGCAGTGATGAAAACTTTAGAAACAGGTTAAGCTACCTCAGCAGCGGAGCAAAATAAAGAAATATACCAAGCACATTCCAACGATAGATATTTAGGGGTATACACGAATCTGGATATTTCTATATCGAATCGAAGTATCGAAGAAAAAAAATTAAAACCGAACTGTACCATTGACTAGAACCGAATCGAACTGTACTGTTAACTTTATTTGAAACGGATTGGATATTTTATCTAGAACCGGACCGATAACGGTATTAAACTGTACCGAACTGTTCTGAAATCGAATTGTATCGAAAGAATCGATATTTATTAATTATTATATATAATACTAATAATTTATATATAAATAGTATTTATAATTTCTATTTTATACACTACAAGAAAAATCTCAATTCCCGATGGAAAATTTTCCATAGGTAATTATCAACGAAAAAATTGTTTCCTTAGGTAAATACCAACGAAAAAATCTTTCCGTAGACAAAATTGTCGGGGAAAAATATGTATTGCGACGGAATAACAAGTCCGTCGTAAAAAATGGAGGAATATTTTTTGCAAGACTTTACCGACGAAAATTAACGACGGAATTGAAAAATATGTCGTTAAATTGGTGCCAATTTTTTGTGGCTGAAATAGGTCACAAAATTTACCGACGGAATCCTTTTTCCGTAGTAGGGGTGTGAAAAAACTGACCCGATCAACCCGATCCAAACCGACATATTGGGGTGGGGTTAATAGGGTTGTTAGGGTCGGTTCGGTTATGGGTGTGAGAGTTAATCGTGTTTTGGATCGGGTCGGATGAAATCCGACTAACCCGAACAACACAAATTTTTAATATATAAATAAAAAAATTATAATTTCTCTACAATATTAATTAATATATAATATATATTTAATGTAATTTTAAAATTGTTAGTTTGTTGTATTTTTAAAATATTTTTTATAGTATTTAATATTATTTATTTGTATTAATTTAGGATTTTAATTTAAATATGTAAATTAAAAAAATAATTTCGGGTTGTTCGGATCGGAGCCTGAAAAAATCGGGTTGTTCGGGTAAGGGCCCAATATGTATGTAGGATAGGGTCGGTGAGGAAAATATATAAATTTCGGGTTAATCGGGTTCGGGTTGGGTTCACCCGAACCCGACCAATGCACACCCTATGGCCTACGGAAACATAATTTTATAGGAAATTTACCTACAGAAAAAGGATTCATTCGGGATATTACCTACGGAATCACATTTTCGTCGGTAATTACCTACGAAAATAACACTCCGTCAGTTATTTTCCGTAGGTAATTTGCCGACGGAAATTTTAAATTACCTACGAAAATTTCATTCCGTAGGAAAATTGAAATAAATTATTAACCCGATTTTTCTTTCTCTAAATTAATCTATTCTATATTTTTGTTAAATATATATCTAAATATTTTATTGTTAACTATTTTTTTGGCCTACTTATATATATAAGTCAATCAGAAATTTCATTTCGTACCAAAATCTAAATACAGTTTCAATATAGATTTTTCTGTTTTTTGATAATATTAATCAGGTTCATGAAAGAAAATGTAATGTTGGCCATAATAATAGTAATTAAGTCTTAAGAAGTTAGCTAATGAGATACTTAATATATTATTTTTATATTTAGAGTTGAGCACATGCAAAAAAATTTTAAATTATAACATTTTTAAAACTAAATATATGTAAGTGATCCAATATTATAAAACTAATGATTACATATCATGTTATAAATTTTGAATTTAGAATTGGTTTAATTTTAAAAATTAATTTGTAAAAGTGAGAAGAAGATACACTTATAAAGGGGACCAAGAACAGCTTGAATTACTTAAAATGACGAATGAATATAATTGTGAAAGGAAAAGAAGAGTAGATATAGGGATATAAAGGAGAAGCTTATTGAGCTAAAGAACAAACCATCCCCCGATATTTTGTGAGCTAATTAAGCAGCTGAGTCTTTGATGTCTTCCTTCTTCTTCTTTCTTTGCTCTCCTCTTTATTGAATTAGTTGTAAACTCTAATAGATTTCTGAATTCCTAACTCTAATTTACACACCAAAATTCCGTTCTCTCATTTTGTTTTCTCTGTATGTTTAAGGGTACTGTAAATTTGTTATCTTTTTCAATAAGATGAATTTGATTCTTAAAATTAACATTTGTTATATTTTTCTCTGTATCTCTAATTTACACACTCAAAATTCTGTTCTCTCATTTTGTTTTCTCTGTATCTTTAAGGGGCTACCATGAATTTGTTGCCTTTCTTTCCGGTGTATTAACTTGTAATTAAAAGTTTGACCAATTAATGACGCAAAACTTATTTGCATGCATGATTTCTCTTCAGATTTCATTTTCCATGCTATGACTTGCCATATAAAAAAAATTTACTTCACAAAAGAAATCAAGTTTTCAATGTAAAAACAAGAAATTAATAATTAGACTAGGCTCTATTTGGCTGTATGACTTTTTAAATAATACAAGTCACCTTATAGAACTATTTGCCAAAGTTATTAAAAGTACTTCCATTTATGAAAAACCTTTTGAATTAGAAGAAGCCACCCCTGTGTCTTCAACAATTCTTCTAATTTTTGTTCCAATATTCCTTGCATAAGTTCGATTATCTGCACGTGCCTCACACAAATTCTCTAACGCGCTTTTTGCTTATTTTGTTAGTCTATTATAATTTTCATCAAAGTCCAGGGTATATTTGAGCCAAATAAAAAAGTTCAGTGGCATATTTGGACAAAAAATATATATATAATGGCATATTTCAGATATTTTAGCAAGTTTAAAGGCAAAATTTGAGCTTTAACCAAATTTCATTGCCAACCAATTATGATGCAATTTTGTAAATTATATATGCGAATTTATTTTAAATATTATTTTTTATTTTGTTAACTTAAGCATATAAAGACGCAGATAGGTAGATAAGTAGACTTTGGAAAAATAATATTATCAGATCTGTTCTTTTTTTTATACATTTTTTGATATTGATTTTCTCTGTTTACAATGCCAGCTAGCAAGTTGTTAGGCCATAATTTTTGAATGAGTTATTTTATGAGAAAATTGGGATTAATTTATTAATTAATTATTATTTTAATTTTGTAGTTTCTGAATCAGTTTTTAGCACTGGAAAAAGGATTTTAGACAAATTTAAAAGTTCTTTAACTCCAATTACAGCCGAAATTCTTATTTGTTGTCAAATTTGGTTAATATCGGCTACTGTTTTGGCTTTAGAGGCATCAACCGAAGAATTTGAAAATTTTGAATAAGGTAATTATTATATTTTTGTAAATTTTTTATTTAATGTTTATAATTTTTGTGTTTTAAGTATTTAAATTTTGTTTTTTTTATATTTCTCAAAATTTTGAAATCAGTATCAGCATAATGAAGACTGTGGAATGTTAATTTTTTATTAATGTACTTTGACTTAAACTTTAATTATACCTAGTGAGATATTTTAATTGTATTTATATTTATTATTTGTGAATTTATTTTGTAAAATTTTAAAAATATTAAATTATCCGAAATACCGTATTGTATCATACGGTATTATTTTGTACTGAAAGAACCGAATAACCGTACCGAATTTTTATAGAACTGTAGTGAATTGTTCCAAATTTTCAAGATAGTTACAATATTTAATTTTTAAAATATCCGAAATTTTATGACAATACAGAGATTTATAAATTTGCGAATTGGACCGTTCCGTATACACCCTAAGATATTTCATTCTACATATCTAAATTAAGAAACATAGTATTACCAATTAAAACTTAATCATTATTTATTTATTTATTTTATAAAACTTAACCAATAACTTCCTATTATTCCACCCTTTCATCATTACAGATTGGAAGCTATAGTCAATTGCAACACAAAATTCAAATAAAACTGAGCCTTGATTTATCCCAACAGATTCTGAGTCTCCTTACATGTTTTGATATCATGGCATGAAGAACTCAGAAGCTCATCTAAATAATCAGATCCTAAATCCTCAAATACAAACACATTATCATCTTCACCATTAATTACCTGTTTTCCATTACTTTTGGACTTTCTTCTTCTGATAGAGTGTTTCTCCTTCAAAGCTATCACCGGAGAACATCCATCTTCCAATCGATGCTTGATATCATGAAGAGAATCTCTTACAATTTCTTCAGGAAAATTAAGAACGGCCATGGAACCTTTCATGGAGAAAGCAGCTTGATCATATGCTAAAGCAGCTTCTTCAGCAGTATCGAAAGTTCCTAACCAAACACGAACTCCATTTCTCGTTGAATCTCTTATCTCCGCTGCGTATGTCCCCCATGGCCTCCTTCTCACTCCTCTGTATGATTTCTGATGGGATGAGCTACATTTCTCAGTAATTATAAGCTTTAGCATTAAACAAATATTGAAGGAACAGCTAATTTAGGTTATTATCAAGAGTGGGTATGTATTGAATAACCGATATATTTATAATTTTTTAATTAATTCATTAATATCAAATTTTAAGAATTACTAACTATAAATTTAACTATTCACTTCTCACTTCGATTTAATTTCAGTTTTTTGCGATTCAGTTAACTATAATTTTTTATTGTTAACCAACTCAAATTTTAGTCGTATAAACACTGTATTCTACAAATCTCATTTTAATTTTGTACAGCACTTTTGAAATATACAAATTAACTAAACTACAAATAATTATTCAAATGATTTCAATGCCCAATCCATTTGGATATGACCTGCCTATTCATATAAGAATATTCATTTTCCCTCTCTACACAGTGATAGCTCAATCATATAATTATATATTCAAATTTTAAATAAATAAATGTAAGTTAAATCTAATTCAATCTGTAAAATAAATTTATAATTTTATTTTAAAATTATATAATATATGACATCATATTAAATAGATATATATGATTTCTTAATCAATGAATATAAATTAAATATGAGTTAGTAATCTGTAAAGTGATTAACATTATATATATGTAACAATCATTTGAAAAAAATATGAGAGAATAGAAATTTATAATATCTAAAACTAATAGTTGGACTAATAATATTGAATATAAGAGCAAACTAAGCTAAATAAATATCATCCAAGATGTATATATGAATTTTAGTTAAAAAAATGTGAATAATTAATTGAAAAACTCTCTCTTCCCCCTTATGATGAGGCTAAGTAATTTTAGATTTCTACTTCTATTCTAAAATTATTTTAAGCGGCTAAATTTGATGTTGTGGGTTGAGCAGTAAATTAAAAAAAAAAACCGTAAAAAGGATAAATAAAAAACAACACAACCATGAGCATGACCTACTGAACAAAATGTCTGGCGTGCGCAGTAGCGACACAAATGCATGCCAGCAATAGAATCACTAGAAATACTGAATTAATTATAAAATCTATTCTAAGAACAATAAAATAAAAAGATATATAAAGAAACTATATGCAGTAAAATCAAAGAGTAAAAAAGAAGAAAAGAAAACATTTACCTTATTATTAAAGATGAACAATAGCTGCAAAATCCACAGAGAATTCCATAGAGAGAATCAAAGTAAAAAAAATTGAATCAATGTATTCCTAAATATATTAAGCATGTCTCACAGTTGCTAAAATTAGCTTACAAATAGAAAAATAAAAAAGAAGCTATGCAGTCTAAAGCCCTCATTACCAGCTTAATTAACCCACTAACACTCCAAGCAACACACTGCAGAAGAGGTTTAGTAACCCTTAAGTTATATCTAATCAGAAACTTGACTTTGATTTATTCTTTTACAATTCAATAATTATACAATATAGTTGTCACGCACCGCTTAACTCTTATAAATAATGAAAACTTCGATAGATAATATTAGAAAATATAAAATTGCATATCACAGAGCTTTTTTATTTGTAAACATAATTATATATTTTATCATATATATAAGATTAAGACATTGTGGAAAATTGCTGTTTCTGCTTTCTCAATCGCATTAGTAGAATTTGGGCCCTTTTCAAGAAACCAGCTATAATGTAGGAAATAAGGAAGCTGAAGCTAGAACATTGCCAGAATGATTAAACTTAAGAGATTAAAAAGTGGAGAATAGCCCAACAAAGTTCTGTTAATTAATTTTTCTTTTATTTATTTATTTTTTTGAAGGATACTAATAACATAACTTCCCTTACAATTACTCACAAATATATTAACTTTGCTTACTGAAGAAAAGACCAATTCTTGCATTTGAATAACTTAAGATTTAGGGAACTTTCGTGTGCCAATATGTACTTGACTGAAAATAAATATATATTAAATATTATGCATTATTTATCTAATAAATATATGCCTATAATTAATTGTACTAAAAATTTTAATATCTTATCTCTTTCTGTTGCACTCTGATCAATATTATATTTAAATTAATATTAAATAGATTCAACAATAAAATAAATAAATATAAATTGAATCTGAACTAATCCGTAAAATGACAAAAAATTATTATATGCACAATAAATATTTCAAAAGCAATTGAGATTCGGAATGATTTTTTTCAAATATGCATTTGCATATACACATACAAACAAATTAAGCTGATAGCATGTATGAGTTTGAATTAAAAACAAAAATATAAATAAAATTAATTAGAAACCAAAGAAATCCCTCTTCTAAAAACAAATACACTGCAGAAAACCTGATAAGAAATCCTAAGTAAATAAATTTGCAGCAGTAGAAAAACATCAGATCAGGGCATGAGGAAGTAAAAACTAAAAAATCATCACTGATTTAGAAATCAAGAATCAGATATATGTAGAGGAGTAAAGGTTTGAAGAAATCTTACCGTTGTTTCCGGTTGCTCTCTTCTCGTCGAAGGAATTGATTGAACAGGTGCCCGCTTATCTTCTTACAGCGAAGAAAGAGGACATAAAATATTAAATATATACAGATCTAAAGTAAAACCCTAATTTCATTTTGTTTCTATTTAATTGCTTTTTGTTTTTATCTCTGCTTTTGAACTTCGATACCCAATTTCTTTCCACTGCTTTGAGCCTTATAACATAGAACTCAAATCTAGGGTTTTCAAAGATGTAAACATATCTACACGATTACTAACTTATAAATCATTTAGTTATATGCGTGTAATTTCATATTTGCAATTTATTGTGAATATGGTTATTTATTATTATTATTATTATTGAGGTTTAGTGGGCCTTGATCATTGCATAATGGGGGTGCCCCTCTTCCTTATTCAGACCCACCATTTACTGTTAGTATTAAATACTAAGATCTCTAGTTTTAGAGATAAATCGCATCGATATGAATTCGCATATTCTCATTCGGACAGCAAACAATACATAATTCAAAGACAGAAAAATCTACACATATGCAATTAAATAAGTTAGATTTATAGCTTTTATGAATTCAGATATTCTTATTTAGGCAGCAGAAGACATTTAACCAAATAATAGAAAGTTCAAATGTAGAAAATTATTTGTGCAAATATATAATTAACACAGAAGATATGTGTATTTTTTATTCATTGTTCAGCTTAATAAACAAATTAAAAATATTATAATAAGAGCTCATATTGTTTCTCTCTTTACGCTATGCTCCATATAACAAATAATATTCAATTACAACTATATAAAGAAAATATAAGTTGTATGTAATCCTGTCTGTAAAACGATTAGATTTAAATGTACAACTAACATTTAAAAAAACATTGGACGGCGGGTGAGAGATTATAATTTTTAAGATTATTAGTTGGAGTAATAAACTAATAATGTCATTTCTAATTGGCTTAGATTAAGTAAGAAGTCTCACATTCGAGTATGATATGCACGCACCACATGCACCGGATTATAACCCCTTCCACTAATTCTTTTATCACACAAAAAAAAAAAAAAACTAATGCAAAAACAAATTAAGCTAAATAGCATTGCAGATTGATAAATGAGTTTGATTTAAGAGAAAAAAAAATTGGTTAACAAACTTTATTGAGATCTATCTCCTCCTTGTGAGGCTAAACTAAATACTAGTGTAGCTTTCCATTCTAAAATTACTTTGAAAACTTATGAATATTTTGAAACTCTTCCCATTTTCGTGAACAAATTAATACCCTGCAGAAACTTTTTAAAACAGAATGAAATGAAATTAACCATGGTGGTTTCAATGAAAAATTAAAAAGAAAAAATTTAACCATGGTAGAATGAAATTAAAGAGAAAATACTTACCATTGTATAATCAGCTTTTTCATGGCCTTGAGATAATATCTGATAGATGAAACCATTTTACCACAGGAAAAGTACAGGAATTGAATCACAAATTAATTTTACTGCTGCTCTATAGGATCTGATATAGGAGAAACAGGGAAAATGTTGGTGAAATGCACCGCAAACTCATCTAAATATATGACTTTTCCATCTCTGCTTTTTACTTTACAATTTTATATATTTATTTCCACCATATACAGTTTTGAAATCATTTTATTTTCAAGCACGAAAAATAAAAGAAACGAAAAAGGTATGTATCCTATGCCTTTATTGAAAAAAAGATATCGTATGCCTAAAACTACAAGACAAAACTGGGACGGCTATTAAAATTTAAATCAAAAAATTTATATCATAAAACTTTTAAATTAATATATAATATACGTGTGTCACCATTAACTGTTAAAATAAATATAAGTTATAATGCAAATGAGCATATAAAAATATAGATTTTGTTTATCAATTAGGAGAAAGTTATTATAACTTGAAATTTTTTGTTTAGGTAATTTTTATTAAATTGATACAGATAAAAAATTTTAAAATAAGACTATAATATATTTTGGATCAAAATATGAAATAGTTAAAATAAAATTGAAAAATATTTAGAAAATTTTTTTAGTTATTTGTTAAATTTTTTTTGGATAAACTAAAAATAATTTAAATTTTTTAAATTTTCTAGTTGTTTTTTATTTGTTAATTCAAGAATACATATTTTGACTATATGTCAAAAAATAGGTAATTAATAAATTACTTGATTTTTTTATAGATCCTATTTTTTAATAAACATTTGAAAAGATTAGAAAAGTCAAAAAAATTGGAATGATTTTACTTTTTTTATCCTAACCTTTTTAAATTTAACAAATATTTAGTGTTTATTTTTTTTTTTGAGAAGAACATTTAGTATTGAATTTTACATGTAAATATAATATTAAATATAATTCAATGAACAGAAATTGCTATTTGATTTTTTACTTTCTAACTGTTTTTAATTTTTTTTTTCGCTAATAAGTTGTTAGGTATTGATATACCATAAGTGGTATGCGAATTAAATAGTCACCTGTGCTGTAGTTGTACGTGTTATATTTTTGTTAAAGTAAAATTTTCTATTATATATATATATATTGAAGAGGTGGAATTCTTGTGAATTTAAAAAGCAATAGGATTTTAACCGTTTAAATTTGATTCCATAATTTTTTGTGCTATACTATCATTATTTTTTTTTATAGGATTCATTATTATTATTATTATTTAACATTTCAAATTCTTGGACTTAGGAATTGTATAATTTAGTATTACCAGGTAAGGTAATATTAAAATCATAATGTATTCAAGCATGTACTAAAGCAGAAATTCAGATGTGGATTGAGGCTACGTGACAAAACACTAAGCGACAAATCTATGGCGGCTACTAAAAGCCAAATCTATTTATGGAATTTGAGTGCTCAAAATAAAACTTGAAAAAAATTATTTTAAACAATATAAAAATTAAAATTCACAATTTTTATCCCACATAAAAATACTATTTAAATTTAAAAATTAAATTAATACTTATTATATAGAAAATATATTTAAATGTAGTGCATTTTTTAAAATGGACACTTATTTATGAATATACCAAAATAAAAAAGTAGACACTCATTTATGAACAAAAAAGTATAAGGAATTGAATAAAAATTTATTGATTTTAAAAAATTAAATAAAAATACTATAGGTAATTAGTTGACAAATTAATTATAAGATATGAAATACTACAGATAAATACTATACAAGCTAATACAATACAATGAACCAAACGTAGCCTATATGCTTCACTCTTATTTTTCTTTTTTCTTAAAAAAAAATGGAATAAAGTAATCTAGTGTAGTATGTATATATATTTAAATTTAAATGTAGTAATTAAACCGTTTCCATTTGCGAATATATAAGTGACATAATTTACTCATAACTGCCAATTACAATTACTTTATAATTAATTTGCTAACTGAAGAAAAGTCCGAATTACAGCATTTGGAAAACTTAAGATTCAAGGCATTTTCATGTGTCAATAGGTATTGACAGAAAACAATTATAGATTTTAATGTATAAATTTATCTGATACATATGCCTCCAACTATAATAAAACTTCAAATATTCTCTCTCTTCATAGTATTATTATATACAATATTGTAAATGTTTGAACACTTAAAATAAATAAATGTAAATTGAATCTAAATAATAACATAAAATGATTAAAATTATATATACAATAAATGTGTGAGCAAGAACAACATTGGAAGGCAGAATGAATATATAATTCCTACTATTCAATATGTATGTCTGTATGTATATATATACAACATTATTATATGCAATATTATAAATATTGAATATTTAATCATTGAATAAATAAATATGAGTTGAATCTGAACAGCTGTATGTGATTAATGTGAATTGAATCTGAACAGCTGTATGTGATTAAACTTATATGTAAAGCAAATATTAAAGCAAGAAACAACATTGGGAGAATGGTGTGTGTCGTGTATATATATATGAGACTAACTGAATTTGTGCTGTGGCAATAAAAGAACAACTCAAGAAATGCATACTGAATGTGGAGATATTAATTGGAAACCCAAGAATTCTTTCTATTTTTAAGAACAAATATACTTGAGAAAACCTAATAAAAACTTAAATCCGTGGCTGAAAATTGATCAGATGATAGAGGAATAGAGATTGAAAAAAAGAAATACATATATGTATATATATATTACCATTTGTTTTATTCCGGTTGCTCTCTTCTCCTCAAATGAAGTGGTGAGCAGAGGCCGGCTTATCAAGAGAGTAAATAATCTGAGAGAGTCTATATTAAATATGGGGAGAGAGAGAGAGAGAGAGCAAAATCAAACCCTAATTTAATTCATTTGAATCTAATATATTTTATATAATTTGATACGCACTATAGATTAGAATGAATTTCAAATGTAAATAAGGAATATGTGGCAAAACACTAAACGACAAAGCTATGACGACTCCTAAGATCCAATTTATTATCATCCAAGTATAATATTTTAGAAAAGTTGCTTTATAGATTTGTATTATACAGTTCTTTTTTTCCTTTTCTTTTTAATTAGATATTTTATATTTAAATTTTAAATATAAATATTTTTATTTTAAAATATTTTTATAAATCTGTTTAGCTCAAATTAGAATGAATTTCAAACTCTAAATGATTTAAAAACTTAGCAAAAGATGCAAAACTATATTTTTTGCTGATATTTAAAAATTAAAAGTATCATAATATAATTTTTAACTGTTTAGAATGTAATTATCAATTTCGTCTATCAGACATCGCTTAACTCTTATAAAAACAAATAAAAGATTTTTTTAATAAATTAAAAAAATATTAACTATTGATCTTTTCTTTATGTTGCAGAGCGTGGTCCATTTCTTATAGATGATAATTATACAATAATGCTGAAAAAATGGGTATTTAATTGATGGGTTAATTTCACCGAAGGTCACTCAACTTATCACTAATAGCGCAAAAGTAACCGACTTTTTTTTTCTAACTTAAAAATAACTTAACTTATGACCAACTTGCAAAAAAATCATCATCACCGGATTCCGGCGAAGTCCTAACCGGAAACGTGACATGGCATGTCATGTCACGTGCCACGTCACACGTGGGACCCAGTAGTTGACAAATCCCTAGATGACGTGTCAAAATTGACACGTCAGCTGACACGTCAGCACCCAAAAAACACATCATATACCAATAAGTTGATGACAGCTCACCACAATTGCCACATCAGCGATCCCTTACATTTGAAATGGACGAATGGGCTCGCGACACGTGGATAAAGTAAGAAACCCGTTTGACTGGGTCTTATCACTAAAGAAACCCTATGTTTCTCTCTAATTGAGAAACTTATCAAAGTTGCCGTTCCCAATTTGTTTTCGATCAAGACGAAACCCTCTTTGTTCCGCACTCTAGTCGTTGTTCGTTTTTGTTTCTTTATCTCTATTCGACACTCATACAATTTATCTGTGAGAAAAAGAAGATCGTGAGTGGGGAGACGACGTCCTATTTTGATGCGAAATCAAGGGAAAATCGAGAAGAAACAGAGGTGAAATCGAGGCAAACCCGACATTCATACTCCGATTTCGTTAGATGTGGAGAAGATGATGTCTTTATAGACGTAGAAAAGTAGATCTGGAGAGAGTGCTGTCGTTTTCCTTGCAAAAGTGACAGGTGAAGATGGACCACCCCGTTTTGAGATGGGGTTTCGAAAGTGCTCCTATTTATGGTTAGTGGTTTGATTTTTTTATGGGTTGTATTTATATGGAAGATATCTTAAAATAAATGTCGTTTTTCTTCCTATCACTGTCAGTTGTTTGAAAGCATGTGATTTGTTGAAGGCATGTGGTTTGTTGAAAGTATGTGCGTTTGTTGGTCCCATTTGATTTGTTGTTGAAAGCATGTGGTTTGTTGAAAGCATGTGCGTTGTTTGTTGTCCAAAGCATGTGATTTGTTGGATCTAAAACCCATATGTCTTCATTACGGGGACAACAAACAATAATATCAAATGCAACTATAGTTTAAGGAATGGTTAATAATATATTTATAACAAGGTTTCTTCTCTGCTCATATATAGTCCAACCTGCTTTAATTGAAGAAGAAAACAATTGTAGATGAATATATTTTGTTTTTTTCAATATTATCCTTGTTGTATATTATGGTCCAAATTTACAGTGGAGAGATTCGAAATGGGTAACATGACAAATTATGGGTTACTTATTACCTATATTTTAAACCATTCCTCTTCAGTGTCTATTGTAAATATCTGTTATTTCTTCAATGTTCCAGGGTAACCAACCAACCCAAGAAAGTGTTGTCATCAATGAATCTCAGCTGCAATCCCAAGTCAGCGCAACTGATAATCAACCTAATCAAAGGAAGAAGAGAGCATATCAAGTAGAAGAAGCTTCTGCAGTCCCCAAAGTTACTAGGAGAGGAAGACAAATCAAGTCAAGATATTTGGAGGATTATGTTTTACGAAATTTGAAGAAGGCACCAAGAGGACGGGGTACTGGAAAATGAAATATTATTGCATTATGAGAATGCTATTTTGGTTGTTGAATTCTGTAATTATTTTTGGTGGCTTGACAAGGAATTTGCTCTGTCATACCCTCTTTTTTGCTGTTGTAAATGCTAGGGTATGTGCCACATACAACTTCTTATGTTGATGCTGTAAACGTTGGATTTTATGTGCCTTTGTGCATATTTTTTTTGTTATATTAATGTTGTAAACAGGTGATTTAGCATGTTTAAAATTAGGTATATTAATGTTTGGTTGGCCATTCGTTTTAACAGGTTCATAATTAGCTAACTTACTTTGTTATTTACCTAAATAATAAAATTATGAAAATCACAGGTTGATAGTTACCTAAAAAATTAAATGTGTAAAAAATCAAATGTCAATCGTTTTTGTTTTTGGGCCTAAATGAAGTCTAGTGAATATAAGTGGGACACGTGTCACATGATTATTTGTCGCCACGTGTCATCAGTCTATAGGTACCATGTGTTGCTGATGTGGTGGATGATATGGCAATTTTTAAATTTTGGGTGCTGACGTGTCAATTTTGACACGTCATCTAGGGATTTGTCAACTACTGGGTCCCACGTGTGACGTGGCACGTGACATGGCATGCCATGTCACGTTTTCGGTTAGGACTTCGCCGGAATCCGGTGATGATGACTTTTTTGCAAATTGGTCATAAGTTAAGTTACTTTTAAGTTAGAAAAAAAAAGTCGGTTACTTTTGCGCTATTAGTGATAAGTTGAGTGACCTTCGGTGAAATTAACCCTTAATTGATTAATTATAATATGTTGAATCTAAGTTTCTTAACCCCCTTAATAAGACATATAAACTTAATTTCTACTTCTTACTTTAAAAGTTAAAGAGACATTTACCTTTTATAAAGAAACATTAAAAATTAATGTCTTTTTTTATTGTTTGTTTTCTCCTTTATAATTTATAACTGCATGCGCAAACAAACAATTACCCTGAATAAACATTAAGGGTGCATCCCTATTAACCGTGCTTGGTTAGAGATGGTGGTGTGAATTTAGTTAAGTTAAATCATCAATTAATTTCAAGGATTTAAAATTATAATTTTGAGCTTAATTAAAAGGTCTTCATGAGGTGCATTTTTTCTTTGTCAATATGCCAAAATTGGAAAATAATTTTTATAGTGCCAATTTATGACCCCTAAATTTTCATCTATTTATAATCCAATCTAAACCCCTAAAATTTGTGAATTTTTGCTATTTTTTCACACATTTATTTATTATTAAACCTTTAAAATTTTACTTTTCGATTGATTTAATTCCCATATGTTTTTTATTTTTATTTTTTAAGATTATGCTTTTACCCAAAATCAATTACTTGTCTTTCTCACAACTTATTTTTTTCTTTTAAAAATCATTCAAAATCTATAAAACTATTTCAAAATATTCCAAACCAGACTCTATACTAATCAATTCCAGCTTATATATACAAGGGAGAAAAAGAAAAACGAGTTACAAATAAGAAATTATGGGGGGACTTAAACCCCCTACTGTCCTAATCTAACAACTCCTTAACGAACAGGGGAGGAACATCAAACCCTTTAAAATCAACACCTTGAAAACTATCATGTTTTGCTAAAAAATCAGTTACATTGTTAGCTTTCTCTTCATTTGTATAATCTTCACTTGCCAATTGCAATCTAAAAGCCTTCTAATATCAGTGACCATATCTGAAATATGTATTTCAACATCATTTCTATGAGTTAATCGAAGCACGACTTTAAGACTATTAGACTGAATCCTTCAATTTTTAGCCCAAGTTAATTCCAAACCTCGTTTAATAGCCCAGAGTTCTGAAAAAGAGAACACGCATTATTAATCTGCAAAGAGTAACCCTCTATCCAAGAGCCAATACTATCCCGAAATATACCACTAGCATTACAACAATTCGAACTAATTTTAGATGTACCATCAACATTAAGAGCCACCCATCCCACCTCTGGAGACTTCCATTTTTTCATTCCCTCTTCCACTCCCCTTCTTGAATAGGATAAATCTTTGTATTTTTTTTGGTGTAATTTTGGAAAAAAATTGGAGATTTAGGGCTATAGTAAAAAAAAAAGCAAAATAGGGTGTTAAAAAACGGCATGCACTATTGTTGTTTTCTAATGACTTGGGTCTCCACACAATCAGTGCAAAAATTTGTGTAGAAAATGACATGTTAGGTTGCCGTTTTTTATAGTGTGAAATGGCATCATTTCACTTGTGTAGGAAAGAAAACGGTGGAACCCACAATTGATAGAAAACGGTTGAAGAAGGTGGCATTTTTTACAATGAAAGACTGACAGATGTGAGGCTTGCAGTTGATAGAAAATGGCAAGATAAACTGCTGTTTTTTATACAAATTGTTTTTCTTAAAAAGGACAGCAAGCATGCATGGTTCCTAGGGATGAGCATAGACTGATTAACCAGTTTATGAGCAAAAAAATTAACCAGTCCATTAATATTAGTTTTTAAAAATTATTAACCATTAATCAGTCCATTACATTCGGTTAACCATTAAAATTTATAATGTAAAATTATAAAAAAGTTAGACAAAATTCAATTCAATTTTAAATATTACAAAGTAACTTAATATAAAAATTACGAAATAAACATAATTTACTAGTCAAAATTGATATTTTATAAATTAATAGCAAATATTAGAAAAAAAAAATTGATATTTTTTGGATATTAATATGCTTGATTCTAAATCAAATAAAATTTTGGATAATATTAAATGTTATAACATAAACTCTAAAATATAAAAAAAATATAATTAAATACTATTAAGTAAAATATGAACACTAATATATGATAAAAAATAATATATATAAAAGTTAATTGGATATTATATATAAATATCACTATATAATTAAAAAAATGATATAATATAAATTTAGTTTAAAGTGTTATATAAATTTTATAGGAAAATATTAAAAAAAATAAGGTATAAAAATAAAAATATATTTTAAAGTATTATTTTATATAAATTTTAGAGCAAATAGAAAAAAATTGAAGATATATATATATATATATATATATATATATCAATTAACCATGGATTAACGGTTAACCAGTATCTAAAAACCTAAACTGTAACCATTAACAAAAAATATAAAAATTAAAAATATAACCAAATTTATTAGATCGATTAACCGTAAAAATCAGTTCGATTTCGAACCGATTTTACGGTTAACCATATTTTCAGTTTTTTTTTCTCACCCCTAATGGTCCCTCACCCCATCCCGTCATAGAAAAATAACTTTACAACCTCTAAATTTTTCTTCGACTTTTCTATCTATTCTAAACTTAAGAAAGTTGTAGAAGTTTTAGTTAGGAAGTTATTTATTTTTTGTTAGTTAGTTTTTTCCTATAGTTTTTTTTTCTGTTAGTTAGTTGTGCTCACCCAAGTACTTTGCATGCTCACCCGAGCACTTTGCATGCTCACCCGAGCAGACAGAGTTGCTCTCCCGAGCACTATGCAATGCTCACCCAGTAGTCCCTCATTGCTCACCTGTGCAGGATGTTACTCACCCGAGCATTCTTGTTGGCTTTCTTCCTTTGTCGTTTTCTTGTGTGTTTTGAATATAAGTGATTCTTTCTTCTTCATCAAGTAATAAGAAGAGAAAGTTATTTTGCTCTATTTTTATTCATGGTATCAGAGCAGTTATTTCTCTTCTTGATTCTTGAATCGTAGATCGATTGAAGCTTTTTTGTTCATTATTTTTTGGTTGATTGATGATTATTGATTGAAGTTTGCTTTGATTGCAAGCAATGGATTTCGAGTGTGCAAATTTTGCTAGAGAACTTGAGTTTGCAGGTATTGTGACTCAATCACATAATTATTGGATTGTGGACACTGGAGCCAGTATTCATGTTTCTGGCAATAAGAATCTCTTTACATCTCTAAACTCGATTGACAAGCCAAGTTCAGTCTCTTTACCGGATGGTTCAGTTAAACTAGTACATAGCATGAGAAATATTACCTTGACCGATAATTTAGTTCTTGAAAATGTTATGCATATTGCTTCTTTCCATTATAATCTTCTTTCTGTCAACAAATTAGCCACATCTCATTTCATTGTCTTCATGTTTTTCCCCTACCTTTTGTGCTTTACAGGACCTGGACTAACACCATCATAGCCATTGGAAAGATTGTGGGAAAATTATATGTTTTAGATGATTTTTCCTTTTGTAAAGAAACTATTTCTTTGTATCTTTCCTTTGTGACCAACTATTATTCTTCTTTCCTTGCCACAAACATCAATTTTCCATTAATGCTTGTATTATGGTTCAGTCTCAGAAGTATGATGTTTAATTGTTACATAAAAGACTTGGTCATCCTTCATTATCTGTAATGAAGTGGTTTCTTGAATGAGTATGCTTGTGATGTTTGTGCTAAAGTTAAGCAAACAAGAGTAGTTTTTTCTAAAAATGGAAATCATGGCAGCAAGTTATTTGATCTTGTTCACCTGGATGTTTGGGGTCCATATGGTAAGGAGTCTCTGTCAGGAGCACGGTTCTTCCTTACAATTGTGGAAGATCACAGTAGGAGTACTTGGACTTTTTTGATTCAGTCCAAGTCACAGGTATCATCCATTATTTTGAGTTTGTTTTTCCAGCAGATTAAAACTCAATTTGGTATTATGATTAAGCAAGTTCAATCTGATGATGGTGTGTTGAATTTTCTGTTTCTTCATCTCCTGTTGCTCCTGTTGCAGTTGATATTCCTTTAAATATTCCTGTTCGCCTTTTTAGATCTTTACAAAAACCTCGATGGTTACAAGAATATGTTACTCATGTTATTCTTCCTACTTCTTGTAAACATATTCCTAAAACCTTTCCTTTTCATTGTAATCCACATCTCAACCCTGATTATTATCATTTTCTAGCTAATATTACTACTCATCAAAAACCTCGATCCTATGCTGAGGCAATGGATTCGAAAGAGTGGGTTCAGGCTATGAATGCTGAACTAGATGCCCTGGAAAGGAATCATACTTGGTCATTGACTTCTTTGCCTCCGGATAAAACACCAATAGGTTGTAAGTGGGGTGTTTAAACTCAAGTTACATCCTGATGGAACTATAAAACAACATAAAACTCGTTTAGTGGTAAAGGGATATAATCAGGTTGCAGGGGTAGATTTTACAGATTGTTTTTCTCCTATTGCTAAGGTTGTGACTGTCAGAGTATTCTTAGATATTGTTGCTACTCGAAATTGGCCAGTGTATCAGTTAGATGTTAATAATGCTTTCTTGCATGGCTTTCTTAATGAAAAGGTGTATATGGAGTTGCCTCTAGGGTACAAGAAGGGCGCAGATGGTCAAGTTTGCAGACTTCATAAATCCATCTATGGCTTAAACCAAGCCTTTCGTCAGTGGAACACCGAACTCACAGCTCATTTGCAGTCCTATGGTTTTCTACAATCTCAACAGGATCATTGTTTGTTTACATTTTCATCTAAGGGACTCTTCCTTGTTCTTCTTGTTTATGTTGATGACTTGATCATTACTGGCAATTCAGTTGCAGAGATTACACATGTGAAGCAGTCCCTTGATGATAAGTTTACTATCAAAGATTTGGATTTAGCCAAATATTTTTTGGGATTGGAGATCATTCGTACTCAGGATGGTATCTATCTCAATCAAAGAAAATATATTTTTGATTTGTTAACTGATGCAGGGTTTCTTGGTGCTAAACCCAATTCTACTCCCTTTCCTAAGGGGATCAAGTTAACACTTGATGATGGGGTTTTATTGGATGATCCTTCTATCTATCAAAGGTTGGTTGGTCGGTTGCTTTATTTGGGATTTAGCAAGCCAGATATAACATATGGGGTTCAGTAGTTAAGTTAGTATGTTCATCAACCTAGAGACACTCACATGAAAGCTGCTACTCATTTGTTGCATTACTTAAAAGGGTGTCCTTCCTTGGGTTTGTTTTTTCTTGCTTCTAATTCTCTCCAGTTGACAACATTCTGTGATGCTGATTGGGTTTCTTTTCTTGATTCTCGAAGGTCTTTAACTGGTTATTGTATTTTCTTGGGGTCTTCTCCAGTTTCTTGGAATACTAACAAGCAACAAATTGTGTCCAAGTCTTTCGCTGAGGCTGAGTATCATTCAATGACAGTGACATTTTGCGAATTACAATGGTTATGTTCTTTTTTAAAGGATTTTGGTGTTTCTGTGCCTCTTCTTGTTCCTCTTCATTGTGATAACACTGCTGCCATCCATATTGCTTCTATCCGGTGTTTTATGAGCGTACAAAACATCTAGATATTGATTGTCATATTATGCGGGACAAGATGAAAGCTGGTTTCATTTGTCCTCTTCATCTTCCCTCGCATTTTCGGATTGTAGATTTGTTTGCCAAGGCTCTTGCTTTTCCTGTTTTTGCTTTCCTTCAGTCCAAGTTGGCCCTTTCTGATGTTCACTCGGGTCCAACTTGAGGGGAGGCTGTAGAAGTTTTAGTTAGGAAGTTATTTATTTATTTTAGTTAACTTTTCCTATAGTTTTTTTTTCTGTTAGTTAGTTGTGCTCACCCGAGCACTTTGCATGCTCACCCATACAGGTAGAGTTGCTCTCCCGAGCACTTTGCATGCTCACCCAGTAGTCCTTCATCGCTCGCCCATGCAGGAAGTTACTCACCCGAGCATTCTTGCTGGCTTTCTTCCTTTGTCGTTTTCTTGTATTTTTTGTATATAAGTGATTCTTTCTTCTTCATCAAGTAATAAGAAGAGAAAATTCTTTTGCTCTGTTTTTGTTCAAAAGTAACTAACAAATTTAGCCTCTAAATTTTGTAGGCTGAAATATAAAAAAAGTCATGTCATATAATTATTTGTTTATTGAAAATAATTTACTTATTTACATTTAATTTGTTATTACTACCATTATCTTACATGTAAATTGCATTAATAATTAATATATAAAAATAATATATTTTCTTTTCATAATTAAATTTGTAGATGCATGATGGAAATCAAAATGAACTAGAAAAATTGTCAAATTTTGCTCAACTTGAACTATTAATAATTCCTAAAAGAAATTAATATTGATGCAATATATATATATATATATATATATATTCTTATGACTTATTTTAAACTATTTCTAGTAGTGTTATGAATTGAGCTATTTGGCATTTGAGGAGATAAAAATAAAATTAAAAGTCAAGAAAAAAGAAACATGGTAAGAAATTAATAAATTATAAATTGAATTAGGCTAAGGTTTAGCATCCACGAGATTAGACAACTACAATCAGGACAATTTTTATGCTTATAGATTTAGAAAAAAGAGAAGGTCAAAAAAAGTTAAAACTAAGTTATCTGGAATCATATATAATTAACTATACATTTTCCCATCTTGCAAAATTAATTAGAATAAAGATATATGAATCAAAAAAATCAAATTTCCTTTTTTTTCTATCCTAAAAAATTGACCATATAATAAATTTGGGATTTTCATGGGTTCATATTTTCTAAAAAAAATCTTAACATTTCTGTCTTTATTTAATTTTATACCAAGTGTAGAATGACTCATGCCCACCTCGAGAAGCCAAATTGACTAGTTACAAATGTAATTTTGCAACATAAATAATTATAGATATTTGCTATTATATATGCATATTTAAAAAAAAAAAAATTTCACCAGCGTTAATTTAAAATAGTTGAAAATTTTGTTAATTACTTTTTTAAGTTTAGAACAGATACAAAAGTCTAAAAAATGGTATTAAGATTGTAAAATTATTTGTCTTTGTCGGGATGGGGTGAGGGAACGGTACCGTTTCACACTATAAAAACAGAAGCCTAACATACCGTTTTCTATACAAATTTTTACACTGATTGTGTGGGATTCACGTCGTCAGAAAATGGCAATAGTGGATATCATTTTTTAATACCCATTTTGCTAATTTTTTTCTTTTTTTTTACTATAGCTCCACATCTCTTTTTTTTTTTTTTACTGTAACTCCAAATCTCTAAACTTTTTTCAACATTACACAAAAATTAAAAAAAAAAACTCCTAAATCTTTCATGGATGACATTGCTGCTATAAATCAGCCTTAACTTCATTAAGAATAATTTTGATTTTAGACTGAGTTGGAACAACAAAGTTACCAAATGATAACTTATTATTTTCTTATTAACTTTACAATTGGAATATGTTTTGCTGGAAATTCACCGGTATTTTATTTTCACATAACTGAAATTTTGCTACCAGCCATTAGTAAAAATAAATAAATAAACAAATAAAAAATTAGTTTTGTAAAAGTTTATAAACCAATTTATATAAAAGATTTTCCTATTTAATTGAATTACTAAAAAGAATTGAAGGTTCAGGGTTGCTGCATCGGAGCCTCCTTGTAGCGTGAGATATAATTTATATTTTCCTTCCTTTTTTCTAAGGATTGTAGAACCATATTGACCAAATTACTCCAGCGAATGCTTCCTGTTTTGGCTCTTTTTGTTTCAATTCTAATATAAGATAATTATTTTCACTCGCTTAAAGAATGGAAAAAAACAGACAAAACAAATACAAAATGAAAGACAATTTCTGACGGGATTTATATTCGAGGAGAAAACTTAATTAGTCTCATTAATAACTTAATGACACTAAGCATTTCTTGATAAGGGAAAATGAAAAAAAAAAAAAAATCTGTTTATTGCTCTTTCTTTTCACTCTTTCTTTTCAAATTAGGTCTGCGTCGGAATCTAAGGTAAATTGTTTGGATTTATTTAAACAAATTGGGGAATGAACTATTATCCATCCAATTATAAATTAAGTTTAAATTAACTGATTTTATTGCTGCAGTTATTTTCATGTCAATCGTATTTTTTTATGATACATGATGTAGCTGGATTGCTATTTTAAAACTCATGATTTTCAGAACCATACTGGACAAATAATTGGTAAAAATATAGATTTTTGGATTAGAAGTTCGCCCATGGCATTGCTGAAGTTGAACCAGTCAAAAATAAAATCGCCAAAAATATAAATTTTAACATATATTTCATATTCTAATTTTTGTAATAAACTTTCAAAATACTAATAACTATAAAAAAATGTTTATCTTAGCGTAATAATCATATTTATGATTAAAGATTATTATAAAAAATAATTCAAATACAATGAGTTATAAATTTTGATTATTATAAAAAATAATTCAAATACAATGAGTTATAAATTATAGTTAATTAGAATGGTGATAAAACTAATAGATTCGTCACTTCTTACACATTACCAATATTAAGATAATAATTGGTTTAATATATTTTTAAGAAAAGTTATTGAACATATTAAAACGTTTTATCTTAATTTTGGCTATCATAGTTAAATTAAAATATGTAGAAAAGAAAAATATCGTTGACAGTACATGAAGGGTAAAGTTGAAAATTATGCATTAAATGTTATTTTAAATTTATGAAAGTGATAATTTGGTGTGATAATTTTTTTCAAAAAGTAATAATTTTGTGGGATTGAGGGAATACCTCTTTTTCAAATTTTAAAAACACGATTATGATCAAAATTAAATTGATTACTCTATTTAATGCAGTACTACAAAATAAATACGAAAAATATGTAAATTTTTTTCTTAAATTTTTAAAATAATATTTAAATCGGAGAAAAAAAAAAGGAAAAAGTGACTAATTATAATTAAATGGAACTGGGGGGTAATTGATATTTTGAAGAGACTGTCTTAATGACCATTTCTTCATGAAAATAAAAATCCTCAAATAATATGAGTTCCATCATTGACTTTGATCTTGTAAGCAGTGATGAAAACTTTAGAAACAGGTTAAGCTACCTCAGCAGCGGAGCAAAATAAAGAAATATACCAAGCACATTCCAACGATAGATATTTAGGGGTATACACGGATCTGGATATTTCTATATCGAATCGAAGTATCGAAGAAAAAAAATTAAAACCGAACTGTACCATTGACTAGAACCGAATCGAACTGTACTGTTAACTTTATTTGAAACGGATTGGATATTTTATCTAGAACCGGACCGATAACGGTATTGAACTGTACCGAACTGTTCTGAAATCGAATTGTATCGAAAGAATCGATATTTATTAATTATTATATATAATACTAATAATTTATATATAAATAGTATTTATAATTTCTATTTTATACACTACAAGAAAAATCTCAATTCCCGATGGAAAATTTTCCATAGGTAATTATCAACGAAAAAATTGTTTCCTTAGGTAAATACCAACGAAAAAATCTTTCCGTAGACAAAATTGTCGGGGAAAAATATGTATTGCGACGGAATAACAAGTCCGTCGTAAAAAATGGAGGAATATTTTTTGCAAGACTTTACCGACGAAAATTAACGACGGAATTGAAAAATATGTCGTTAAATTGGTGCCAATTTTTTTGTGGCTGAAATAGGTCACAAAATTTACCGACGGAATCCTTTTTCCGTAGTAGGGGTGTGAAAAAACTGACCCGATCAACCCGATCCAAACCGACATATTGGGGTGGGGTTAATAGGGTTGTTAGGGTCGGTTCGGTTATGGGTGTGAGAGTTAATTGGGTTTTGGATCGGGTCGGATGAAACCCGACTAACCCGAACAACACAAATTTTTAATATATAAATAAAAAAATTATAATTTCTCTACAATATTAATTAATATATAATATATATTTAATGTAATTTTAAAATTGTTAGTTTGTTGTATTTTTAAAATATTTTTTATAGTATTTAATATTATTTATTTGTATTAATTTAGGATTTTAATTTAAATATGTAAATTAAAAAAATAATTTCGGGTTGTTCGGATCGGAGCCTGAAAAAATCGGGTTGTTCGGGTAAGGGCCCAATATGTATGTAGGATAGGGTCGGTGAGGAAAATATATAAATTTCGGGTTAATCGGGTTCGGGTTGGGTTCACCTGAACCCGACCAATGCACACCCTATGGCCTACGGAAACATAATTTTATAGGAAATTTACCTACAGAAAAAGGATTCATTCGGGATATTACCTACGGAATCACATTTTCGTCGGTAATTACCTACGAAAATAACACTCCGTCAGTTATTTTCCGTAGGTAATTTGCCGACGGAAATTTTAAATTACCTACGAAAATTTCATTCCGTAGGAAAATTGAAATAAATTATTAACCCGATTTTTCTTTCTCTAAATTAATCTATTCTATATTTTTGTTAAATATATATCTAAATATTTTATTGTTAACTATTTTTTTGGCCTACTTATATATATAAGTCAATCAGAAATTTCATTTCGTACGAAAATTTAAATACAGTTTCAATATAGATTTTTCTGTTTTTTGATAATATTAATCAGGTTCATGAAAGAAAATGTAATGTTGGCCATAATAATAGTAATTAAGTCTTAAGAAGTTAGCTAATGAGATACTTAATATATTATTTTTATATTTAGAGTTGAGCACATGCAAAAAAATTTTAAATTATAACATTTTTAAAACTAAATATATGTAAGTGATCCAATATTATAAAACTAATGATTACATATCATGTTATAAATTTTGAATTTAGAATTGGTTTAATTTTAAAAATTAATTTGTAAAAGTGAGAAGAAGATACACTTATAAAGGGGACCAAGAACAGCTTGAATTACTTAAAATGACGAATGAATATAATTGTGAAAGGAAAAGAAGAGTAGATATAGGGATATAAAGGAGAAGCTTATTGAGCTAAAGAACAAACCATCCCCCGATATTTTGTGAGCTAATTAAGCAGCTGAGTCTTTGATGTCTTCCTTCTTCTTCTTTCTTTGCTCTCCTCTTTATTGAATTAGTTGTAAACTCTAATAGATTTCAGAATTCCTAACTCTAATTTACACACCGAAATTCCGTTCTCTCATTTTGTTTTCTCTGTATGTTTAAGGGTACTGTAAATTTGTTATCTTTTTCAATAAGATGAATTTGATTCTTAAAATTAACATTTGTTATATTTTTCTCTGTATCTCTAATTTACACACTCAAAATTCTGTTCTCTCATTTTGTTTTCTCTGTATCTTTAAGGGGCTACCATGAATTTGTTGCCTTTCTTTCCGGTGTATTAACTTGTAATTAAAAGTTTGACCAATTAATGACGCAAAACTTATTTGCATGCATGATTTCTCTTCAGATTTCATTTTCCATGCTATGACTTACCATATAAAAAAAATTTACTTTACAAAAGAAATTAAGTTTTCAATGTAAAAACAAGAAATTAATAATTAGACTAGGCTCTATTTGGCTGTATGACTTTTTAAATAATACAAGTCACCTTATAGAACTATTTGCCAAAGTTATTAAAAGTACTTCCATTTATGAAAAACCTTTTGAATTAGAAGAAGCCACCCCTGTGTCTTCAACAATTCTTCTAATTTTTGTTCCAATATTCCTTGCATAATTTCGACTATATGCATGTGCCTCACACAAATTCTCTAACGCGCTTTTTGCTTATTTTGTTAGTCTATTATAATTTTCATCAAAGTCCAGGGTATATTTGAGCCAAATAAAAAAGTTCATTGGCATATTTGGACAAAAAATATATATAAAATGGCATATTTCAGATATTTTAGCAAGTTTAAAGGCAAAATTTGAGCTTTAACCAAAATTCATTGCCAACCAATTATGATGCAATTTTGTAAATTATATATGCGAATTCATTTTAAATATTATTTTTTTATTTTGTTAACTTAAGAATATAAAGACGCAGATAGGTAGATAAGTAGACTTTGGAAAAATAATATTATCAGATCTGTTCTTTTTTTTATACATTTTTTGATATTGATTTTCTCTTTTTACAATGCCAGCTAGCAAGTTGTTAGGCCATAATTTTTTAATGAGTTATTTTATGAGAAAATCGGGATTAATTTATTAATTAATTATTATTTTAATTTTATAGTTTCTGAATCAGTTTTTAACACTAGAGGAAGGATTTTAGACAAATTTAGAAGTTCTTTAACTTCAATTACAGCCGAAATTCTTATTTGTTGCTAAAATTGATTAAGATCGGCTACAGTTTTGGCTTTAAAGGCATCAATCGAAGAATTTAAAAAATTATAATAAGGTAATTATTATATTTTTGTAAATTTTTTATTTAATGTTTATAATTTTTGTATTCTAAGTATTTAAAATTTGTATTTTTTAGATATTTCTCAAGATTTTGAAATCAGTATCAGCATAATGAAGACTGTGGAATGTTAATTTTTTATTAATGTACTTCGACTTAAACTTTAATTATACTTATTGAGATATTTTAATTGTATTTATATTTATTATTTGTGAATTTATTTTGTAAAATTTTAAAAATATTGAATTATCCGAAATACCGTATTGTATCGTACTGTATTATTTTGTACTGAAAGAACCAAATAACTGTACCGAATTTTTATAGAACTGTAGTGAATTGTTTCAAATTTTCAAGACAGTTACAATATTTAATTTTTAAAATATCCGAAATTTCACGACAATACGGAGATTTATAAATTTGCAAATTGGACCATCCCGTATACACCCCTAGATATTTCATTCTACATATCTAAATTAAGAAACATAGTATTATCAATTAAAACTTAATCATTATTTATTTATTTATTTTATAAAACTTAACCAATAACTTCCTATTATTCCACCCTTTCATCATTACAGATTGGAAGCTATAGTCAATTGCAACACAGAATTCAAATAAAACTGAGCCTTGATTTATCCCTACAGATTCTGAGTCTCCTTACATGTTTTGATATCATGGCATGAAGAACTCAGAAGCTCATCTAAATAATCAGATCCTAAATCCTCAAATACAAACACATTATCATCTTCACCATTAATTACCTGTTTTCCATTACTTTTGGACTTTCTTCTTCTGATAGAGTGTTTCTCCTTCAAAGCCATCACCGGAGAACATCCATCTTCCAATCGATGCCTGATATCATGAAGAGAATCTCTTACAATTTCTTCAGGAAAATTAAGAACGGCCATGGAACCTTTCATGGAGAAAGCAGCTTGATCATATGCTAGAGCAGCTTCTTCAGCAGTATCGAAAGTTCCTAACCAAACACGAACTCCATTTCTCGTTGAATCTCTTATCTCCGCTGCGTACTTCCCCCATGGTCTCCTTCTCACTCCTCTGTATGATCTCCGATCTTTTGAAGTAACTTCGATTTTGGATTCTTTATTATGTGTTTTTTGATCGAAATGAATCATTTTCTGATCATTAGATTCATTACAAGAACTGCAACCGGAAAGATCACGGGGAACATCCCGACAAATATAATGTGAAGAATCCATGTCCTGCTCTATATGTATTTTTGGTTGCGGATATGAATTCTTTTATCAACGAAAAATTTGAAGAATACGACAAATAAAGTTGATATATATATACATATTTTAGACTCTAATTATAAGCTTTAGCATTAAACAAATATTGAAGGAACAGCTAATTTAGGTTATTATCAAGAGTGGGTATGTATTGAATAACCGATATATTTATAATTTTTTAATTAATTCATTAATATCAAATTTTAAGAATTACTAACTATAAATTTAACTATTCACTTCTCACTTCGATTTAATTTCAGTTTTTTGCGATTCAGTTAACTATAATTTTTTATTGTTAACCAACTCAAATTTTAGTCGTATAAACACTGTATTCTACAAATCTCATTTTAATTTTGTACAGCACTTTTGAAATATACAAATTAATTAAACTACAAATAATTATTCAAATGATTTCAATGCCCAATCCATTTGGATATGACCTGCCTATTCATATAAGAATATTCATTTTCCCTCTCTACACAGTGATAGCTCAATCATATAATTATATATTCAAATTTTAAATAAATAAATGTAAGTTAAATCTAATTCAATCTGTAAAATAAATTTATAATTTTATTTTAAAATTATATAATATATGATATCATATTAAATAGATATATATGATTTCTTAATCAATGAATATAAATTAAATATGAGTTAGTAATCTGTAAAGTGATTAAAATATGTAACAATCATTTGAAAAAAATATGAGAGAATAGAAATTTATAATATCTAAAACTACTAGTTGGACTAATAATATTGAATATAAGAGCAAACTAAGCTAAATAAATATCATCCAAGATGTATATATGAATTTTAGTTAAAAAATGTGAATAATTAATTGAAAAACTCTCTCATCCCCCTTATGATGAGGCTAATTAATTTTAGATTTCTACTTCTATTCTAAAATTATTTTAAGCGGCTAAATTTGATGTTGTGGGTTGAGCAGTAAATTAAAAAAAAAACCGTAAAAAGGATAAATAAAAAACAACACAACCATGAGCATGACCTACTGAACAAAATGTCTGGCGTGCGCAGTAGCGACACAAATGCATGCCAGCAATAGAATCACTAGAAATACTGAATTAATTATAAAATCTATTCCAACAACAATAAAAATAAAAAGATATATAAAGAAACTATATGCAGTAAAATCAAAGAGTAAAAAGGAAGAAAAAAAAAACATTTACCTTATTATTAAAGATGAACAATAGCTGCAAAATCCACAGAGAATTCCATAGAGAGAATCAAAGTAAAAAAAAATTGAATCAATGTATTCCTAAATATATTAAGCATGTCTCACAGTTGCTAAAATTAGCTTACAAATAGAAAAATAAAAAAGAAGCTATGCAGTCTAAAGCCCTCATTACCAGCTTAATTAACCCACTAACACTCCAAGCAACACACTGCAGAAGAGGTTTAGTAACCCTTAAGTTATATCTAATCAGAAACTTGACTTTGATTTATTCTTTTACAATTCAATAATTATACAATATAGTTGTCACGTACCGCTTAACTCTTATAAATAATGAAAACTTCGATAGATAATATTAGAAAATATAAAATTGCATATCACAGAGCTTTTTTATTTGTAAACATAATTATATATTTTATCATATATATAAGATTAAGACATTGTGGAAAATTGCTGTTTCTGCTTTCTCAATCGCATTAGTAGAATTTGGGCCCTTTTCAAGAAACCAGCTATAATGTAGGAAATAAGGAAGCTGAAGCTAGAACATTGCCAGAATGATTAAACTTAAGAGATTAAAAAGTGGAGAATAGCCCAACAAAGTTCTGTTAATTAATTTTTCTTTTATTTATTTATTTTTTTGAAGGATACTAATAACATAACTTCCCTTACAATTACTCACAAATATATTAACTTTGCTTACTGAAGAAAAGACCAATTCTTGCATTTGAATAACTTAAGATTTAGGGAACTTTCGTGTGCCAATATGTACTTGACTGAAAATAAATATATATTAAATATTATGCATTATTTATCTAATAAATATATGCCTATAATTAATTGTACTAAAAATTTTAATATCTTATCTCTTTCTGTTGCACTCTGATCAATATTATATTTAAATTAATATTAAATAGATTCAACAATAAAATAAATAAATATAAATTGAATCTGAACTAATCCGTAAAATGACAAAAAATTATTATATGCACAATAAATATTTCAAAAGCAATTGAGATTCGGAATGATTTTTTTCAAATATGCATTTGCATATACACATACAAACAAATTAAGCTGATAGCATGTATGAGTTTGAATTAAAAACAAAAATATAAATAAAATTAATTAGAAACCAAAGAAATCCCTCTTCTAAAAACAAATACACTGCAGAAAACCTGATAAGAAATCCTAAGTAAATAAATTTGCAGCAGTAGAAAAACATCAGATCAGGGCATGAGGAAGTAAAAACTAAAAAATCATCACTGATTTAGAAATCAAGAATCAGATATATGTAGAGGAGTAAAGGTTTGAAGAAATCTTACCGTTGTTTCCGGTTGCTCTCTTCTCGTCGAAGGAATTGATTGAACAGGTGCCCGCTTATCTTCTTACAGCGAAGAAAGAGGACATAAAATATTAAATATATACAGATCTAAAGTAAAACCCTAATTTCATTTTGTTTCTATTTAATTGCTTTTTGTTTTTATCTCTGCTTTTGAACTTCGATACCCAATTTCTTTCCACTGCTTTGAGCCTTATAACATAGAACTCAAATCTAGGGTTTTCAAAGATTTAAACATATCTACACGATTACTAACTTATAAATCATTTAGTTATATGCGTGTAATTTCATATTTGCAATTTATTGTGAATATGGTTATTTATTATTATTATTATTATTGAGGTTTATTGGGCCTTGATCATTGCATAATGGGGGTGCCCCTCTTCCTTATTCAGACCCACCATTTACTGTTAGTATTAAATACTAAGATCTCTAGTTTTAGAGATAAATCGCATCGATATGAATTCGCATATTCTCATTCGGACAGCAAACAATACATAATTCAAAGACAGAAAAATCTACACATATGCAATTAAATAAGTTAGATTTATAGCTTTTATGAATTCAGATATTCTTATTTAGGCAGCAGAAGACATTTAACCAAATAATAGAAAGTTCAAATGTAGAAAATTATTTGTGCAAATATATAATTAACACAGAAGATATGTGTATTTTTTATTCATTGTTCAGCTTAATAAACAAATTAAAAATATTATAATAAGAGCTCATATTGTTTCTCTCTTTACGCTATGCTCCATATAACAAATAATATTCAATTACAACTATATAAAGAAAATATAAGTTGTATGTAATCCTGTCTGTAAAACGATTAGATTTAAATGTACAACTAACATTTAAAAAAACATTGAACGGCGGGTGAGAGATTATAATTTTTAAGATTATTAGTTGGAGTAATAAACTAATAATGTCATTTCTAATTGGCTTAGATTAAGTAAGAAGTCTCACATTCGAGTATGATATGCACGCACCACATGCACCGGATTATAACCCCTTCCACTAATTCTTTTATCACACAAAAAAAAAAAAAAACTAATGCAAAAACAAATTAAGCTAAATAGCATTGCAGATTGATAAATGAGTTTGATTTAAGAGAAAAAAAAATTGGTTGTTTACCTTTTATAAAGAAACATTAAAAATTAATGTCTTTTTTTATTGTTTGTTTTCTCCTTTATAATTTATAACTGCATGCGCAAACAAACAATTACCCTGAATAAACATTAAGGGTACATCCCTGTTAACCGTGCTTGGTTAGAGATGGTGGTGTGAATTTAGTTAAGTTAAATCATCAATTAATTTCAAGGATTTAAAATTATAATTTTGAGCTTAATTAAAAGGTCTTCATGAGGTGCATTTTTTCTTTGTCAATATGCCAAAATTGGAAAATAATTTTTATAGTGCCAATTTATGACCCCTAAATTTTCATCTATTTATAATCCAATCTAAATCCACATGCTCCATCCGTTTGTCATAGGTTAATAATATAGCATATGTAAATCATTTATTTTTCAGGTACAAAAGCACAAAGATTATCAAGACAAACTCAATTATTTTTACTCCTTTTCTTAAAAAATAAAAGAATAATTAATTACATTAAAACACTTAAAATCTAGGTTATTTTACTGCAATTGATTTTAGTTTTGACAAGTTAAAAATTAGTTAGTAATTTAGAATAAAATTGTGGTCGGGACTAAGCAATAAAAGAAATAGTTAAATATTCCATGTGTAAATATCTAATCCTGTAAGTTTCTTGTGTCGAAAAGAGAAACGTAGATTTTATTAAATTAAGTAATTTCTACTACACTGGTTTGATGATTTATCCTTCTAATTTATATACTTTTCCTTCTGTTCGTATAACTATATTTTCCTTTTTTTTTAAATTACTTCTTTGCATAACGTTAAATAATAATCACCAAATTATGATTTTCATCTCATTGACTTCTTGTACATGATAAGCATGTTGACTCCATTCAGGATTAAATTAAAACTTTTTTAATCGCGTTATATACATATATATTAATCACATTATATAAAGTAACATTAAAATTCTAATTTATTATTTATTTGATAGAAGGAAGGGGGGGTAGGGCTTGAACCTAAAACCACCTAATATTTTCAACTCAGCCCTTATAAAAGATATTTATAATAAGATAAAACAACGAATCATCAAATAAGTTTATATAAAAGATTTTCATGTAATCCTTCTTACTTAATGATATTCATTGGCTTATAAAAAAAAGATTTTCAAAGAATTGCTTAATATGCGGATGCCACTAAGGCAGTAAGGCACTAAGCCACTAACAGTTACAACAAAATCCCGATTATAAGAATAGGTGTTTCAACTTGTAACCGTATAAAGCACCTTGACTTTACAACATGCATATTATTACTTTCCATTTCAAAATTAAATCTTAGAACCAAAAAAAAAAATCTACACACTCAGTAAATTAAATTAATAAACACTATAATAATTATTAATTAATGCTATATAAACCTGCATAGCCAGTAATGCAAAATTAGTTACGGAGATCTAAATGCAAATAAACCACCATAGACTAATGTAGAGTAGTTGAGTCGTAGAGAGTAGTTTATTTATTTTTTTAAAAAAAAAAATAGCAACTAAACAACGTAATAACAAGATATTCACTTGGAAGCATAATTAAGTACTTGTACCAAAAAAATCTAAACTTAATATAGAGTTTCCCCCTCAAAGTTGAAATATATATATATTTTTTACTCATCTAAACCTTATAAGTACATCAAGTACAGCACACTGATCTTGACAAAAATGCATTTATGTATTTCTTTCCCTTAATTAATCAAACATCATCACATATAAATTTTAAAATAGACATACTATTTATAGTCGGTTCTCAAATTTATTCTTGTTAAAAGATAGAAAAGGAAATGAAAATAAAAAGAAATGGAATTAATGAAGAAAAAATGGAAAAATGTCTAAAAGAATAAAAAACAAATAGAAAAAATTATTGTTTCTATCTTTTATTTTAATCACAAGCTCGATCCCAAAAAAAAAATGTTCTACAAATTGTCACTGAAGGAAGATTAATAGGTGCATTTTTATCAAATTTAGGTATATAATAGGATGCTAAAAAAATTTAAATATTTTATAAATTGTCTTTTTAGGGAGGATAATAAATGCATTTTTATCAAGTTTAGATGTATAATAAGACGTCGATAAAATTTAAATGTGTAAAAATTTTTTTATGCCAAAACTTGAAGAAAAAAATATGTATGCAAAATAACAACTTACCAATTTGCAAATCATAAAATTAGATAGAAAAAATGCTGGTTACATGAATATTTAGAAAGGATTAAAAGGAGTAGTTCCTTGGCATGAAGAACTCAAAAGCTCTTCCAAATACTCAGAACCTAAATCCTCAAATACAAACACATTATTTTTATCTCCACAATTAATCACCTGTTTTCCATTACTTCTGGACTTTCTTCTTCTGATAGAGTGTTCCTCCTTTAAAGCCATCACCGGAGAACATCCATCTTCCAATCGGTGCTTGATACAATGAAGAGAATCTCTTACAATTTCTTCAGGAAAGTTAAGAACAGCCATAGAACCTTTCATGGAGAAAGCAGCTTGATCATATACTAATGCAGCTTCTTCAGCAGTATCGAAAGTTCCTAACCAAACACGAACTCCATTTCTCGTTGAATCTCTTATCTCTGCCGCGTACTTGCCCCAGGGCCTCGTTCGCACTCCTCTGTATGATCTCCGATCTTTTGAAGTAACTTCGATTTTTGATTCTTTATTATGTGTTTTTTGATCGAAATGAATCATTTTCTGATCAGTAGATTCATAACTGCAATAGAAAAGATCATGGGAAACATCCCAAGAGATATAATTCGAAGAATCCATTGTATAGATTTAGATTTGAAGGTCGAGCAATGCTGTGTTTTTTGATGCGGACAAGTTCTTACATTTCTCTCTTTACATAGAAGCACAACTACAAGGATACGACAAAAATAATATTTATTAATATATAAATATACAGATATATTATATATAAAATTTTGTATGCTATATATGGTTCATTGAATTTTCTTCTTTTTCTTCTACGTGGGCACACGGGGCACCCATGAATCTAGCTTAATGTGATATATACACACACACACTAGCAATTAATAGAAAATTTTTATTTGCATAAAAAATAAGAGAGCCATTCAAATAGTTTAATGGGGCCGTTTTTTTTTAAAAAAAAATTAAATTACTTTTAAGTTGAATGGGATTGATTCATATAAATATATATCTTTCTATATAATTAATTTATTGCTCTTGAAAAATTATAATAATTTTCCATAAACAATATACACTTTCCGTGAAAAATAAAAGAAAAAAAAAATAGAAAGAGAAGTAGATAATTAGATATATCCTCAACTCAAAAGTCTCAAATTTTATTCATATAAAGAAAAGCAAAATTCTACAAATCTCACTTTAATTATGCAAAGTATAATTCAAAATATATAAATTAACAAAACTACAAATAATTATTCAAAGTAGAATACAAAATTATAATTGTTAGATTACATATAATAAGTCATAATCCTTTATTAATTGTATTATAAATCAATATAGAGTTAAAATTAGTCTCAGGAATATTAATATGCATAAAAATATATATGTCAGATTAAATATTATCAAAATAAATTTTTTGAGATTAAAATAAGATAATATATTTAATACGAAAAGATCATATAAATTTTTTTGAGAAAATTATATAAAAAAATCTTTTATCTAAAAAATAAATATGTATATATAGTAAATTGAGTAAATATCAATTAACAATTAAATGCAATTCATTAATAAACACGGTATCCGAAATTGTAACTCAAAAATTTTAATTTAATTCCGAATTGATTTTTTAGCTAACCATTTTTCCAATTCTTTTGCACATCCTGGGTATTATTCTATATAACGAAAACTAAGGGTAAGCAAAAAAAACTGATATTTTAATTAACCAAAAAATTAATCTGAAATCGAACTAATTTTTATATTAATCAAACTGAAAATTTAAATTTTCAATTTTTACTTTTAAAAACCAGTGGTAACGGTTAATCAATTTATATATATTTTATATATTATATTTTAAATTTTACACTTAAATTTTTTAATATTTTTATAATTTATAAATATTATGATATATAATTTTTTAAAATATTATTATAATAAATATTTTTAGTATATAAACATTAAAATTATTTTTTTATTACTATTATTTATTTATTTATAATATATGCATAATTAACATTCTGTTGTTAGTTTCATATTGAATATATTTAATTTTTATAATTAATTAAGAAAATTTTATTTTTCTTTCAATTCTTTTAATAGATATTATATTTAATTTGTATTATTTCATTTCTAAATCATTTTTAACTATTAAGAGTAACATTACAAATTATATAATTTATTAAATTTATATGTTAAGATTTTTTATTCGTTAAATAATAAATCGATCCAAAAATTTTGGTCAAAAATTGAAACTGATATAACAGTTAACTGAAATTAATGCACTGATTAATAATAAAGGCTAAGAGAGTTAATCCAATCAATTAAGCCTTCAAATTTATTACTATTTACATAAGTTTACAACAACATCTAAGTCTTAATTCCATGAGAGATGGAGTTGATTACATAAATTTTCTACCTTCATTTCACTTTCTTCAAATTCATATCCCTCTCAATATTAAATAAGCGTAAACCCTTTGAAAATTGTTGCTCTACCTCTACCTTTTTTTTTTATTTTGTTTGCTTTTTTTTTTTTCAATAACTGCTGATATTTCTGTATCAGATTGAGCATCTATGAGTTTATATCGTATATGTCCAAACCATCTTAAGTAATTTTCTCTTCTTTGATTGCCGATTTGTGCCGCATATAACTTTTATTTAATGGGTTCATTTTAATCTTATCCAACCTTATATGTCCACTCATCCATATTAACATTTTCATTTTCACTATTATTTACCCCGTGTATATATTGAAATTTAATTGCCTAACATTTACTTTCATAAAACATTGCTAGTCTAACTGCTGTTCTGTAAAATGTTCCCTTTACTTTATTAAAGATATTTGCCTAAGTTTGATTTGGAAAATTTCATTGATAAACTAATCAAATATTTGATCGTGGCGTTGTAAATTTGTATCTGAAATGCGGTAAGTTTGCTCATCTAACGACTAACAGTAAACTTGAAATGCCATAATTCGGTATTTATATACCAGTCGTAAAAATACAGAAAAACAAAAATAAAAGATATACCTTCTTTTTGAGGAAAATTTTAATTGCATCTAAATTATCACTTATAAAATTAAGTATAAATTAAATAACTCTTATCAACTTTATCCACAATGTAAATAAAATATAAAGAAAAAAATGTACTAAAATGCCCTCCAAATTATCTCAGATGGGCCTTTGTCTATGGATGTTTTTTAATTTGAAGAAGCACAAATTGTGCTTCGTGAAACAAGTGAGAGAGCAAAAAAAAGAGAGAGAAAGAAAGGAAAAAATACAGTAAATTTTTTTAATGGTGGATTCCATGTCAGGTGGCTCTTAGTTGGTGCCTATAAGCTTGCATGTCAGCCACCTCATCAAAGAGTTTGTCCACATAATATGCCACATCAGCACTGTTACAAAAAGCAGACGGAATGTTAACGGAATGGCATTTTAGTGTTATTTTTATAAATTGAAGGACATTTTTGCTCCAAAAGAATATTAAGGGCATTTTAGCCACTTCAAGATAATTTAAAGGGCATTTTAGTACTTTTTTCATAAAAAAATATTACAATTGATTGAAAATAACTTTTTTATAAAATTAAGAAAATTTAATTATTTATCTTAATATATTGCAAAAGTTTGAAGTCATTCATGCTACGAGCGCACTGGTGGTAGTATAATTCTAATACAGATAATAATTAGACCGATTAACAGTGACAGTTGTTGTGGATTAATGTCACCTAAAGTAATCAAATCTATAATCTAACAACGGACAAATAATAATAAAAAATTTATAACAGAAAAAAAAAATTCATCTGAAAATATTTATTCTTAAAAATTACTTTGACAGAATTTTTAACTTTCGAAAATATATATAAATCTACTCAAATAAGTTATTTTTACATTACAAGTTTTTTTAATTGTTTTTATTCGTTGTTAGATCATAATTACGATAATTTTGGATGAAATTAACCGAAGTGATACCAAAAACATATATGTATATATATGAATCAAAATGATTAGAGAGAATCGGCAATTGATAACCTTTGTTGTGAAGCTAATACCGCCCGCTAAAAATTTGAAGTGAGTATCATGTTCTTCATTAATATATATATATATATATATGTCATTTTACCGTGTGAATCTCGTCATTATTCCAAATCTTAACCAAACTTGTTTTATAATATACTAACATTTCTTTCTAGCCAAGTTTAGCCACACCGTTTTGATAATGAAATATCGACTAAAACTTGGGAATCTTGTTAAAATTGACATGCACAATCATCTTGGCTACTTCTCATGTGCATCATACGCACAACGTTGTTGCAGCTGGAAGAAGTTCCTTATACAAGACTTTGCAGCACAGAGGATATACTTACAGTAAATGGCAAATTTCCAGGACCAACACTCTATGTTACCAGAGGGGAAACAATCATAGTTGATATCTATAACAAGGGCTATTATAATATTACCATTCACTGGTAATTAAATTCTCTACATCTATAATTAAATAGTAGTTTTAAAATATATATATTGTTATTGAATTATTTAACAGGCATGGAGTAAAACAACCCAGAAATATCAAGCCCATGTGGCACCACTATAATCACTTGCACATATACAAGCCTGCTGCATGTTATACCTTAAAGCATCAAGAACATTTGCCATTTGCCACTCAACCAAATAATCTTCAGCAGTCTTCAGTAACAGCCATGAATAAAACATCTTGTCATTTTTATGGCAAATTGATGGAGTCATTGAATTAACAATTAATCGAAGTTAAATGAAAAATAATTAAGTAAAAGATTAGAGACTTAGAGGTAAATTTATAAATAACCCAGAAAGAAAAAAAAAATAGTGGTGAGCAGAGCAGATCAACCACGTACGCTGCAAAGAAAAAGAAGAATCACTTCATATTTGCATAAAATCAATTAATACCTTAAGAAAGACGAACAAAAGAAAATACTCATTCTACAAAGAAAGACAAACAAAAAGAAATAGAGATAACAAACAGAGAACTCAAACAATGGGCAAAAACATGACTATACTATCCAAACCCATCATCAAATCTAACCCATTATCAAACTTTTAAAAATTCAACCAATTAGATGTTACTTGCTTCAATGGAGATGATGGAAAGGAAGCTGAGGAATTAAAATCAACAGAGAAATCTCTTTCTTTAGGTACCTCACTTTGCCTCTTTTTTCAGCTAATCGGCTCAGTTTTTGATCTGCAGAATCAAGAGGAGGGACAAACAACTGATGAAGAAATGGTGAAAGAAAGAGATAAGCAGAATCAAGAGGATAGGAATGGGGAGGCTACGGCTTTTGAGTTTGAAGAAGCTAAAAATGAATCAAGAAGCCCTATTGGGTATTGAAGTTCATGAACCCAAAAAAAACGATTTTGAAATAAACCTATTGAGTACTGACTCAATGGTTTTAAAAATAAAATGAGTCAATTTTGGATTAACCCAATGAGTATTGGGTTGAATTTGGTTGAATTAAAAAATAAAATGGGTCAATTTTGGATTGACCTAATGAATATTTAATTGGATTGAATGGAATTTGGGTCAATTTTTTTTGAATGGATTTGGATCGATACATGAATTTAGATTAATTTTGCCAAGTCTACAAGCACCACATCTCAACCATAATTTATTTACTCAAACAGAAAAATATTAAACAAAAACTACTACTCTCTCAATTCTCTTTTATGTATCACTTTTGACTAAAATTCAAATTTTATTTATTTGTTATTTTTAAAATTCTGATGTAATTTAGTCCTTTTTTTCAATTCAATTTTCATATTCAATAAAATTAGAACCAATTATATTTGATAATTTAGTTTTAATCACGCAATTTAATACTAAATTTAAGTCTAATTATTATTCTTTAATTTTAGTAAAAATAACAAAAGTGATAGATAAAAAAACGAAGAGAGTAATAAAAAGCACACTGTCATTATATTACTGACAAGTTAATAATAATTTTATTATGACAAGGAAACTTAATTTGCCTTTTAATTAAAATACATAATTAAAAGTTGCAAATAAGATCGGATGACATGAATTTTTTTCACCATGAAATTAATACAGGTTTTGAGCATAAGATATCTTTAAATACTTAAAAAATTAACATTTTACCTTTTTACGGTCCTATATGGTGCAAGTCCATGTTATTTATACTAATTATTATATATATATATAATTATTTATTGATATTTAAAATATATAACCCCAACAAACAGAAGCCTAATAGTTTACACTGATTGAATCGAATTTAAAACTTTAGCAGGTATTAGTTTATCTGGTTGGGTTTGATTGGAATCCAAACGTACCATTTTTTTTTTTTTGCACAGTCTTAGCTAGGTCCTATTAACCAATCATAGAAGTTAGCCATATGGACAATAGATTTAAGTTTATGATGAGAGAGAGATCGAGTTCGAGTTTGGGTTGTTGTCCCAGGAATCAAGAATTATGTAACATGGTCGCATAAACCATGACAGCTATTTAATACATAAAGCTAAGGAATCAAAACTTAAAATATAAATTGGAGAGTAAAGAAAAGGAAAGAAGAGATCCAAACACCGGATTAAGGCTGACATTGCCAGTTATATTATCCAAATTTACTATAAATTAATCTTCAAATCCAGGAGTTGAAGTTTGAACTTGAAGACAATGAATCAACTCATCGCAAGCTCCTTCAACTTTCTTCTTCTTGCTGGTTGTTAATTAATTTTATTACACCATTAACTACTCAACTCTTTCATGGCGGCAAGCTAACCTGTTTCTAGATGACGGCGATCTCCTGCGAGACTCTAAGGACATCTTGTTTGACTGTTCAAATGAGTACCCATTAATTCTACCTTTTTGTATTTTTTTAACACTTGACTTCCCGCCGCAAAATTTGGATATTCATAACTTATTTCTTTCTTTTTAAATACTTTTTTTTATTTTTTAATTGTAAAGTTTTTTAAAAATTGGACTTAAATTTTGTATTTTAAAATGATTTGCTTCTTTTTTTTTTTTCTTTTTTAAGACGGCGAATCTTCCAAAGTTATTTTTTGAACCCTTGGCTCACCACTGCAAAACTTGGATATATATAAATCAGTCTCAAGATATTTGAAAACCATTGTGCTTATTTGCTTACGCTTGTAATTTTGTGTCTAAATTTATACTCTCTATTATATTTTAAAATATATTTTTCTATTTTTTACGAAAATTAAAGAAATAATTAAAATATCTCAATTTTATAAAAAAAGTATAATTATTGACAAAAATATCATTTTATATTTTCAAAAATTTCATTTAATTTTAATTAAAAGCAATATTTTGAAACTCCTTTTGACTCAAATGGCCGAACCGGTTTGACCACGAAGCGACAGGCAATTCAAGTTGATCCAACATAAAAATCAAAAGTGAAAAAAACTCGGTTTGGACCAAAATAACTCGAGTTGAACCAAAACTTGTTGAATCAGCTCGAAATTCGATTCAATGTCAAAACACTCCGTTTTGCTCAAATCTACATCCATTTCACGCATAATTTTCATTCTCTTCGTCTTTTCCGTTTTTTCGATCTCTCGATTTTTCTTCTATTTTCTGTTATGGCTTTGTCATCGTCTCTACCGTCAACCACCTACCGCTGACATCGTTTTTCTCTTTCCATTTGCTTCTTCTTCTTCTTTAGTTTCTCCTCCTATTGGGCACAACGAATAAATTAAAATAAAAAAGCAGAGTAAAACTAATGACATCAACAATTTAACGTGGTTCACTCAAAATGTTTGGCCTACGTCCACATGACAAACTCCGAAAATATTTTTTCCACAAATAAAATTAATGGGTACAAGAGAGAGAGATAATACAATAATTTGAGATAAATTCAAAATAGTAGCACACAAGTGTTTCCCAAACTCACTATTTTGTCACTCCCCTTTTAGAAAAATATCCCAAATATTTTTCTAAAATGATTCTCACTCTCTTAATTACAAACTGAAGGATATATTTAAGTTGATCTGGGAATGTCTATTTATAGGGATTTCTATACGCGTTTTGGATAGCTTATTGAAAGATGTCTACCTACCAAGAAAGAATTTAATTTTTTTTCATACACATAGCCGCAATTTTTGACCTTTCCTTTTTTTATGCAGGTCCCACCATGTTGGAGGAAAAATCCACCTAACAATTCTCCCCCTTTCGACTACATGGACGGCTCCACTAATCCTGCAGCGAGCCGACAATACTCAAAATTTTGTCTTGCTAGCATCTTTGTCAACATGTTTGACCCATTTTCTTCTGTATGGATTTTCTCAAGCTGTAGTAGCTTCTTCTGCATCACATCCCTTATCTAGTGATATCTTACATCAATATGTTTTGATCTCGAATGATAAGAGACATTTTTTTCAAGATGAATAGCACTCTGACTATCACATAATAATTGATATTTGTCTTACTGCAAACCAAGTTCTTTCAAGAACTTTTTCATCCATAGCAACTCTTTACAAGCTTCCGTTGTTGCTATAAACTCTGCTTCAATAGTAAAAAGTGCAACACATTTCTGTAACTTTGACTGCCATGACACAACTCCCCCGGCAAAAGTAATCAGGTAACCAGAAGTGAATTTTCTAGAATCCACATCGCCAGCCATATATGCATCTGTGTATCCAACTAACACATGTTTGTCATTTCCAAAGTATAAACATATTTTGGAAGTATCTCGAAGATACCTGAAAATTTATTTCACTAAAACATATATAGTGTTCCTTTCCAGGATTTGAAAGAAATTTACTCACAACTCTAACTGCATGAGTGATATCTAGTCGTGTGCATACCATATTGGCATACATCAAACTTCCAACTGCTGAAGTATATGAAACATTTTCATCTCTTCCTTCTCTTTGTCTGTAGAAGGGCTCTGTTTAGAACTTTCTTAAAGTGATTAGCAAGAGGACAACTAACCGCTTTAACTTTCTCTATATTAAATCTTTAAAGTACTTTCTCAATGTACCTCTCCTGTGACAATCACAATTTCTTGAAATCTCTGTCTCTGATGATATTCATGCCAAGAATCTGCTTTGCTGGCCTTAAGTCTTTCATAGCAAAAGACTTACTCAACCGCTTTTTTAAGTTGTTGATTCTAGAAACATTCTGACCAACTATCAATATATCATCCACATAGAGTAAAAGAATAATGAAATCATCGTCAGAAAATTTTTGCACAAAAACACAATGATCTGAGATAATCTTTTTGTAGCCTTGCTCCCCCATAACAGACTCAAACTTTTTGTACCATTGTCTCGGTGCTTGTTTTAAGCCGTAGAGGCTTTTCTTCAACTTGCAAACATAATTCTCTTTTTCTCTTTCTTTGAACCCCTCTGGTTGCTCCATGTATATCTCTTCTTTCAAATCACCATACAAGAAGACAGTTTTGACATCCATTTGTTCAATCTCTAAGTCAAGACTTATTGCTAACCCCAGCACAGTTCGAATAGATGTTATTTTCACAACTGATGAGAAAATCTCATTAAAGTCAACTCCTTTTCTTTGAATGAATCCCTTGACAACCAATCTGGCTTTGTAGCGTGGATTGGAACTATGTTCTTCATGCTTTATCCTGAATACCTATTTGTTTTTCAAAGCTCTTTTGCCTTTGGACAACTTCATCGGTTCAAAAGTTTTATTCTCATGCAAGGACTTCATCTCATCTTGCATGGCTTCAATCCATTTATGCTTGGATTTATCATCTATGGTTTCTTTTTAACTCTTAGGTTCTCCCCCTTCAGTAATAGTCACGTAGTGGTCACGAGGATATCTTGTGGATGGCCATTTTGTTTTTTCACTTTTCTTTGTGGAGGTGGTGTTCCTCTTCTAAGTAGAACTTGAGAAGCCATAGGAATTGGTGCTGAAAAATGATCGTGTTCATCATCATCATTCTCGTCTTCAGAACAAATTTCTATAGGAGAATCAACATCATCAGGTAGATAAACTTGATCTTCATCTTCAACCTCTCTTGGCAACGGTATTGGAGGAATTAATTTCAAATCAGATGAGTCATCATTGGAATCAAGAACATCCTTCTTCATTTTATCAATATCTTCAATGTTCTCATCTTCAACAAATACAGCATCACAATTTCTATCAAATTTTTTCTCAATAGGATCATAAAATCTATAGCTAAATTGATCTTGACCATAGCCAATAAAATACACTGTCTTGTTTTAGCATCAAGTTTAGACCTCTCATCCTTGGGTATATGAACAAATGTTTTACAGCCAAACACTCGCAGATGATCATAGGAAACATCTTTTCCTGACCATACTCTATCTTGAACATCCATCTTGAGAGGAGTATAAGGTGAAAGATTCAACACATGTGCAACTGTGAGTATAGCTTCACCCCAAAAAATTTTAGCCAACTTTACATGTGAGAAAAGACATCTGACTCTCTCCATCAAAGTTCTGTTCATCCTCTCAGCTAAGCTATTCAACTGCGGTGTCTTTGGAGGTGTCATCTGATGCCGAATACCATACTCTTTACAATAAATATGAAATGGTTCGGTGTATTCTCCACCATTGTCCATCTGGGTGCATTTCAACTTCTTTCCAGTCTATCTCTCAACTGAGGCATGAAATTCTTTAAAGACATCTAGAACCTGATCTTTTATCTTTAAAAGATATACCTACATCTTTCTTGAATGATCATCAATGAAAGTCACAAAATAATGAGCACCACCAAGTGACCTTGACATTAGTCCACACAAATCTAAGTGAATCAGATTTAACACATTCTTCATTCTGGAAGGAGAAAAACTTTTAAAAGAAACTATGTTTTTCTTTTCAACTAGATAATCAACACATTTGTCTAAGTGTACTTCATCCATACTGGGCAATATTTTCTTATTAGCTAGGCTTTTCATTGCTTTTTCACCCATGTGACCAAGTTTTCGATACCATCGTTTGATTGCACTGTCTTTCTCCATGGCAGCTACTGTATTGGTAGAGAGCTTTGCTTCGATCACATATAGAGTTGCATGATTTTTACCTCTAGCCACTACTAAATAGCCTTTTGTAAGTTTCCATTTGTCACAAATGAAGGAGCTGCAATATCCTTCATTTCCAAGTTTGTGTATAGAGATTAAATTCAGGCGTATGTCTGAAATATACCTGACATCCTTTAGAATTAGTCTGGTACCATTCTCTGTTTCCAAGCAAATATCTCCTCTACCAACAACCTTTAACAGGCCTGCATTTTCCATTCTAACAACACCAAAATCTCCAGGTGTGTATGATGAGAAAAATTCTCTACGAGATGTAGCCTGAATGGTAGCACCACTATCAAGCACCCAACTAGACTCCTGAGATGCAAGATTAATAATATCTTCATCATAAACGATATTGAATTCATCTATGATATTGATTTGCTCATCATCACTGCTGTCGTCTTTCTTCACAGCTTTGCTTTGGTTTTTTTGTTCCTTTTTAAACTTTCTACAGAACTTTTTAATGTGGCCTTTCTTTTTACAGTGATGGCATTCAACATTGGCATATTTATTTGACTGCTTTCTGCTCTTGCTTCTAGGGTTTTGTTCCTTAAACTGTCTCCATCCTCTGTATTTTGTAACTAGAACATCTGATTATGATGAAGAAGATGAGGCTTGTGATCTCCTTCTCATTTCTTCATTCAGGATACTACTTTTTACAATCTCCATATTGACTATACCATTAAGTGCAGTATTAGTGATGGAGATCTTTAAAGTCTCCCAAGACTGTGGCAGAGAGGGGAACACCAATAATGCAAACACTTCATCATCCAATTTTACTCCCATTCTGCTTAGCTGGTCATGGATCTCTTCCATCTTATTTAAGTGGTCTGGCAAGGAAGTTCCTTCTTTATATCTTACTTGTACCAATTTAATCAAGTAAAATAATTTATTATTTCCCATCTTTGAAGAATACAACGTCTCCAGCTTATTCCACAGAGTTTGGGCATATGTCTTATTGCAAATGTGATTGTACACATTGTCTTCGACAAATTGTTGAATAAAACTGTACACTTGCTCATGGTCAAACTCCCACTCCTCATCGGTTTTACCCTGGGGTTTAACTGTGATAAACATCGGCAAATGCATCTCCGTCACAACTAGAAGATCTTTCATCTTTTTACTCTATATGTGGTAGTTTGAACCATTTAGGTAGATCATTTTGCTAATTTTTGCCTTTATTTAGATTGAAAAAAAAATCAACTGTGAATAGTACTCGTATATGTAAATAGTGACCATATACATGAATAGTAATCATGAAAAAAAAATTTCTGATGTGAAAGATAGGTTTACGCTGCAATTACAGAGCATACTAAGAAAGAATCTCAGCTCTGATACCAGTTATTGGACACAGCGAATAAATTAAAATAAATAATCAGAGTAAAATAATGACACCAGTAATTTAACATGGTTCACCCAAAACGTTTGGGCTACGTTCACGGGACAAACTCCAAAAATATTTTTTTCACAAATAAAATTAATGGGTACAAGAGAGAGGTAATACAACAATTTAAGATAAATTCAAAATAGTAGCATACAAGTGTTTTTCAAACTCGCTATTTTGTCACTCCCTTTTTAGAAAAATATCTCAAATATTTTTCTTTTCTAAAATGCTTCTCACCCTCTTAATTACAAACTGAATGATATATTGAAGTTGATCTAGGAATGCCTATTTATAGGGATTTCTATACGCGTTTTGGACAGCTTATTGAAAGCTGTCCACCTACCAAGAAAGAATTTAATTCTTTCTTCATACACATAGCCGCAATTTTTGACCTTTCCTTTTTTGATGCGAGTCCCACCATGTTGGAGGAAAAACCCACCTAACACCTCCAACAGCAGCAACATTTTTATCTCTTTCCTCCTCTTTTTGTTCTTCGATTTCTCTTAAGAAATCTGTAAGTGTGGGCTGTTGCTGTTTCCCATGAGAAGAAGCCATTTTCCTATCTAATTTTAGTTGAGAAATGGTGATTTTAGATGAAGATTGAATTTGGGGAAAATGGATTTCAACCTGGGGATTTTATTTCTTTGGGTAAGTTGAGTTTAATGTTTTTATAGGCTTTCATATTTCAATAATTTAAGTTAATGTTGTGTTAATTTGCATTTTTTGGAATGGTTGTGAATTTGTGAAGATAAAGACAAGGATATTGGAAGAGTTGATAGAGATAAGGAGATTTTTTGTGAATCTCGTGGTTGTTAAGTTTTTGTTTGATTTAAAATTTTATGCTATGGATTTAGCATTGATTTTTTTTTATTTTCTTCCGATTTTATGCCTTTGGTTATTGTTTTCAGATAATTGATGCCTTTATTTGTCCTTGTAGTACCTAGTTGGTAACCAATAAGTTTTTTTTTGAAGTGTTTTTATATATCATATTTTAAATTTCGTATAAATAATTATATTTAAAAAAAATAAAAATTTTGAGTCAATTCGATCAAATCAATTGACTCATGACTCAGTTGGTAGTCCGAGTCAATATTCGATCTGTTTCTGAAAATATTGGTTAAAAGTAAAGAGTGATAAGAAAAAAATATTTAATAAAGTGTATAATAAATAAGGGTATACGTATAAATATATCCCTCAAGTTTCAAAAAGGACATTTAAAGTGGGACAAAATAAAATAAAAAATAATCTTTTAAAGTGGGACGAAGGGAGCATTTTGAAATTTGTCTTTTTTTCTATTTTTAGAAAATTCTATTCCTAAATTCAGTATGTGATGTATCAATCTAATAGTATACTAATAGGAAAAAAGATGTATTTCATTTTAAATGTTAGTATATTATTGGTTTAGTATATTGTACCCAGTGTAAAAGGGTCAAATTCTTTTTGGAAAAGTTCCTTTCCAAATTTCTTCTGTTTTTTTTTTTTGAAAAGTTAAGTCCTTTCAATATCCAAATTTGATTGGCCTGACTAATTTGGACTAGATATTGTAGAAGTCCATTGCTAAGGACGACCTTTCCAATGCCATAATTTTCGTATATATGCCAAGTTTGTGGATCGAACTCGAAACATATTTAAGGGAGATGGAGTCTTCATTCACTCCGACCAACGGACGTTGGTTCCAAATTTCTTCTTAATGAATTGTTATTTTGTCTATATATATGTCATAGATATTAATTTTAATGCACAGAAAAATTTCAAATTTGAATTGTGACTCTGTTTTTCTCTTTTATTAGAAACAAAAAACTCAAACAAAACTATGCAATTGACAAAATAAATAATATATTTAGTGTCTCAATTTAACAGAACAAGCATGCTTATATAATATTATAAATTTATAATAAAACTTTGTATAATTTTTTTTGAATACTTATAGTTTTAATTATCACATAAATAAATATAAATTGAATATGACTCATATGTAAGATAATTAATATTGTTCAAAATAAATATTTAATCTTTATTGTCCAGATCTATTTAGGTTAATTTTATAAATCAAGCCAATAATATATTACCATCTATGCAAAGTTGATTGAAAAATGAGTGGGGTAGTAGTTAACATGCATAGATACGAATATACTATTGACTGGATTCATTCGTAATGGCTAAAGGTATAAATCGGTCTCTAAAATTTGACAAAAAGTGTAATTTACACTCTAAAGTTTAATTTGATGTGTAATATCATCCTTAATATTTTAAAATTGGAGCAATTTGACTCTTACAATGACGGTTGATGCTCAAAAATTTAGAAATAATTGGACCAATTTTTTTAGGTGCCAAATTGCTCCAATTTTCAAATTTTAGGAATAATATTGTACGAAATGAAAATTTCGAAATTACATTGCTTTTTTTATCAAATATTAAGCACCAAATTACACCTTCACCCTTTTTAAATTAAAAGTTGGAGTTATGGTCACATATCTATAAAATCAAAATCAAAAAATAACTTGAAATTAATGATTTGACACGAATCCACCTGATGCAATCGTGATAGGTTTTTGAGCTGAGATTTAGGAAGTGAGAAAGTGAACTGACTCTCTCACTAGATTGGTTGATTCCATCAATATATACATATATAGGCAGAAGAACAATTAATTAACTACTGTAATTTCATCATATCAAGCCGTTTGACAGTTTTAATTTATATCGTTGTCAAATGTAAACACAAATATAAATTAGGAATATAATTTTTTTGGTTAATTATAAGGACTTCGACTGCTACTCGAAACCATATAAAATTAATTAATTTTGCAGAGATGAGGGTTGAATTATTAAGATCAATGTTCAGGGAACCTATCAGACTTTGTGTAATAGAGATGCAATCTGATAAGCTTTCCCTAATGTGATAGCACTGACACTAACCCCATCCTCGAACAACATACTCCAAACGAGAATAAAATAAAAAATGGTGATGATGATTTCCCTACAACACATGTTTGTTCTGTACTATACAACAGCTGCCCAAGGGTTGATTCCCATGATCCGACGATTGCGGTTGCCTGTTGCACTTTTTTGTTTATGTCATGTCAAACATTTTGCAAATTATTTTAAAGTGAAATAATATTTTGTATGTAAATATATAATATATAATAGTTATAATGAAATTATATATAATTTTAAAGATCAATACTAATTTTTTTCAATAAAAATATAATATAAAAATTTCAGTGAGTGAAAAATATTAAATTTTATATGTAAAATTATAATTCTAAAAAATTCAGGATGAGCTACGTGCCCTTGATTCAAGTTTGCTACTATAATCTTTGTCCTTCCTTCTTAATTCAGACCGTTAAATGGAGAAGAACGCTAAAAAAAAAAAAATTTTCGGATGGAAAGTCCGTCAATAGATATGCGAAATCCGTTAGTAATATCAGCTGCTGACATATTATTGACGAATTAAAATTCTAGTCTGCTCATGGTTTTCCTCCTGGGTATCATTTGTTACAATCTGTTCCTCATGGGATCAACGTTTGGCTCTGCCATGACTTAGCCGGGGTTTTTTTATGTTCGGTAGTTATTTCCTGTGAACTTTGCTCACCTTTTTTCAAAAAAAAAAAAAAGGCTTGCAGGTAAAACCCGTATAGGTAATTAAGTCATAGTTACGGATTTACTGTAATTCAAAATCTCAAACTAGGACAACTAAACTAGAATTATCGGTGTTGTTTTACTAGAATTTAAAAAGAATTAAAGAATCAGTCGTCATCAAATTTAAGTGGATGTCTATACGGAAAAATTAATTAAGTTGAATCAGAGATAAAAAACAATGTCATTATCTCTAGAGGTGAGTATGAACCGATTAACGAGTTTATTAGCAAAACAAAATTAACCAATTCATTAATATCGGTTTTTTAAAATTACTAACCATTAATTATTCCGTTACATTCGCTTAATCAGTTTATCGATTTCGGTTTGGTTAACCATTAAAATTTATAATATAAAATCATAAAAAATATTAGACAAAATTATATTCAATTTTAAATATGTAAAGTAATTTAATATAAAAATTATGAAACATATATAATTTACTAGCCAAAATTCATATTTTATAAATTAATAGCAAATATTATAAAAGAGATTTGATATTTTTTGAATATTAATATGCTTGATTCTAAATCAAATAAAATTTTGGATAATATTAAATATTATAACATAAACTCTAAAATATAAGAAAATATAATTAAATGCTATTAAGTAAAATATGAACACCAATATACCATAAAATAATATATATAAAAGTTAATCGAATATTATTTTTAAATATTACTATATAATTAAAAAGAATGATATAATATAAATTTAGTTAAAGTGTTATATAAATGTTATAGAAAAATATAAAAAATTAAGGTATAAAAATAAAAATATATTTTAAAGTATTATTTTATATAAATTTTAGAGAAAATTGAATATATATATATATATATCTGTTAACCATGGACTAACGGTTAACCGATATCTAAAAAATTAAACCGTAACCATTAATAAAAAATATAAAAATTAAAAATCATAATAGAGTTTATCTAATTGATTAACCGTAAAAATCGATTCGATTTTGAATCGATTTTACAATTAACTATATTTTTAATTTTTTTTACTCACCCCTAATTATCTCATTGCTTCTTAGGGCAATGAAGATAAATGTCATAAACGTAATACAATTGAAAATTAGGGAGACGAGACAAACGTGATTCCAGTTAAGATAAAGATAAATTAGATTCTAAATTGACTAGAATATAGCATTTAAATCTAGTACTTTGTGGATAACGATTGCTGATGCATTGTGGTCATCTAACTTGTTATATCAATCAGGGCCTATCCTAATAGCTTGTGTTTATGTCTATATTTGCTGGGAAGAGTTGAGTTTGACCATACCATGATTGTCAAAAGCATGCATTTAGATAAAATTCGCATTTTTATACTTATTTTTGAGATCTAAAATGCGTTTACATAGAAATTCACTATCAACAACGTTGTTGTGTACCGTCAAAGGCACCTGCAAAGTTGAATTAGAGATAAAGGCAATGTTAGTATTTGATTGCATATTTTTAGGGCAGTGAAAAGAAATGTCATAAAGCTAATACAATCGAATCTTAATTAGGGGACAACACAAACGTGTTTTGCAGATGATAAAGATAAATTAAACTCTATATTGATTAGAATATATTATTATAAAATATAGTGCTTTGTGGTTATCAACTTGTTTTATCAATCCGCTCTTGCCCTGATAGATTGTGTTTATATCTAAAGGACAAATCTAGCAAAAATTTGTATTTTTAATATTTGTCTCCGATAAAAATATTTTTTTTTTAAAGTTTTACAAAACTACAAAAAAAAAAAAGAGTCCCAACTAAAAATACTTTCATCTTTTTTTTTTTCTCTTTTAGCATTACCTTTTCTTTAAATTTTCATTTTTAAAAATACCCCTTTTAAATTTTACACAAACTCTTCATCTAATATTTTCTTCTTCGTGCTTTTTTGTTCTTCTTCTTTCCTTCTTCTTCCTGCTGCTAGACGTCATTTGAGGTGCTTATATACCTGCCAGATCTGCATTTTTGTTATTGAAGATTTTGAAAGAAATTTGAATCTTCCATATCGATTCGAATTAATGATTGATTTTTCTATCTCTCTCCTTTGGTCTCCTATCTCCTCTACCGTTGGTTTGTCTAAATGTTTAATTCTATTTTTTGTTTCTCAAACGTAGATTTGTTAACATTAGCTTTTTTGTTATTAATTTCTGTTTCTAATACTGGTTAAGTTTTTTGAACTTATGGCTTTCATCTAAATTAATATTGTTTGTATCAACTTATTTTTATTTGTTTAAAAATATTTTTTTGAATACCTGTTATTTAATTCCTTCTTATAAATTTTTCATTTACTTATGGTTTTCATATAGTTTTAGTTTAATTTATTTTTGTTTCTAAGAATGGATACGTTATATGGTTGATGTGAAATCTGGAAATTTATATAATGGCTTATAGGGTGTAAAATTTGATATTTTTATTACTACATACAAAATATTTGATAAAATGCCAATATGAACTTTTTTCTATGAACAAATGTTCTACAAAATAATTAAATTCTATAAACAAATGTTTTACAAAATATACAGTCATCCCGATGGAGACTGACATATAAGGAAGATTCAGGCGAGAAGCTCTTACACTTGGGTGAAATAAGAAAATATCTATTTTCATGTTAGTCCCATCATTGCACTGATGATGAAGACATAACATATGCAGTGACAGCATATTAATCTAAGATCACTAATTAAGTTCCTAATTAGAAATATCTTAATTTAAATTCTCCAGCAAAGAATATATTTTTATTTTGTATCCTTTTAAGCTTGAAAGGAAATTGGCTTTTGCATGCCTTTTCTGATCTCATGCAAACAGTTTCTGGAGGCACCATCATAATTGGTAGCATTGGATTCTCGCTAATTGAGGTTTGCGTTGGCAAATCTTTCTCATTCTCATTGTTTATTCCCTTCTCTACAACTTGCACCATCCCTTTAATTTATTTTCTCAAATCAATCGAATTAATTATTTAGTTGATTAAAATTGAGAAAGCATAATTTGGAACCAACTTTAGTGTTGAAATATATTTAAAAAAATGACTTTTTTCATATAAAAATTAATTATATATTTTATTTAAAATCTCTATTAATGTTCAATTTAATATTTTAAAATACATAATATAATTTTAATTTTTAAAATTTATTACACCAGATGGTATGTCAGGTATACCATTGAAAATACCAAAAAATAGAAGAGTATTTCAATTCTAAAATTTGATATATCAAGTAGTATACCAGATATATCGGATAGTATACCAAAAAACAGAAGAGAAATTTAATTCTGGAGCTGGTATACTAGGTATACCGGTCGGTATACATCGTGTCTACCAAAAAATAGAAAGAGTATTTCAATTCTAAAAATTGGTATACCATCAGGTATACTAAATTCGTCTACCGAATTCCATACTAAATTCGAGATAGCATTATTTATTTATCAGCTTTGTTGCCTAAAAATTTCACTAGGAAGGTAAGTTGGGGTTTCGGTTTGGTAGAGAATATTTAATTTAATATTTTCAAATACATAATATAATTTTAATTTTTTTAAATTGGTATACCCTAAGATATACTTGGTATTCTATTTTTTGATATACCCGGTGGTATACCAGGTATACCATCGGGTATATCAAAATCCAGAATTAAAATTATCTTTTAGATTTTGGTATACCAGCCGATATACCGAATTATAGAATGAAAATTATCTTTTAGAATTTGGTATACTGGCCGGAATACCTGGTATACTATCCGAATTAAAAGTTTCAATTATGAATTTTGGTATACCCAGTGATATACCGAAGATATACCAAAATTTAGAATTGAAATTGTCTTTAGGATTTTGGTATACCAGCATGTATACCTGATGTACCAGCCGGTATACCAAATTTTAGAATGAAAATTATCTTCTGAAATTTGGTATACCGTCCGGTATACTTGAATGGAAAAATAGATAGTAATCCCTGTTTTAGCTGTGCTATTTATTTTATATATCTTTTGCTAAAAAAATATCATGATTAGGTGATAATAAAATTACTTTCTTCGTTTAGAAAATATAGTTTGATTAATTTTCACATAAATAAAGAAAATTTGATGCTAAAAATAATGAAAATATTTTTTCTATTGTTTTCGCATTATAACTATTTTTTTATTTTATATTAAATGACTTTATTATGGCAAGAGTCAATAAATCATGCTGAACATCAATATAAAATGAAAATCTAAATTACCTTCAATAAATTTGATAAGTAAATTTCATTTGTGAATATAAAAGAATTCAATGAGATATCGATTACAGTATATAATAAACCATTCACAACTTAACTATTATCTATAATTCAAAAATAATGGATTAACGTTTAGATCTATAATCTAAATCTTCTTCACTTTGCTACAGTATTTGGCCTTTTAATCTAAAATGAATCGAAAACAGTTGGAGGCTGCGCACAACTAAAAGAACTTTTATCAATGTTACTATTGATGTTTATGTATTTTCTTTTTTACTTTTTAAGCATAATGTAAAAAAAAAATTATTATTATTTGAATTTCATACTCCATTATTAGTTGTTGCGATCCGATATATTTGGCGTGCACATATACTGTCTTCATTGATTTAAATGTTCGCTTTACTTTTTCACTAACATTAAAAAAATTTATTAATTATCTTAAACTTTTGCTATTTCAAAAAGATAAAATTAATTGACAAATTGGTTGGAAAAATGAGTTTTGATGTTAGTTTTACTTAGAAAATTGAACAACTATCTACTGTACCAAAATTATATTTGAAAATTCATATTCAAATATACCCTATTTTGATAGAAAGCGAATACTTATTTTTTTAGTAATATTTTTCAGAAAGATGAATAGTTATTTGTCAAGGAAGAGAGTGCTAATAATAAAATAACACAAAATTTTGATCCAACCGTCTAGAAATGTCCACAGTAGAGTACATCTATGCAGCAGATTGCTACTCAACTATGACGGTTGGTAGATGTATTGGTGATGTCATTATGGAAGCAGAAATTGCTATCTGGTTTAGCAGAACTCTGCTTGGACTCTTCTGAAGCAACGATCTTGCATACTCATGGATGCTTAACTTGAACCCTCTGTCGTTTCAAAAAAGATTAGTGAGATTAGCAACAAACTATATTAACAAAGAAAATTAATATAATTAAGCAGCCAGCAAAGAAACCACAGAATCATGTAAAGACCTGACTGTGGAGCGAAACATGATGGCGGGGAGAGCCAAAGGTCCGACGTCGGTTACGCTTAGATGGACCTAACGAAGATAAGCCGTAGACATAGGAGAGTAAAAATGGGAGATGGGTAACGGTATATTGGATTAAAATAAAAAGGGTATTTTTAAAAATAAAAAATTAAAAAATAGTATTTTTAAATTTTTGTAAAAGATGGATGTATTTTTAAAAATTAGTGTTAAAAAAGTGGTAAGCTATGTAATTTTCCCTTTTTTTTTTTCCGCTACTACTCTTATAATCTATTTATTTTGTTTATGTGTAAATAAAATACAATAAAAATGTAACATGGTAACTCTACCTCAACAATACACATAATACACAAATGGACACATAACAATCTATATCTTCATCTAATCAGACGCCGTATTACTCAAAAATTGATTCGTAAGGTTTAGGGAAATAAAATTATTTTTTGTGCCCTATTAGACGCTGTGTATATTGCTGACGTGACTTTTATTCTTATTGTGTGTTAACGTGTTAACAATTGATTGGTTTGTTCCTTACATGCATTTGCGAAAGTGAATTTAGCACATCTACTTTTCGTTTTCTGGGTGATGGTTACTTATGCTGTAAAAAAATTTTAGGTGAAGTATTCTATGGTTATATATATATTTAACTTTAGTGTTAGTTAGTGAAAAGCCCATTGACTGTTTATCAAATCAATCCGGTTTACTTTACTGGTTGCCTTAAACTTTACGAAATTCTGGTGATCGAGTTTTTGGTCTTTTTAAACATAATTATCCGTAGAGCATCCATCCTCTAATTGGTAAATTGATAGCTTGAAGAGACTGTCTTGATTGGGATTTCTTCAGGAATATAATGATCGTAAAATAATATGAGTTTCACCATTGACTTCTTGTAAAACATGTTGACTCCATTAGAGGCAAGCTACCTCAGCGGAGGAAAATAAGGAAAATGAAGAAAATAAAATAAACAAAGTCACATTCCCATGATAGATCCTTGATTCTGACATCTCCAAATTAACTAATCAACAAACTTAATATTACCCATTAGAACTTAGACATCATGCATTTAATTAATTTATTTTTTTATACATATATATAAGCCTAGTTGACCCCATATATATATATATAGAGAGAGAGTTTCCTGCAGAAGCCCACTTGTGAATCAATGACATCAAAATAATTTACTTTTTTAGTATTGTTCAATTTTTCTTGGTTCTGTTTGATTAATAATAATAATAATAATAATAATCATAAATGACTTTATATTATTCGGTAACAACAATTAAGCTTTAATTCCATAATAAACGGGATTAACTATAAGAATTTTCTGTTTTGAGTGCACCCTTTTCAAAGCCATATCCTTGGCATGAAGAATTCAAAAGCTCATCTAGATAATCAGATCCTAAATCCTCAAATACGAACACATTATCATCTTCACAATTAATTACCTGTTTTCCATTACTTTTGGACTTTCTTCTTCTGATAGAGTGTTTCTCCTTCAAAGCCATCGCCGGGGAACATCCTTCTTCCAATCGATGCTGGATATCATGAAGATAATCTCTTACAATTTCTTCAGGAAAATTAAGAACAGCCTTAAAACCTTTCATGGAGAAAGCAGCTTGATCATATGCTAGAGCAGCTTCTTCAGCAGTATCGAAAGTTCCTAACCAAACACGAACTCCATTTCTCGTTGAATCTCTTATCTCCGCTGCGTATGTCCCCCATGGCCTCCTTCTCACTCCTCTGTATGATTTCTGATGGGATGAGCTACATTTCTCAGTAATTATCTCTTGTTTAGATTCATGTTTCTCATGGTAATGTTCATCAAAATAAATGATTTTCTGATTTGGATCGTTGAAATGAAAGGAGGAAAAAGAGAGCTCCATGTCGTTGATGATTGCTCCTAACCAATATGTGTTTTGCTTGGCTTACTTTACAAACTGCTATTTATACTGACGTTGATTATTTATTTATTTATTTATTTATTAAGACATAATTTTATTACTCAAAATTTGGCATATAAATTTATTCATAACACTTACATATTTATAATAAATTTTCAAAAAAAAAAATAATTTCAACAAAAATGAATATCAAAATATAAAATTAAAATCAAATTCAAATATAAAAATTCCAACAATATTTGATTTAATTTTTGTTAATTTTCAATTGACTCGTTCTCAACATATATAAATCAAAGGCCAATAAACATTCAGACATCAACAAATATAGAATTGTATATGGCCGTCTAACTGTCTCTTGTCCTCGCAGCACTGAGCGTACAAACTCCATTTAAATATTGCTTTCTTTTTTAAAATAACTCACGCTATACTGCTTTTGAGAGTAAATCTAGCACTTAGTACTGAAGAAAAAAAAAAAAGCCAGACTAAGTATCTGTCTAGAAGGAAATACTGCAGATTTTAAATAAGAAAAACTTGTACAGTTAAATTAATAATTTTAAAAGAGAAAGGAATAAGAATAATATGCTAGAATTTAAAATTTGGAGAGTGGTACTAGATGATTTAGGCCATTAATATGGAATTACAGCTTACAACGGTCCATCATAATTAATAATGTCTTTTAATTATAAATGATAATTTAATAACCCTAACATTCCGATAAAAGTTTAGACTTTTAGAAGCCTTTTCAAGTTCGGGATGGTAACATTTTAGAAGCCTTTTCAAGTTAGTTGTAAATAGGACATATTTTAAGGGATACATGGTGGGATGACTGCAAGCGCTTTTGACATTGTTTTTTAAAGATTAAAAAGCTGATTATTAAATAAAAAACTGATTATGAAATAAAAATATTTATTTGATAAATGCTATACTTTTAGAAAAATTAATTTTGTGAAAAGTGGAAAAATTTTATATTAGAAAAAATTAAAAATTGAAATTTTTCTAAAAATTCAAATTTTAATTTTTAAAGGTAGCTAATTTAGAATTTATTTTAGATAAAAATACCCCTTATTTTATTTTATAATGACAATTATACCTAATATTAAAAACAAAAGAAAGAAATAATTTTTTATCATACAGTTATCTACTTTTTAAAATATACTTTTTTAAAATACAATTTTTATCAATTGAAAAAATTATTTTCATAAGTTTTGCCAAACTAGCTCTACATGAGCTTATTACGATGATGCCAAATTACCATTCATGTCAAATAAATAAATAAAGAGTTTGAAAATTCACAAATCTTAAGTAAGGATTAAAGGATATCAACAGTGCAGTTTTGCTGTTCAGTGAGAAAAGTAAATTAGAAAAAGAAAAATATGGAGAAAATAACATTCGTGTTAAGCCATGATCATAGCTTCATCAGTTTATGTCTGTAATAATTACAGTCGTATGGCTATCATTTTAATTATTTAATTAATAACAAATTAACAATATATATTATGTTAATTTAAAAAAGTCAGGTTTCTGCTTATCTGTTAAGCATATGCCATATTAAGTCATTTGACATTCGAGTCTGGCGCCAGTCTTTTTTGTATCCCGACATTATAATTAACAAAACATTTCTATTATTTTCAAACAAAACAAAACATTTTCAATAATAAGGCAAGTGGCTATTTATATATGCTGAGCCTATAAATAAATAAAAATATCCTTAATTTGCATCTCTTTGAGGTAATATTCTTTTAAGTATAATTTCACATCTTTTAAAATTTATCTCTTATTTTTCATTTTTCTTACTATTATCTATATATAATATTTAGTTGATCTCAAAAAATAAATATATAATAAAAATAGTGAGAATAAATTATTAAAACGAATATATTAGTTTTATCACCATTTTAACTATAATTTATAACTCATTGTATTTGAATTATTTTTTGAAACGTGATTATTATTCTAAGATGAACATTTTTTTTACAGCCATCAGTAATTTGAAAGTTTATTATAAAAATTATAATATAAAATATATGTTAAAATTTATATCGGAACCTGTAATCTGAAAGTCTCTATTTTCACCAATAATTGTTGAGTGTAGTTCTGAAAACCATGAATTCTAAATGGCAAATCCAGTTACATCATGTGTCATAAGAAAATACAAATGACATAAAAATAACTGCAGCGATAAAATCAGTTAATTTAGGCTTAATTTATAATTGGATAGATAATTATTGATTCCCCAATTTGTGTAAATAAATCCAAACAATTGCCTTAGATTCTCAGCAATTCTGACGCAGACCTAATTTAAAAAGAAAGAGCAATATAGAGATTTTTTTTTTTTCATTTTCCCTTATCAATAAATGCTTAGTGCCATTAACTTATTAATGAGACTAATTAAGTTTTCTCCTCGAATATAAATCCTGTCAGAAATTGTCTTTCGGTTTTTTTTTTTTCTGTTCTTTAAGCAAGTGAAAATAATTATGCTGTATAGAATTGAAACAAAAAGAGCCAAAACAGAAAGCATTCGCTGGAGTCATTTGGTCAATATGGTTCCACAATCCTTACAAAAATGGCAAGAAAAAAAAAATATATCTCACGCCACAAGGAGGCTCCGATGCAGCAACCCTGAAACTTCTTTTTAGTAATTTAATTAAGGCAAAACTTACTTAAAAGATTTTGAATTTATTTTACATACTAATTAAAACTATTTGCACAAAGTGCTAGTGGATCCCATAGAATTCCAAATAAAACCCTAAAGGGAAAAGACTTTTATAATAACTCTAAAGGAGATCTTGTAGATGATTATTAAAAATATTGCAATCTCTGAAATAATTTCAAAATTCCTGGATAATTCTTAAGAAAATTCAAAATCCCTAGCTATCATAGTCAGAAAATTCTAAACAAAAAAATGATAGTATAGAGTAAGCCCGAATTGATTATATAGAATCTGATTTAGAATATTTTGAAACAGTTTTATAGATTTTGAATGATTTTTAAAAGGAAAAAAAATAAGTTGTGAGAAAGACAAGTAATTGATTTTGGGTAAAAGAATAATCTCAAAAAATAAAAATAAAAAACACATGGGAATTAAATTAAACGAAAAATAAAAGCGTTGAAGGTTTAATAATAAATAAATGTGTGAAAAAATAATAGCAAAAATTCGCAAATTTTAAAAATCTAGAGGAACTTTTAATTTTACCTTTAATTAATTAGTAAATTTTCTTAGATGCATAGATTTATATTTTTTTACAAAACTAATTTTGTATTTACAATTTTTTTAGTAATATATATAATTAACGTCACTCACATGAAATAACCAAATGAATCAACATTTTAGGATTGGCCCGCAAAATCTGAACATGTATATCCAAACTTAATATATATATATATATATATCCTAAATTCAATTATAATTATTCAAACACTGTCTACACCCATTTAAATACCTTATTAATATATAAAATTTAAATATATATAATATTATTGATAACTTATGTTTAAATGAGTCTATTTTATCTATTATTACTGAATTTACGTCAAATTGCTCAAAAGTAACTGACTTATTTTTTATAATTTAAATATCACTGAATTATCATTTTTTTGTAGAAAAATCATTTTAACTGATTTTCTGACGATTACTCTTGCTGGAATGCCGGCGTGGCATATCACGTTATATGTCTGGACACACGTGGCATGATACGTTAGTAGCTACGTTATCAGAAAAGGCCACATGCACTACAAGAAAAATTCACTTTACCGACGGAAATTCCCGACGGAATTGAGTGAATTTCGGTAGGGAAATAAAATTGCCGACGGAATTTAGCGACGGAAAATGGCGAAGGAGATCCGGTTGTAGGCACTTTTTCCGACGGAAATATTTTCGTCGGTAAAATTACCGACGGAAATAATTATTCCGTAGGCAAATTTCCGACGGAATTATAAAATCCGTAGGCAAATTTAACGACAGTAAGTATATTTCCGTCGGTAAATTTGCCTATTGCTAAAAATATTTACGACGGAATTAACCGTCACTATTCCATCACTAAAAATATTATATATTTTTAAAAAAATATTCTAATTAGCAGGTAATCAAAATTTATAAAAAAATTAAGCAAAACCAAATAAAACTTATAATTAACAAACATATAATTCTAGCCAAACATATAATTCTGTAAAAATCTTGATATTCTTCTGACTTCAATGCAGCTAAGTAAAATATAAAGCAAAGAAAATCCAAGTGTCATTCAGATCTGAAGCTTGCTTTGCGTTATCCTTGACTTGAAATTAATGAACCATCATTTGAATATATAACAATTATAGTTTAAGCTTGCTTTCTTCTTTGCTTGGACCTGGATTATTCCTTCATTGAAATCCTCGTGATTCACCTGATTTCATATCAACCAAAGCAAATATTCAGTTAGTGGATCTACAACATTCATGAAGAACAAGCCAACAAGAATTATGTTTCGGTGCAACAATAATATTGATGAAGCCAGAAACAATACAATATTAATTGTCAAACCTGCAAAATGCGAGCTCTTGCTTCTTCACTTGGATGAGGAAACTCAATTTTGCGATCCAATCGACCAAAATATGGTCATCACAAGGTCCAAAAAGCAACCAGGCAAAAATTTCTGTGAGAGCAGCTTCAAGCTACACACTCAAATCTAATGCACGTAATGGAAAATCCGTGCTTTCCTGGGTATATGGGTAGCTAATAAAGCAAAATAATCAAATAGACCTTAATTCTCTCATCGCTACTAAAGCCATCAAGCTGGTTAAGCAATTCCAACATGGTTCTCTGTACTTCCCTATCTCCACTTACTTCACTGTAACCAATGACAAACATGTCCATGTAGAACTGGCATTTGCTGATGTCGTTCCCAAAGTTGTTAATGCACTGCACACAGAGAGAAATGTCATTCACCACTTTATCACAGCCCACAAAAAGAACAATTATAAGATAGAATCACAAAGAAAGAGCTGAAAAAAAAGAAGTAATTCCATCTGAGATAAGAAAGAAAAGAAAGTGGACGTCAGTATCAAGTAGACAGCTATATTTAGCGATGCTCAAACTCAAATACAAAACGCCCATCAGGGTATGTAACTATGTCAAACCACACATTCCCTGCAGCAATTAACACCATGATCATACAAAGTTCCAAATTTATTCTTTTGCTTTTTTGTTAAAAAGTTCAATTCTTCAACATGGGGTTGTTCTTCCATATCATGCAATTTCACATCACCAACAGAAATTAGGCACTCAAAAAGCGTTTATAAAAGGAGAAAAATTGCATACATCTTGGAATGCCTTATTGTGGACGTTGCATGCATCACCACTGGCGACTGCAGCTGGTGCTGGGGCAGCAGCAGCAGCCTCAGAGACAACATTTTCATGTTAAATTGTACGAGGGCCCATCACGGCATCCACAACTCTGTGTGCCACAGCACTTCCAGTGCCAAAAGCCATGCCTGTGATATGACATGAAAAGGAAAAAAATATCATAAATACATTCAAACTAACCTACTAATGCCACATGGTAACAAACATGCAGAATCAATTCCATTGAAAAAAAAAAAGGAAAAGGATGGAGTTATCTGTTCCTAGAAATGCAATGTACTTTCACGTACCTTGAGCTATGGTTGACCCAATGTCTCCAAGCATGGATCCACCACCACTCTGGGCAGGAGCTGGAGGAGGTGCATGGTGAACTACATTTAACACAGCAAAACAACATTAGAAGAACTACAACCAAAAGGGTTTAAATGATCTTTCTGCATATGAAGAAAACAAAGCAATCTAAGGAATCAATGTAATTACTTGCATCAAGCAGAGTGATTTAAATATGCAAAATAAGCATACCAGGTTGGGGTGGTGGGCAGCGTGGTGCAGAGCGAGCAGCTGGACGAGGAGCAGGTCTTCCTGCAAAAGAAGTTAGGTCACAACCATCAACAAGTTGCAATGAGAACAGAGAATCACAAAAAGGCTATATGTTACAAAAATAGCACATCGTTTGAAGATCATTTGGAACATGACAACAATGTGGCAAATTAATCCGCACGAGAGCACTTCAAAATGGAACATGCCAGTAATCCAAAGAAGCTTTCAGAAGCAAGCAAACATAATAAGTGGATCCGCTTATGCTAAGTTAACAGTAAACAATGCACACCATTTACGCAAAATTTAGAAAAAAAAATAAAAAGCTGAAATTGCTCAACTACTGAAACAGAACTGAGACATATTTAGCACCATTTTGTTAACTCATTTGCAACCAGAAAGCAGAAAATCTGGTCCGGTTCGACAACAAATATCATGTTACTCATTACATTTTAGCATCAAACTTAAGTGGCATCAAATCCAAATGCAAGTTGCAAGTTGCAAATGTAGAAATTAATTTTAAATCCAGACACCCACTTAATTAGATAAAAGACAACATCAATCTATTAACAAAATCATTAAAATCTGCACTGCGTCTTTAAAATTAATTTACATCCAAACATCCACTTAATTACATGAAGACATCGTCAACCTATTAACAACCAAGAAAAAACCTGGAGAACTCAAAATACCAAGAGCAAATTCACCGACCCCAGAAATCTAATGGAAGCAAGAACAAATAAACATCATTGTACAAGAAACGCAAAGTGTAAAGACGTCAACAAAGCTACAGGCCTGACGCAACAAGCTTAAAAATTTTAAAACGGTATAAAGCTCAATTAAATCTTATAACCAAATCAACTAAATATAAGAGCAAAACTTTCCTTCATCTAATAACGAACACAAAAAATCCACAAACCCAAAAATAAAAATAGCTGACCATTCCCTCCTTCAATATCAAAAAAAAAAAATCCACAACACAAAAATAAGAAAACATACTCAAGATCTAATTTTTGTTTTCAAGTTCGCATCTTTCTCACTCTAAATGAAAAAATAAGAAAATGAACAAGAACCCAGAAATCAACGGAAGCAATAACAAGTGCGTGCCAAAAAAAAAAAGGAATTGTAAATGATAGATGATAGGAGAATGTAACCTGAGCTTCGGCGAGGCATGGTTGCTAGGTTATGGAAGCGGCTGTAAGCAAAGAAAAGGAGACTTCGAGATCTACCAAAAATCCTTGGAGGCGACTCCTTATAACGGGCTGAGGCTGAGGCTAAAGCCTAAGGCTAAGGCTAAGGCTAAGGCTATGGATGGTCATTGAGTAAGGTCGGTATCAATAAGCTTGTCAACGTGGCAATACATGATTGGTTATGAAGAGTAGGCGACTGTAAATGTGTACGGCTGCTTAGCGGTTGTTTCATACAAGGTTTAGATGAATTAATATTTAATAATATGATTTGTATTAATTTATTGATTTGTAATTATATTATTTTAGCGTGGAAAGTGGCGGTATACAAATTCTGTTCGGTTGAAAAAATAATTAAATTTTTATTAATTGAAATTACACGTGATTATCAAATCGAGTTAATTTATTGATTTAGTAAAAATTAGTTTATAAATTTACTTTTAAATTAAATTTTAATAATTTATCATATGATAAACTAATTTTTAACTCGTATGTGTGACTATGTACTATTTCAATTATTTTTTAGAATAAATAGGAGGGGAAAAGAGAGGAGAGAAGGCATAAAAATGGTTATGTATTAAGAAATTATAAGAAAAAGACAAATGAGGGCTAAAAAATATAATATGTCATAAAAATGAAATACAAAATTAACACAACTTATTGTAAAAAATCTATATATTAGTCCGCTGAAACTTAAAATAATCTATTATATAATGCAAAATTTAAATAGCATATCATGATTTAGTATATATATATATATATAAAGATGAGAGTAAATATAAAAAAAATTATATTTATCATTATTTATAAAATATTTTTTAAATAACTATTAAATTAATAGTATTAATTAAATAATTTATAAAATAAAGTATACTCAATTACTCATATATGTATTGTGAAAAAATAAATAAATGTTAGCTTAGTGATACTGAAAAAAATAAAAATTAATTGCTCAGGTGATTATATACTCATATAATTAAATTAATTGGTAAAATTTCATGGTGGCTGATATGGTGAAGGATAGAGGGGATAAAGAAGCAGACATAGCATGTATATGTTCAAGCAAAGCAACTGACTTAGATATAGATAGTTATGCGTTTCATGTGTAAGTATTAGTACTATTCTGTATAAAATATCTGTAAATTATTATTGTTATTGTCAACTGAATGTTACAATTATGATATTAATTGATGTTAAAGAAAATTGGATTATAGTTAATAGAAAAAATAATTAAATTTTAACTATATAAATTATAAATAATTAAATCTAAAAATGTAGATATAAAAAGATATCTTCTAAAATAAATAACCACGAATATCTTTGGGTTCAATGTTGTTCCAATGCATAGGTCTAACCACGAATAAATAAAATGCAGATATAAAAAGATATCTTCTAAAATAAACTAAATTACATGTAATTAATGAAATAATCAAATTTACACACAGTACTATTTATAAATCATTATTAACTTAATCATATTATGAAATAATCAATTTATATATTATTTTTTTAAAAAAATAAAATTGTTAAAAGAAAATAAAAAAAATATAACAATTATAATTTATAACAATAATTGACTTCTATGAAAATTACCGACGGAATAATTGTTCCGTCGGCAAATTACCTACGGAATCATATTTCCGTAGGTAAATACCAACGGAATATTTTTCCGTAGGTAATTTACCGACGGAGTCATTTTTCCGTCGGTAAATTTCGTGGCCGATTTCAGGGGCAAAAATTGGCGCCAATTTAACGACGGAAATTTTATCCCGTCGCTAATTTCCGTCGGTAGATTTTGGAGGGATAATTTTCCTCCTTTATTTACGACGGATTATTTATTCCGTCGCAATAAGCATTTTGTCTACAATTTTCCCTACGGAATAAATTTAATCCGTCGGGAATAAGAAATTTTCTTGTAGTGATGTGTCCAAAAATATGATGCGGCGTACTAACGTATCGTGTGATATAATCTTTTTCGATGACGTGACTGCTGACGTGTATTTAGGCATATGGTGTGGCATGTCACATTATCATTTCGGTAAAAATTATCGCCAAAAATCGGTTAAAATTACTTTTCTGCAAAAATGTTATAAGTTCAGTGATATTTAAATCACGAAAAATAAATCTGTTATTTTTAGACGATTAAACGTAAGTTCAATAATTTTAGACGAAATTGACGATGTTTAAATTAAGTTTTCAAATTTTACTTTGGGCACTCAAATAGTGTTTTGGCTTTTAGCAGCCCCCATGGATTGGTCGCTTAGTGTTTTGTCACACATCCTCAATTTACATCTGAATTCCTTCTTTAGCGCATGCTTGGATATATAATGATTTTACACCTACCTTACTTTACCTTGTAAATCTAAAATATACAATTCCTATGTTCCAGATTTTGAAATGTTAAAAAAATTAGTAAAAGGACAGCACAAGAATCATGGACTATTTTATTTAAAAAAAAAATAACGACGTCCTCATATATTGATGTGTTCTAACTAAATTGAACAGGACAAGATGTAAACGAATATAATTAGGGAATATGAATTAATTTGGCTGCTTTGCATCTCTTCGGGTTTTTTTTTTTTTGTGTTATCTTCTTCTCTATTTTTTTAAGAAAAAAAAATATAATTTAATGCCGTTCCAAAATTGCATTTGCTCTAAAATAATTAACATGCTGGAATCTCAATATATAGTTAAAAATTTTGAGAAAACAAAAAATTCGATTCTAAATTGCAAATTCTGTTCATTGATTTCTGTTTCACATTATATTTATATGTAACATTGAATAGCACTTGATAAAAAAAAATCAATTTTTTGAATAACTTTCTCCAAATTGATAAGCAAAAACTATATATATATATATATACACGCTAACAATTAATGGTAGACCTAACAATCACGTCAGGTGAATTTGGATCAATTTTTTCTATTTCAGATTGTCAATTTTTTATCTGCTTAATTTTTTTTAAATAGAACCGGATTAAGTCTAAGGTAATATTTAAAACTGAAAAATCGGATCAAAATTAAAAATCAAATCAAACTGTAAGAAATTAATTTTTTGGTTTAATCGGTTTGATATTGAAATATGAATTCGAATATTTCGATTCTATTTTCAACATTCAAAAATCATTAAAATCGAACTATTAATAAAATTATATTATTTTGTATCATTTTATATATTTATTTGTATAAAAACCGCTAACTCTATTTTTTTCTTCCTTTTCATTTTTGTTTGTATCTCGCCTCTCAACCCTTTCAATTAGTAGAAGAAAAATGAATTAAATTAAATTTTAAAATTGTAATTTGAATAGAAAATTTAACTAGCAAAAGACGAGATCGATGAGACCGCTCTTTTCTAAATTTAAAATATAATAATTTGACGAAAAAAAAAATTGAAAAAATATGCTAAGCAACAGGTATAAATATAATGCTTTAAAAAAACACATATATATACAGTTTTTTAAAAAAAAAAATTTTGATAGCCGTCGAAGCTTTGTCTTCTAGTATATCTAACTTTTTCTTTTCTTTTATTTTTCGTGCTTGAAAATAAAATAATTATAAAACTGTATAGTGGGAATAAATATATAAAATCGGAAAGTAAAAAGCAGAGATGGAAAAATCATATATTTAGATGAGTTTGCGTTGCATTTCACCAACATTTCCCAGTTTCTCCTACATCAGATCCTAATTTAGAGCAGCATTAAAATTAATTTGTGTTCAATTCCTGTACTTTTCCTGTGTTAAAATGATTTCATCTTTCAAATATTATCTCAGGGCCATGAAAAAGCTGATTATCACATACTAAGTTTAAGTTATTCAATTACATAGATATAAATTTTTATGATGATTAATTATGTATTGTTTATCACAATCATTAAGTCTAACTTAATTTGTTTGAGGCGATAGAGACTGTACCAATGTTAGAGCATAGAATTGATATAAAAGCTGATGATGTAAGAGCCAAAAATGACTCTTACCATGGGATAGAAGGAGCAATTAGTTAGGAGAAAATTCTCAATTTAATTCTTTTAGTCCCTTAAAGGCTTAAACATCTGCGGATCTATAAGAGGAGGAGACTGTCAATGTGTTGATATGTGTGAACCCTAAGAGTTGTTCAAATATGCAAATTTGAAGTTTATAGCGGTCACGGATATGTTATATAGCTCACTGGATATAAAACTTCAAATCATTTCCATGCTTATTAGATGTAATAAAACATCTTCGACTCAACCAGTAGAAAGAAATTAGGTTGTCTCTAAGAATAAATTTCATGTTTGCGTCGTCTCTGGCCCCTTCCTTAATGATTACGGTTCCAAAAATGCCATTGATTTTGATTTTATAAATGGTGAAATTGAAACAGGAATCAAATGAAAACAGTTTTGGACGGTTTCTTTTTTATAGTTTGAAACCAAAAGATTTTTATTTTTTCTATTTAAAAATTTATTAAAACGAGTAGATACTTCTTTTAGAATTTTTTACTCATATTATTTAATTTACAAAATTTAAATTATTCTTTCATTAATCTGTGGGTAAAACCATAAAAAAATCCTAAATATATATTTTTATAACAATATATATATATATATATATATATATATATATATATATATATATATATATATATATATATATATATATATATATATATATATATATATATATATATATATATATTACCGTTCGATTTCGATTTTTAAAATATATATCTATAACAAAATGTTTTCTTTACTATTTTGATTACCGTTTAAAACCATGAACCATTAAACATTGTTCGATATTAATTTTTAATGGTTCAATTTCTATTTGAGTTCGATTTGAACGGTAACCATGGGTCGTCCCCAAACTCTGAATGCATGGACATGTATGTGTATTCTAACTTAATTATAAAGCCTTTTTTAATTGTATTATAGTTTATAATACAATGATATGTATACGAATATAATTATAGCTTTGCATAATTTGCTCTGCAATTGTAAAGATTTCCAACTTTTTTAGGGTGTTAAGCAGTGCTTATTGTCTTTATAATTATTAGTTACTTTGAGGAGAAGGGAGCAACCCGAAACAGTGGTGAGATTTCTTCAACCTTTATTACTCCTCTGCTATCTGACTCGATTTATAAATTAATTAACATTTTCTGGTTTTTAGTTCGTCATGTTCTGATCCGATGTTCGATTTGCTGCTGGAAATTTAATTTCTTATGATTCTTATCAGGTTTTCTGCTGGGTATTAATTTGTTCTTATATATTGGACAATATTATTTCAACTAGTAGTTTTAAAATAGCAATCCAGCTACATCATGTATCATAAAAAAAATACGAATGACATGAAAATAACTGCAGCAATAAAATCAGTTAATTTAAGCATAATTTATAATTGGATCGATAATAATTCACTCCCCAATTTGTTTAAATAAATCCAAACAATTTACCTTAGATTCTGACGCAGACCTAATTGAAAAGAAAGAGCTATAAAGAGATTTTTTTTTCATTTTCCTTTATCAATAAATGCTTAGTGTCATTAAGTTATTAATGAGACTAATTAAGTTTTCTCCTCGAATATAAATCCCGTCAGAAATTGTCTTTCATTTTGTATTTGTTTTGTCTGTTTTTTTTCCATTCTTTAAGCGAGTGAAAATAATTATCTTATATTAGAATTGAAACAAAAAGAGCCAAAACGGAAGCATTCGCTGGAGTCATTTGGTCAATATGGTTCCACAATCCCTACAAGGAGGCTGGGATATGCAGCAACCCTGAAACTTCTTTTCAGTGATATGGAAACAAAAAAAAATTATATCTCAGGCTGCATGGAGGCTGGGATGCGGCAACCCTGAACCTTCTTGGTAATTTAATTAATGAGGATTATATTTTAGATAAATTGGTTTATAATCTTTTACAAAACTAATTTGGTATTTACTTTTTTTTTTTTACCTAATGACTGGTGGCAAAATTTCAGTTACCTGAAAATAACATACCGATAAATTTTCAGGAAAACAGATTTCAATTGTAAAGTTAATAAGAAAATAAAGTTAAAATTTTATTCTAAAAAATAAAGTTTAGAGATTTTATATAGTATTTGTCCTATTTGCATCAAAACAAGCCGGATTATTAATGCTGGTTTTTTTAATACAAAATAAATTTTTGTTAGTAATATAAAAAGTACAAATAAATTTATAAAATTTAAAAGTACATAAAACGTACAAAGCTAACGAACTTGCTGGAATATATGTCTGAATTTCTTTAACAAAAACAGTAGATAATGGTAATATGCCACGAGTAATCTAGTTTTTAGCAAAAAACTCAGTCCATCTGTTGTTCATGAAAAATTCATCTCAAAAAGACAAAAAACCTCTATAGAGGAACACAATAACCTCCAAATATGGAGGACAAACTTGAATGATAAAAAAATATAAATTGCATTTAACATTAACTAAATAAATCGAATTTATAAAAATACAAATAAAATTTTGACAAATACGAAAATCAAATATAAAATAAAAAATTATAAACAGATCACGTCACAAATGTGCCAAACTTTATGGCATTATTTTTTAAATAATTTATTAAAAATAAAAAAAAAATTATTCATATATGACTTATAAAAATAATAATTTTTATAATCACGTTATAGAGAAAAAAAAAACATAAGTTATATAATTATAAAAAGTATAAATAGGTGGTAGGCATTGGGATCAAACTGGTCACTAAATGGACGAGCCAGGTTGAATCACGTAAAGTAAGTCAAATGGATCAGGTTATTGGCGGATATTTGATAGATCCAATTATATGTGAATTCTTTTTTTTTTTAGACTGATTAAATCAAATTTATGAATTGAAACAAAATTTTAAATAAATTTGTGAATCGGATCATAAAAAATAGACTCAAATTTTACATCTAATAGAGTATATATCTATATTTATTATTTTGTTGCTTACGAGGCATTTTGTGGATAAATATGTTTGTAAATCTAAGATATGAGAGCCAAGATAAACAATGTTCTACTTTGTACTGTTAGTTAATCTAAGATATGAGAGCCAAGATAAACAATGTTCTACTTTGTACTGTTAGTTAGGAAGTTTTTCTTTTCTTATGCTCGTTAGTTTTGCTCTCCCAAGCACTTTTGTGCTCTCCCGAACACTTTGCTTCTGTCCAGCACGTCGCTCATTGTGCTCGCCCATATATTTTTGTGCTCTCCCGAGCATTCTTTCTTATTATTTGTATATATATACTCTGTTTTACATTTTCAATAAAATGTGTGAAACTCAATTTTTTTCTAGAATCTTGTTCCACAAGTTTAACATGATATCAAAGCAAAAATAAACGTTTTCTTTTCCCTCATTTTCTCATCTTTTCTCATCTCCCAAACATAGTTTTTTCTTTCAGATCTGTTGAGTTTTAGCCATGGCAAAACCAGAGGATACTCCATCACATCCACTCTATCTTCATCCCAACGAAAATCCATCAGCAATTTTGGTTTTTCCTTCTCTGGACGCATCTAACTACTACATCTGGTCAAGATCAATGTTGCGAGCATTGAAGTCTAAAAATAAGATGAAATTCATAGATGAAACTTTTCCTGCACCACAGATCAGTGATTCAAACTTTGACCCTTGGGATCGATGTAACACGATTGTGCTAACATGGATCACAAATTCTCTTTCACCTACAATCAAACAAAGTGTTATGTGGATTGAGACAGTTGCCGAACTTTGGAAAGAGCTTCGAGATCACTTTTCTCAAGGAGATTTTGTGCGTATTTCAGATTTATAACATGAGCTTGCTCTTTTTGTTAAGGGAGACTCCTCTGTTACTGAATATTATGCGCATCTTAGAAGTATTTGGGATGAGTTATATAATTTTCAACCAATTCCTAATTGCAAGTGTGTTCCTCCTTACGAATGTAATGCCATTGGTATTATGCGTGGTTATAGACAGTCAGATCAAATAATCAAGTTATTGAGAGGATTGAATGATAATTTCTCAGGAATAAAATCACAAATCTTATTGATGAAACCATTACCTTCTTTGAATGAGGTTTTCTCTATGGCTGTACAACAAGAAAGACAGGTTATGAATCCAAGATTGAATGATTCTCTTGCTTTCACGGCAATAAGTACTAACCAGAGTACATGAAAACCACCTGTTAAAAATGCAGCCAAGATGCAAAACAAGAAACCTCTTTGCACCTTTTGTAACATGACTGGACATATTGTGGATAGATGCTACAAGAAACATGGTTATTCTCCTGGATATGGCAGTAAGCAGAGAAGTTATGCCACCAAAAATGTTGCTGTTAACGCTAATCAAGTTCAATCTTGGCAATCTGAACTTGAGGATACTGCAAAAGATTCCTCATCTTTGTCCAGTGCACCAGATTTTCCTTTCACAAAGGAATAATGTCAACAGCTTCTTGCAATGCTACAGACTACTCAAAGTCAGATTTCCATGTCTGTCGCTACTGTAAATATGGTTGTGCGCAAATAAGGTGTTGTCACTGGGTGTACAACAAACTCTATTCCGTCATGCTCAACTAATGCTTCAGGTATTATCGTATCTTCTAACTCGCTTACTCATGTAAGCAGAATGACATGGATTATAGATTCAGGAGCTACATATCATATCACTTGTAATTTTTCCGCATTACAATCTGCTCGTGTAGTCCAGAACTTTATAGTGCATCTTCCAAACGGCCACCATTCAGAAGTCACTTTAATAGGGAACATTAAGCTCAATGATCAGTTAATCTTAATTGATGTGTTATATGTTCCAGGATTTTCCTACAATCTCATGTCTGTTAGTTGGCTTGCATTTAATGATATTTGTTGCTTATTCGTGTGCGAATACTGCTTTATACAGGATATAATTCAGTGAAAGATGATTGGGTTAGCTAAAATGCAAAGAAAACTTTATTACATACTTCCTACATGCTCAGTTTCATCACGCATTCAAGATTCTTGTGATCGATTTGTGTTACCAGGTTCTGCTGCTTCCATAAATGCTGTTAACAAGTTTGATATATGGCATTTTAGGCTTGGTCATGTTTCTAGAAGTCAAACCAGCCTTTTACTCAAAGATATTCCTTTTCTTAATATAAATAACAATCATCCATGTGATATATGTCATTTGGCGAAGCAAAAACGTTTGAGATTTCCTCTCAGTGAATCTCATCCCATTTCTTGTTTTGATTTATTGCACATGGATATATGGGGTCCTGTTTTGCATTCTATCGATGGTTTTTGCTACTTACTCACTGTTGTTGATGATTATTCCCATTTCACTTGCGGATATTTGCTGAAATTCAAGTCTAAAGTTAGAACCATCATGGTAAATTTATGCAAGATGATTGAAGTTCAATTTGGAAGAAAGGTGAAATGTATTAGAAGTGATAATGGTAAAGAGTTTAATAATCCTTCCTTTTATGTTGAGAATGGTATTGTTCATCAACTGTCTTGTGTGAAAACACCTGAACAAAATGGCATAGTTGAACGAAAGCATCAGTACATATTGAATGTTACTCATGCTTTACTGTTTCAAAGTCATTTGCCTAAAAGCTTCCGGTCTTTTGCTTTGTCTCATGCCATTTTTCTCATCAATAAAATTTCATCTTCGATGTTGAATAATTCTACTCCTCATGAGAAGCTTTATGGCCAACGGCCTGCTATTGTCAGCTGAGAGCTTTTGGATGTTTGTATTATGCTTCAACGAATAAACGAAGTCATGTGAAGCTAGATCCACGTGCTTTAAAATGTGTGTTCCTAGGATTTCAAGAAGGTATGAAGGGTTATAAGGTTCTTGATTTGAAGTCTAAAAGAATCTTGGTTTCCAAAAATTTTGTTTTCTATGAAGATTCTTTTCCTTATTCTTCCTTAATTACACTAGATCTTGTTTCTTTTCTTCTTCCTCATAATATACCAGGTTTGTCGTCTTCTTCTTCTTCTTCTGATTCTTCCTTAATCTTGCATCATTCCAGCAGACCAAAAAGGACTCCTACTTATCTCAATGATTATCATTGTAATCTTCTTCATTCAATCCCTTCACTGTCATTTTCTCAGCCTAGTATTCCTCATCCTATTTCAAAAACCTTGAGCTATAATCGATTATCTTCTTCTTATAGATCTTTTGCTTTACAAATAACATGTAATTCTGAGCCAACATCTTTTCTTCAAGTGTCCCAAGATCCCTGATGGGTTTCTGCTATGGAGGATGAGTTGCAGGCACTTGAACATAATAATACCTGGACTCCTACTTTCTTACCTCCTGGCAAGCAATCTATTAGTTGCCGCTGGGTATATCGTATCAAGTATAATTATGATGGTTCCATTATTCATTTTAAAGCTCGATTGGTGGCTTGGGGTTTTACTCAGCAGCCTGGAGTCAATTATTTTGACACCTTCTCACCAGTTGCTAAGCTAACTACCATTAGACTGTTGCTTGCTTTATCTGCCATTCATAACTAGCATGTTAAACAGCTTGATATCAACAATGCTTATCTGCATGGTGATTTATTTGAAGATGTCTATATGGATCTGCTCCTGGGTATATTTCTTCTGCTTCTCCTAATGCAGTTTGTAAATTGCGCAAATCCATTTATAATCTCAAACAGGCTGGTAGGCAATGGAATCTGAAATTGAAGGATGTTTTGCTTAGTCAACCTTTTGTGCAAGCTTCTTCAGATCATTCTTTATTCATCAAACGTTCTTCTTCATTTTTTATTGCTCTCTTGATCTATGATGATGATGTTATCATTGCTCGCAATACTTCTGCTAAAATTTTACAGGTTAAATCCTACTTGAATGATGTCTTTACCATTAAAGACCTTAGTCCTCTCAAATATTTCTTGGGTTTTGAGGTTGCCTGCACTTCCAAGGGTATTTCTCTTTGCCAACGAAAGTATGCTCTTGATATTCTTCAAGAATTTGGTTTTCTTGATTGTAAACCTGTGTCCATTCCTATAGTGCCTGGTTCATCTCTCACTACTTCACCTCCTTTTGCTGATGTTTCTATGTATAGACGCTTGATTGGGAAATTGTTGTATCTCACTAATACCAGGCCGGACATATCTTTTTCTGTTCATCATCTTTCTTAGTTCTTGGACTCTCCCACCCATGCTCATTTTCAGGCGGCTACTAGGATTTTGAGATATATCAAGAGTAATCCAGGATAAGGGATTTTCTTTGTTGCTGATTTTGCTTTTCAATTGAAAGGCTTTGCTGATTCTGATCGGGCTTCTTGTCCCATTACAAGGAAGTCGGTTACTAGCTATTGCATGTTTTTTGGACATTCTTTGGTTTCATGGAAGTCGAAAAAGCAAAGCATAGTCTCATGTAGTTTTTTTGAAGCTGAATACCGTTCACTTTCTATGGTTGAATGTGAATTACAATGGTTACTCTATTTATTGACAGATTTGGGTTGTGATCATCCTTAAGCTGCTTTGTTATTTTGTGACAATCAATCTGCTATCCACATCGCTGACAACCCTGTTTTTCATGAACGCACCAAGCATATCGAGATTGACTGTCATCTTATTCGAGACAAATTACAACAAGGCATTTTAAAGCTTCTTCCTGTTCGATCTGCTGCTCAGCTTGCTGATTTATTCACTAAATCTCAATGTCTTCCTACCTTTCATCTGCTGCTATCCAAGCTGAGAGTTTTGAATATTTATACTCCTCAGCTTGCAGAGGGGTGATAAACAATTTCTACTTTGTAATGTTAGTTAGGAAGTTTTTCTTTTCTTTTGTTCATTAGTTTTGCTCTCCCATGCATTTTTGTGCTCTCCTGAGCACTTGGCCATGCATCTTTGTGCTCTCCCAAGCACTTTTGTGCTCTCCCGAAGACTTTGCTTTTGTCACGTCGCTCATTGTGCTCGCCCATGTATTTTTGTACTCTTCCGAGCATTCTTTCTTATTGTTTGTATATATATACTCCGATTCACATTTTCAATAAAATGTGTGAAACTCATTTTTTCTCCATAATCTTGTTCCACAAGTTTAACAATTTCAAACAATTTTTTTTTCTTTTGTTAAAGATTGTTAACACAAATAGTTCATCTAATTTTAAGATTTTAGATTTAGCTTGGGCTTTTTCTAGTAAATTTGATATTAAAATTCAATATGACAATTATGATAATATGAACTTAAATTATTCTGTAAAAAAATTGGATAATTATGCGTAATTTATTGTTCAAGAAATTATGGATTTTTTTTTTCACATTAGATCGAAAGAAGGCCAGAAGTCATAAAATACAGAAGATGGATAAGGTTGAAGTTAAAATCTCGAAAAAGACATATTTTGATATATTAACATTCAATATTATATCTATCATATTATGAATTTAAATTATTTAAAAAAAATATAGGATAATTATAAGTAATTCAGAGTTCAATAAATTATGGGGTTTTTTTTTTCAAAAGATAAGTAAGGTATAGTAAAATATAGAAGATGGATAAGCTCGAAGTTAAAATTTGGGATTAATATTATTTGCAAACGTGAGATTTTTATACAAAAAAAAAATAATAACGAACATGTAAAAATTTAAAAAACTAACCTTAAAAGAACTTTGTTCAAAAGTCATTTTCATTATAATAAATTATAAAAACTATCGAAAATCACTTATAATATTCCAGTTCAATATAGTAATTCACTATACGCATACAAATCATCAAATTACATATAATATATATCACGTTAAACTGACATATTGAATGATAATTATATTGAAATGATACATAAAACTGATACATGCATGAAACATATCATATAATCTTTTTTAATTAAGTCATGATAATATAGAGTATCAGCTTGAATTTTTTTTTTTTTGTAGTTTTCACTTTTCATAATAATTTTTTGAAGTATAAATATTTTTATATTATAATTTTTTTTATTATTGATTATTCTTTGTTTTGTTATAAATTCGCTGAGAGTGAGTGAAGCTAACCCTAAGACAACATAGCAATCGCCACCGTAAATAAATGCAATCCGGTCTCATTCACTATGAGGCATCAGTTTTGGCCTTGATGGGAAATGTTAAATATTTGTAAAGAGGCTGAGTAAGGAAAAACGAAAAAATAGCAAAAGTTCGGTACACAAAACGACAATTTTGTGGCGGCTATTAAAGAACAAAACGGTATTTGTGACCATTGCCAAAATTACGAACCTCCAGTATTCGTGTACAACTGATTACACACTTTATTTTATCAAAATATTTGAATCTAGTTATCTCAGGCTTACTGTAGAAGAAAATGTAAATTTGTCTGATTTTGTCAATAAAATTTCTAAACTCTTAAAAAAAATTAATTTTACATTTAGAATTTATAAATTTACAATCTAATAAGCACCTTTAATATCTTAATATATTGATATGAACTAAAAAAAATGTGCACTACAATTGGTTTACATATTTCGAATGCATAAAATGGCATAATATTGAAATTCTTATCAATACCAACTTTTCTTAGTACTAATCATCATGTTATGATATAAAAAAGTGTCTATTAAATAATAGATTAAATTAAAATTCAAGTGTTAAATTGGGCTTTCAATTATTTTAATGTATAGTAAGTCTTTATCTTTTTTTTTTTTTGAAACGAAAAAATTTTGTTAAAAATAATCAGCAAAAAAAGCTGAAACAATATATGAGTGGAGAGAAAAGTGGCAAGTCACAAAATCTGGCATAAAATAAGCAACCTTAACTAAAGCATTAGTTGCAGTATTCGCAATTTTTTACGAATTTAAACCGAATTTTTATTCCATAATACATGACGTTTTGATATAATTAAAATATATTAATTAATTTTTATCAAATATACCTTTATTTGGGTTGCCTTTATAAGAGTGGTTTTTAACATTCATTAATTATAATACACGATTTTCTAATTCATAGCATAAGGGTAACAAACTCTTTTAGTTGTGGAGTAATTAAAATTCTTAATTATTGTATATTTTTTTCCAACGTCATGTATTAAGAAACAGAGAGAGTATGTGTTTATTGAAGTATTCACAAAGATTAAATAATTAAGCTAAACGTCACATTCATGGGATTTGCTAGAGATATGATTAGGACATACAAATACATTATAGTTTGATATTTATTGGCTATGTACAAGGTTAGAGAACCAGTAATTACAATTAATTAAGCATTTGGACGGTGAGTTGTATTATATGAATATGTGTTTAACTGTTTATTATTATCTATTTGACTTAAAATATTAATGTCAAAACCTATGTTCGGTCCTATAAGAAATTTTATATGGACATTTTGGTTTCGTTTCTTTTCTCAGCTGATATTATTCTTTTAATTATTATCTGTGGTATAATTATTACAAATTTTATAATTTCTGATTAGAGTCAAATTATTTAAAAAAAAATACATTTCAACATGGCGAAAGTAATATATTATTATCCTTGCTTTAGTTAAATTTATTTATTTATTTCCCTTTAGTTAAATAAGCTCATACTATTCAAAATGTAGGTTGTACAAATGTTAATATATACATGCAGCTACACAATGCTGAGTCAGCAAGAGTATTATTTTTAACTACCAACGAGAAATAACTAACTAAATAAATAAATATCTCAGCTTGAAATACAAGCTCATTCAGCTCTATATATTCAGTAAATATATATGGAATACAATTTATTAACATATGCTCCTTTTTTGTTTTATTTTTATTTTAATATCTTTAGATGACTGTGTTGACCATTGATTAATTTGTTTTGCACCTTACATATATTCAATTTGTTAGCGGAAAATAATTGACTACTAACCACATTAATTATTTTTGGTCTCTCTTTCAAAACTTGGGAGAGTATGCATTAAAATTTTCTTTTGTTTTCTTTGTGAGCATATATCATAAAAAAAAATATCTTCAAGGTCCATGGGACACAATTGCTTCAAATTATAAAATTAAAACTTTTAATAAACAAATTAGTTTAAAACAATTAGTAAAATATTTGAATTGCTAATATTTTTGGTAATTAGACAATTAACAAGTGTTGTGAAATTGTTCCTTTTTATAAGGATAAAAACTTTTATTTCAAGATTTATGCAGAACTTCTCTCTTTCAAAAATCAAAACCATATCCTCGTGTTCTCCCTTAATTCAAAAATTTTTATTTTCTTCATTTAATTTTGAAGCCATCATTAATTCATCTACAAATAGCAGCTCCATCACTATTTCTCTTTTAGTAGTTCCAATTTATTTTTAAAATTTTTTTACAATTATTTATATAATAATTTTCAAATTAGTATAGATCTAAATTCTTTAATTATTTTTAATTTATTTTTCATTTTTGTTTCAATAAATAGAGATCTTATCTACAATTTAATTTTTTTATTTGTCCAAATATTATTTGTGTTATTGTAGATTTAGTTTATTTGTGTTAATTAAATTTGAATTTATTTTAAATTTTTGTTATATAAATTTGTCCTTCTCGATTTAAAAATTATTATCTTTTCTAATGGGGTTATTTATCTTCTTTAGTGAAAGTTATCGTCCGTGAAAAGATAGTGGTTTAAAATTTTGCTATAAACAACAAATAAGCTGAGATTTCTACCAAAAACCATATTATTCATGGCATTTTACCATTATTCACTATATTTATTATAAAAGTTTAAAAAAATTTTCAATAATTTTATTACTTTTGTGTACTTTAAAATTTTATAATTTTGTTTGTATTTTATATATTTAGTTTTTATATGATTAGTAAAAGTTTAATTGCATTGAAAAAACTCTTATTTAAAAAGAAAATCAAAAGCAAGAAAGGATATTTTCGCGGTCTAAGAAAAAATAAAGCATATATTATGAAGTTTCACATTTATGTATCTTTGTCCTGTGCCTCAAAATGTTTAATAAATATATAAAATATATTTGTAGATTCCCTCAATGACAGGGCAGGGGCAGGGGCAGGGGCAGGGGCAGGGGCGAAGCTATGATTGAAAAATAAGGGAGGCAAAAATATTATAAGGCCATTTTTTAATATTTTCATAGAAAAATAAGGGGGACAAAATAAAATTTTAAATGAGAAAAATTATTTATTTAATATATATATACATGTAAAATAAAAAAAAATTTAAAAAATAAGGGGGGCAATTGCCCCCCTTCTCCACCACCTAGCCTCGCCACTGGGCAGGGGAGTACCTATTAAATTGAATGATAACTGATGATAGTGATCAATACGTTGGATCCAATAAATGATTTCGTCAACAAGTATAGTTATATTAGGAAAATGATTAAAACGTCCAAAATAAAGGGTCACAAATTTACTCCCTTACTGTTCTAATCGTATTATGTAAACACATTCTTATTTTTATTATTTTCTCTTATTGCATGTATTTTTATGCGCCTCTTAATTTTGTTTTAGGTTTTGGAAATTCGATTTTTTTTATATTTACTTATTTTATTATATACCCACTTCATAATATAACATAAAAAATATTTCGAATAATCGTTAAATAAAGAAAAAAGAAATTGTTACTGTTGGTTTGACATTGATATTATATCCAGAGGATAATGGTATGGATAAAGATATTCCTCCTATGAAATAATGAATTCATATATAAATATAGTCATTATTTTAGAGGCCACTTGAGCATATAATATGATTTGTTTATGCCCACTTGTGATCTTTTTTTTATATAAAAAATCCTCAAGTTGCTAATTAATAATTGATGGAAAAGATGATAAAGCCACTGATAGAATTTTTTTTTTTTCAAAATTTATAAACAATTAAACATAGTTCCATCGATCATTTTCAACTTTACAAAGAACCAAAAACAGGATTGACAAAGAAAGCTCAACCCAACCATTACATCCCCAAGAAAAGTAGTTAGCCTCTGTGTAAGGGTCGGGCTGCTCTTTTTTTTTTTTTTTTGATAAATAAGGCTACCTAATTAATCAACCTAGAAAAGGAAAGAAAAAAAAAAGAAGAAAGAAAATTTAAAAAAAGAATTAAGATCTGAAAGAAGAAAAAAATGAACATCTGAACAAAATTCACCATGGATTAGGGCTGCCTTCACATGATGAACTCAAAAGTTCTTCTAAATATTCAGCTCCTAAATCTTCCAAAACGACAACGTTTTGTTGCCTGTTATTTACTTCTTTGACTTTTCCTTTACTTTTCTTACTGACTGATTTTCTTCTCATGGAGTGCTTCCTCTTCAAAGCCACCACCGGCGAGCACCCATCTTCCCACCTGTATTTCATTTCTTGAAGCGATTCTCTGACCATCTCCACCGGAAAATTAAGAACCGCCATTGAACCTCTCATTGAAAATGCAGCTTGATCATAAGCCAAAGCTGCTGCCTCTGCGCTATCAAAAGTACCTAACCAAACTCGGATACCATTCCTCGTTGAATCTCTGATCTCCGCCGCGTACTTTCCCCATGGCCGCCTCCTCACTCCTCTGTAAGACTTCTCTTTTTTAATCTCAGCAGTCGGTACAGCCGCCGTGGAAATATTTTCCTGGTCGGAAGTCACTTCCTCTTCTTTAATTACGGAGCTAGAATTGGATTCTGATGATTCTTTGGCATCGGCTTGGGCTAGAACATTAAAGAGGATCATTTGATCGGAGTCGTGGGAATCGAAAGGGAAATAAACGGGATCGGAAAATAAAGAATCGTCCCAAGAAGAAGAAAAAGATTGTGTGGAAGAATCCAAAGAATCAAAAGAGAGTTCTTGTTTTGGAAACTGATGAAAGGTATAAGGCTCCATGTTCTCTGTATTTCTTGATGTTTTGGTGGTTTTAGCTCCTTTGAGCTGTGGTTGGCTTCTTTATATAGTAGAAAAATTCGAGCATCACGACAAGAAAAGGGAAATAAAAAATGAAAATACGAAGAGACAGATTTTCTTTATTTATTTCTAAAAAAATTAATTAATTAATTAATTAAATCAGTAGTGTATTTTGATTTTTGCAGTTAAGGAGAGCAAATTTTAGGTTGGAGGGGGTTAGCTGTTTGTGGGGACCACATTTACCCACGTGAGTCAAATGACGCTCGGCGGCGAGGTTGGACCCAGAAATTGCTTACTTTGGTCATCACCTTGCTTACGTCACTTCCACTGTATTTCATTGTTAACTGTTGACGTGGCGCCACCTGTCTTTACACGTGGTAGATTCTCCTCGTTACCTTTTCGACAGTTAGCTTGACAGTTGAAAAGCAGAGTCCTTTTTTTTTTTTTTTTACTGCTTCGGTAGAAAAATTGTTCTCCTGCTTTTGATTATTCCAGAAATACAGGAATGTTTTTGGAGGGATAACCAAGGGTTACGACAATTTCCTTTAAGTTTTTTATTTATCTTTCTTTTTTTTTTTCCTATGCATTTCTCAATTAATAATTTGTTTCGATAAGCCTTGAAATATAAGTTTCATTTTTCTTTTTCCATCATCTTTTCATTAGCTTTGAAGCGGTAATTTATTTAATTTATCTTGCAATTAAGGTATTTCTTCTGCCACTAAAAACACATATGCCAACCAAGTCCTTGAAATTTTGTTTTTTTAGCTTTCTCCTTAATAAGATATACTGGCACAGTTTTTTTTTACAAAAAAAAAAAGAAAGAAAAAATGGAAGTTTGACTCCTGAATATTGAGCATTTTAAATATTTGATAGAAGAAATTTTATTTTTTTATAAAGTTATCTTCTACAAATCTAAATTAATTGAATTAATAAATTTTAAATACTAACATATAAGAATGAACATAGATCGATTTATCGGTCTATTAAAAATTTTATTAATTTTGATTTATAGTTATATCAATTTCGATTTTTAATTAATTTTTTCTAATTAATTTATGAATTAATCATTAAAAAATTTTAACATAAAAATATAATAAATTATACAACTTTTTTTATAATAAATTATAAAAATATAATAAAACAACATTAATAAATTATACGACTGTTAATGTTGTTTGTAATAGTTAAAAATTCTTGAAAAATAAAAAATACAAATCAAATAAAATATCTATTGAAAAAATAAAAATAAAATTTTCATAATAAATTATAAAAATTAAATATATTTAATATAAAATTAATAATAGAGTGCTCATTATTCACACGTAACAAATAAATAATAATAATAATAATATAATTTTAATATTTATTTATTAAAAATATATATTATAATAATAAAATAAAAAATTATATATCATAATATTTATAAATTATAAAAATATTAAAAAAATTAAATGTAAAAATTATAATATAATATATAAAATATATACATATAGATTAGTAAATGTTAGTCAATGGTTAAGATAAAACCGATTCGAATTTGAATTGGTTTTCCTATTAATTAAACTTTCATTTTCTTTCTCACCTCATTGAGCTGTTAAAAAAAACAAAAAACAAATATCAAAATAGTGTTTCTTGTGACCCAAATTGGACAAAAAAATAAAAAAAGCACGAGGACCTTATTTTAATGCAAATCAAATCATGTGTAATTATTAGATAAGATAATAGATAGGCAGAGGTAGATGGTTGAAAAAGATGGTTTGATAGGAACATTGGGGTGGATGCATCCCCCTTTTACAGTATTCTCGAAATTTTAATTTCAAGACCTAAGAGAAATAAAATAATTTTGTTTGAATTTTTCCAAAAATAATCGGCCGATATGATTGAGACTTGTCCTCAAAGTTTTAGAATGGGTTCCACGTATTTACTGTGAAGTAAGTTTTCCCCCAATACTTTATGAATAGGAAAGTTTTCCATTGCGTTACGATTTTATAATTCTAATAATGATTAATGTAATACTATAAAATTATACGGATGCATATACCATACAAATGGTACACAAATAATTTTAAATAAATTTAAAATTAAACAGGGTTCGATAATTGATCTGCTAATGTTCGATTAGTCACGTGATAGAGGTGATGGCTATGCAAAATACTCCAAATCGTTGATTAAATAATATCTGCTCATAGTCAATGTCATTAGAAATTTGACAAAATTAGTAAGCCATGCACCCCTGAAGTTGCATAAAGATTCATAGTACATGGTCACTTCCAATATCAAAGTTAATCACTTAATTAATTACTAAATTAATTTAAATACAATGATCATCATAATTAATTATTATTTATTGTTTAGTGACTGGGTCCTGCACACCACCCCTCTAACTTTAGCAACCTAACCCTTACCAATTCAATGTTTCACCATTTGGGCGGCCTGATCAACGTTCAAGCCTATAAAATTAATCCGCCCAGTTACTGTCACGTCAAAATTGTTTTATTTTTTACTTTATTTTTATTTTTTACATTTACCCAAAACCCAATTTCTGTTTCCGAATTAATGCATTTTTAGGACCATTATTTTTTTTGTTATATACTACATCTTTTTTTTATTTATCATTTTTTATTTTTATTAAAATTAAAAAATAATAAAAAATTAAAATTTAGTATTAAATTACGTGATTAAAATTAAATTATTAAATCTAATTAGTTTTAACTTTATTGAAAAAATAAATTAAATTATATTAAAAATTTAAAAGTGACAGATAAATAAAAATTAAATTTTACTTAAAAATGACACATAAAAAATGAAAAAAATATCTTTTTAGAAATGGATAAATTCGAGATTTGATCCTAATTAATTAAAAGAGAGTATTAGGATATTTAAAGTTTTAAATGTACATTTAGTTAATATTGAAAACTTTGAAGGTCTCACAACATGTTTTTACATTTAATTTTGTATTATATGCGTACGAAAAATGTTTAGGAAAAATGAAATTCATAGCTAAAGACTTTATTCGAGGAGCTTGGTAAAAATAAAATAAATTAATAGACCATCTTATTTAAAGAGTTCTATTACAAGGAAATTTCGGTGATGGATTTAATTGAAATAATTCAAAATGTTCAAGGACTGAAAATAAGAGTTGCCTTTGATAAATACTTTTATTTTTTCCTTTTTCGTCATTGGTTTAGCCACCTTTCTTGTTCGAGTAAAGTTGCCCCTGTTCACTAATTTCCTTAATTGGATATTAAGAGATAACCTATTTGACCTTTTGATACAAATATTTGTGGCAGTTTACTTTTGCTTTAGACTTATTCCGTATGAATCAATCATAATAAAATCAGATCGGATAAAAAATTGAAAAAGTAATGAATTATTGGCTCAATCAATTTAATAGGATTCAAATGAATTTTTTATTTTTTTTCAAAATAATGTTATTTTTTATTTTTTTATAAATATTATGAGAATATAACTGCTAATGCCTGGGTCTGATCGAGCACTTCTTTTTGCAGGTTTAATTATTCGACCGGCCCTATAACTGTCAGTGCTTCTTCCTATAAGATAAAGACTTTTTAAGTTTTATCATTTGGTGCTTTCGTTGAGAGTCATGACAGATTCAAGATCCTACGAACGTGTAGCTCATGGAGAGCGTAATCGCAATAACCAAGATAGATCCGAACCCTCAAGGTTGAGAGAGAGATCTTTCAGATCACCAATCGGAGGTGACCCCCACCCGAATCTCGACGACGTCATTGCACGACAACAGGAGAACGCCCCTATTATTGTAGGAGACATGCGTGCTGTACTTGGTCACCTCATTAAAAGCGTGGTCCAAGCCTTGAAAATGGGAAGAATGCTCAGAACTTTCGAGAACGGTCGGGAAATGATTTTAATGGCCGAAAACTTCGGAGGAAGGAGGAATAGAGGGATTTCCCTTAGAGAATCAAGCGCTCATGATGAACGAAACGTAGGCGCTAGAATCGCGAACAGATATGATAAGGGGAAGGAAACGATGTTTTCGAGCAAAAATGCTCCTCATATTCCCAGTAGATCATACGACTCGTCTTTGGGTAAGCAGGGAGGATATGCGCCCAGTCACGATTGCTTCCAAAGGACAAAAGAAGAGTTCACTCCTGCGATGATGAGCAGCGGGGATGAATGGTTTAAACAAAAACTTGAAAAGTTTGGATTGGCGGAGCCAGTGAAAGGGTTGTCTGAAGGAAACGCTTGCAAAAGCACCTTCCATTTTTGCAGGAAAATTATGGAGTCTGAGCTGCCTCCCAGATGAAGAGATGTGGCGATGGATAAATATGCAGGTAAAACTGATCCTGCCATTCACCTTGCAGAATTTTTGACTAAAGTGCAGGTCTATACCTTCGATGAAAGGATTGCTTGTAGAGTTTTTCCAACCACCTTAGGAGGGGACGCTTTGAAATGGTTCCTCGGACTCTCTCATGCATCAATCACCTCCTTCAAGCAACTCAAAGAATTGTTCGTGATGCGATTTCGTATACGAACATGCGCATCAAGGTTGGTCAGTGGCCTGTGCAACCTTTACCAAAGAACGGATGAAATTCTTAGAGATTACATCGTTCGCTTCCAAGCTGCAATATCAAAAATAGGGGATTTAAGCGTGGAACTAGCATTAAATGCCTTGGCAAAAAGCATTACGAGTCGTCCATTTGCCGAATCACTGACGGCAAGGCTACCAAGTAGTTTTCTTGACCTAATGGATAGGGTCAAGCAGCGCGTCCAGTTAGATGATGCTCTCAGATCCAACAGAATCAGGAAAGCTAACATAATGGACAGACTGCGATATCCAGATGGTCGGCCATTCAAAAGAACCCCCGCGTCCGATCGAACAGATGGAAAACTTAAACGGTCGATCTTCTCGAGGATTAAGGAGAGGGAAAATGAGGAAGAGCGAAATAAACCAGACCATCGCAACAATCGGTTGGTTGGGACCTCCACCCCTCTCAGTATCGGTTCCTTTCAAACATCGACGAGCGCCAAGAGAAAACATGAGAAGACTAATCGACTCAAAATGGCCAAGTAGGAGGAGAAGCAGTAGAGGCCGCGACAAAAGTCGTGAGCCATATCATGAGGTTGGATGCTTGAAGCAATGAACGAGAAAGCTCCTGTGAATTGCCCAACGATGGAAAGGAGGTGACTGGTTCAAACAAAAACTACCAGCACGAAAAGCCAGATCGACACGGATAAATTGAAGAGACCGACAAATAACGACAAAATCAGGTGTAATTGTTACAATTTGAGTTCTTAAAAAGGCATATGTACTGAATTTGAATGTTCTCTTATTTTCCTATTGTAAGTGCTGGAATACCATTTTCTCTTAATATTACTTGTTTTTCCATTTAAAGATCTATTTTCAAGAGACAGTAATATAAAAAAAGAGGGGACTGCAGCATGCAAAAAGCTGTTAAAAATTCCAACATCGTGATGCATACAAAATAAGTGTCTCCACAAAGTAAAGATAACTTAAAAAATAGGTACGTATCCAAAATTCATAAATTTAATACTTGTCATATAAGCAAAACTCATTTAACTCTCCAGCAAACTGGTTTTTCGGCTTGAATGGTATGATCGCCACCATAAAGAGCGGATCGGATATTATTGTCGCCACCGCCAAGTGCGAATCGGATAGAAAAATCATCCACCGTCAAGAGCGAATCGGATGGCATGATCGCCATTGTCAAGAGCGGGTCGGATATTATTGTCGACACCATCAAGAGCGAATCGGATGACATGATCGCCACCACCAAGAGCGGATCGGATATTATTATCGCCACTGTCAAGAGCTGGTTGGATATTATTATCACCACCACCGAGCGTGGATAAGATCAATAAAGGTGTGAATATACCTTGAGAAATTCTCATCCATCGCCAACCACGGCTTTGAAAATTTCTTAGACAACGTAAGCAGCCATAAAAAGAGCTGGTAAGTATTTATGAAATTATTTTACAGGATAAAATTGTAAAATTTTCGATCAACGTCACATCTCGATCGATGTATCCAGTTTGATAACTTTTCGATACTCTCGAGCCCTCAATCTCAAAGATCAAATTGCATCGAGGGGGACTAAGGTCATTAAAAGCCCATAAAGAGGTCTAGGGTCAGAGGCCCACAAATCTCTCCATTAACAAGAGGTGGGGATAAAGTCCCTGATGCCTATAAACCTCCCCAAAACAGTTAGAATAAGTGATCACTCTTGGTTGAAGACGATCTCTATCAGAAATTATTCTGAAAGTTTAAAATTTCATGTAAATGCTTGAATGGAACAACTTCATCATTAGGCTCGATGTCC